>JAJEJO010049576.1:493066-661350 GCA_020662805.1 Glaucomys volans
GGAATCTGGAGAATGGCGCCGACCGGGCGCAAATTCCCACTGGGGCCCTCCACTTATTTTAATTCAGTGTTGTTGGGTGTTGGGAATCAATTTAAATAGTAGAATTAATCTGGATGATTCACTTGTTCAGAAAATCAAATGAACTACAAAAAAAATCCTACTGTGCCTTTTCTCTAATAACCTGTGTTTTTCATGAGTACACTAAAATATTTGGTCTTGTGTCTGACAACATTAAAATTCCAGCTCTTAAAAGCTGATAGAAAAATAGCACAGACATCATAGGTCTGACCCCTTAGCATATATACTTCAATTTTTAATAAGAAATGCAAAACTGTCTATAATGTAAGTCCATATGTGAGAGGAGAAAACTCATCAAAATCATTTTCTAGATTTACTATTTTTAAGCCTTGAAGTAACCTGAACCATTAAAATGGATAAATGGGGGGAAAACCTTGATCTCAGGATCTCAGTTACTCATCATGTGGACATCTAGTTTTCCCATTGCCCTTTATTTTCCTCATTGTGGGTTCTTGTCAACATTGTCAAGATGAATTGTTCATAGAAACATGGAGTTCACGTCTGAGACCCCTATTCTGTTCCCACTGCTCACTGGATCAATTTTATTTCAGTTTTATGTGTTCTAATTACTATATCTTTATAATATAGTTTCACATCAGGTATTGTAATGCTTCTAGATTTGCTTTCTGTGCCAAGATTGCCTTGACTATTTGGTGTTTTTATAGTCTATTGAACTTTGGGATTTTTTTGTTTTCTATTTCAGTTAAATATATCACTACAATTTTGAAAGAGATGTCATTTATTCTGTAATCACTTTGGACAGTACAAACATTTTGATAATATTAAATCATCAAGCCACAAACATGGGATGTTTCTACTTATGTGTACCTTCTCAGTTTCTTTCATCAATGTTTAATATTTATCAATGAAAAGATCTTTTATTTCCCACCTAACTTTATTTTTAAGTATTTTCTTTCTATTACTATTGTAAATGGATTGTTTTCTGGATTTCTTTTTCAGATACACGTTAATGTGAAGGACTACCACTAATTTTTGTGTATTGATTTTTTTATGCTGTAACTTGGCTATATTTGTTTATCAGTTATTATTTTGTCAGAGTACTTAGGCTTTTCAGTTTACAAGATTATCCTATCATTAAACAGGAAAAGCTTCACTAATTTTCTGATTAGAATTGATTCTGTATTTTCTTTTGCATAACGCATCTGACAAGGACTTCCAATTCTGCATTTAATAGAAGTGGTGAGAGTGGGTGTCCTTGCCTATTTCAGTTCTTAAAAGAAAAGAACTTTCAACTTTCTCCTTTTTAATGTGTTGCTATGGGCATATGGTAATTGATGGTCCTTATTGTGTTGGGGTACTTTCTTCTATACCTAATTTTTTTTTGTTAGTGTTTATCATGAAAAGATGTTTAATGTTGTACAAGGTTTTTTTGGCACCTAATGAGATGATCATATAGTTTTGTCCTTCATTCTGTTTATGTGATATATCATAATTTATAGACTTGATTATGCTAAGCTATCATTGCATTCCTGGGATACATTTTACTTGATTTGATTAAATGATTCTTTAATGTGCTATTGCATTCAATTTCCTATATTTTGTTGAGAATTTTTGCATCTATGCTCGTTAATCACATTTTTTGAATTTTGTATTTTCTAAGCTAAAATGACTTCTATTTTGATAGAATTTTGACTCCTATTATTTCTTATTTAGTTGATAGAAGATGAGGCTCAATATATCTTCAATGATTCTATATGTGCATTATACGAGACAAGATTGTGAAAGTGCTACTGGGTAGCTACCATCAAAATAAGAATGTATTTCCATCTTTTCTCAAATCCTTTCGGTTGCTCTCTTCATCCTGTGTTGCCACTATACTTCTACTTTTCTGATTTTTCTAGCATTATTGCTCCTCAAAATTGATGCCTTTCATACCACACTTGGTACCTCTGTCTCCAAGTTCTTAGGAAGTTCCTTTGACCCTTTTTGGCCTGTGGTTTCCTATATGTCCTATTTCTTAAAATTCTTATTATGTCAACATATGCCATATGGCAAAATACAGTTTGTATGTATTTTGCCATATGGCATATTGTATATATTTTGTATGGCATATTGTATGTATTTTGTATGGCATATTGTATGTATTTTGCCATATGGCATATACTGTATTTTGCAGTTTCATACAAAAAATACAGTTTGTATGAAAATGACTTTAATACTGTTTGATTCTTCTTAGAGGTTTGGAATTTTTTCCCCCTTTAACATTATGCAAGGCTTAAGGAGCTGATTGAAAAGTTGTTATCTAAGTAAGAGAAAGACCAGGATGTGATAAGTTTAATAAATTCAGAGATAACTGTCTAAATTCACTGTACCTAATTGTTTACCTACTATTGTAGCTTTTAACAGTGTTGTGGCTATTTAGTACAATGAATTAAGTTTTTATTCTAACTAGTTAATTTATTTTATGATCTCTTGTCTTTTCTAGAAGACGATTGGAATAAATGTTGAAGGGCACCTAGGTTGGTTCCATAGTTTAGCTATTGTGCATGGAGCTGCTATGACATTGATGTGGCTGCATCACTGTAGTATGCTGATTTTAAATCTTTTGTGTATAAACCTAGGAGCACGATGACTGGGTCTAATATGGAGTAAATGCTTCAGTGTTCTAACCCACAATAGCTGCTTTTACATAGTAGAGAAAGCCCTGGATCTTGACTAATTTAATTTGTATGCTGGCTCTCATTTACCAGTTTTGTTGCTATCTAGGTAACTAAATTTCTGCTTCAACTTCTGTATTTTTTTCTTAAACAAAATAAGAACAAGAACACCTTCATTACCAGCCTTATTTCAAGGACCAAATGAGATAAAAGTCATTAAGTACCTATTATTATACTTAGCAAATAATTGTCACATAATAAATAATAGTTGTTATTGTCATTTTAATTACTCCATGTTAGGTTACATATTTTGGCTATTTGCTTAGTAGTATTGTTCCTTTATCTGTGAGCATTTTAAGGATGAGAGACAGGAAACAACTTTGGTCTTTTTGATTCTGGGAGTGATGTTCAGTTTCTGAAGCATAGAGTTTTTACTTGTCTCATGCCTGCATTTGAAAAGTCTTTGATGCAAGGCAGAAGAAGAACCCATAAAACAATTAAAATTTATTACGGATTTACTAAAAAGTATATCGTGAGGGTCCCAGATAATTTTGTTTATTTTGGTAAATTTGGGTAACTATATTATTTAAAACTGTACATGTATATTACTTACAACTCAGAAATTCTACTCCCAGAATTTTCCACACATATACAAGGAGGTTTTTAGAAGAATGTTAGCAGTGTAGTGTGTAAAAGGAAAAAAAAAAAAAAAAAACAGCTTCTCTCTCTACCTTAACAGGTAAATTGTAGCATATTTCTACTATGAAAATTTACTAAGTAATTTTTTTATATTAACATGGATGAATCTCACAAACACAGAAACAAATGAAGAAAACCCCCTATGTACAAAAGTTGCGTGTATATTGACATATTTACATAATTCTTTAATTCATACAAAGCAGTATACATAGATGCATGATACATATATTACATATGTATGTACACATGTGGAAAATCATATGTCCATGCATGGATAAAAATTAATTATTATTTTTTTTTTTTGGTGCTGGGACTCAAATCCAGGGCCTCACTCATTGTGGGTACTGCTCTACCTCTGAACTACATTCCCATCTTGTTAATAATACAAAATGTGAGATAGCAGTTATCGTTGCTGGGGGAGAAGGGTTATATAATTTAATCCTTTTCGTATATCTCAAATGTTTAATGAAATAAAGTAGTAGTGTATGCATTCATAAATACATGACCAAAAAAATAATGATTTGGAATTTGCAAATTGTTTCTGATCTTATTTTTACTATATCTTCATTTTTAAAAAAACTTTATATATATATGTATATATATATACTTATATATACTTTTAGTTTGAAATTTTAAAAATTCTATTTTATAATTATTGGGTGAGATTTCAGGATCAAATGTTGGAAAAGCTGTCCAATTTTCATTTCTAGTAACCTCTCTTTGTATTTCTTTCAACCTAATTATTTAACAGCTGGAGGTGTCAGCCCGCAAAATATTGAATGGCATAACTTAGTAAGGCATGAGTTTAAATATTTGACCATTTGAGTGATGTCTGACATATTGTAAATGTCGAAGAATGAACTTAGAGAACCAAATTGAGGAAAATTACTTTAATTTTAGTGTCAGTCTTCATTATGCAGAAATCTTGTATATGACTCTTTTATGTCCCAAGAGAGTTATCTTCCTCATTTCAGCTGCATCTTTGACCTTTTCAGTATCATACATACAAGGTTCCCGAAACCAGTCAAAAATGAACAGCAAGACTTTCATCAGAAGTCCCTAGATTTTTTGTATAATTGTGCTTCAATAAAACCAGTGTCATGTGTTTTTCACTCTATTCTCATATCGACAAGGACACCAGATCATGTGGGTAAAAAATTTTTCTCTGCACACCAAACAAGTGATCATTTCTTCTGCAGTGTACAGCAGTTGAGTGACCTCTAATTCAATTCAGTTCTGATACTAAGTATTTGAATATAATGTCAGATCCACAGGTTGATGACTCAGTTCCTAAGACATAACCCTCTCCCCACTACACCCTGTCATAAGGGTGTAGTTTTGACTTGTGTTTTTGACCAATCAGCTATAAATGGAGATTTCCACAATCTGATCCTTGGGTTGAATTAAATTTGCATGAGTGGCTCACAGTGACTCACTTAAGTTTACTAACTTGTGATAAAGGATGTTATACAGGATTCAGGAAAAGATGCAAAGAGCAAGGTAAAGGGAAGCAGGCACAGGGCTTCCATGTGTGCCACTCTACAGGAATCTCCTCAAGTTCAGCTCTCTGAAAGTTCCCTAAACCCTATCCTTTTGGGGTTTTATACAGACAACACTGCATGGACCTTATTGAACATGGCCACAGTCATGTCTAAATGGGACTACACGAAAATGTTCTAATGATAAAAGGCTGGGTGGGAGGCCTGCATTCCTCCTCCCCTCTGTGTGGCATTCTTCCATCAAGGATACAGGACAGGACTCCTCTGCAATGAGAAGGTCTTAGGGCCTACTTAAAGATAAGAGTAGGGCAGAGAATTTCTTTCTTTGATTCCAAGACAGAAAAGTAGGGAAAGTTTGGTTTCTGTGACCCACTTTAGGTAAGAAAAATCCCAGGTTCTATGGCTTGCCAGAGTGAGGGAGTTATGAACCAAAAATAGTTCTCAAAAACTACTTTATTTTAATATCACAAAGTGTCTCTTATTTTTCCTTTGACATAAAAATAATAATTGCTTGACTAAGAATAGAAAATTAACATTTGTTGAGGACCAAGCTTTGAACACCTGAGCCTTTGGGGGACATTCCACATCCAAACTACTGTAAGTTTTCACATTATTTTATCAATGTTTCTGTTATAAAACTCCATAAAGGCATTCATGAATTCATGTACTCATGAATATTCCCAACCCTGCTAGTTTATGTGGAGCAACAACTACAAGAAGACAGTAGATATTTAAAAATCATTTGTGAAATAGATAAATTGCAATTTAGACTGAAAAGAAATTTGGGCTCAAAGAAGGTGTGGTTGCTGAAGAGTTTAGCACCATTATAAAGCCAAGTACTTTGCATCTGGACAATAGCAAAGATGCCTTGAGGCATCTCAGGGATTGGTCAAACCCCACCTCTTGCAGGCTTAAGAGTGAATAAGTGTTAAGTTCTTTTGAAAGACAGCTTTGAGAAGAGAGTAGTAGGGCACCCTGTTTGCACAGGGCCTTCTAAGAAATAGTTTTCTGGGATTCATTTCCTTGTGCTCAGTCTTCCAGGCACTCAGAGGCTGCTGCAGTCATGATCCAAGGAGATCCAGCTACTGTCTAAACTGGTGGCAGAGCTCGGCTTAATCCACATGAAGGGAAGCCTTCATGTGTCTTATTCTGAAGACATAAAGAATAAAAGAATTGTGCAGTCATGGAGGTTTCCACCAAGACTTCAAGGGAAATCCTGTTAGGATAGGCAGTGTGTGTGAGAAGATCAAACTCCCTGAACACACTGCCTGAGAGGAAAATGCATCTACCTCCCTCTCTGAGAGTGAAGCTGCAGCAAAAATCAGGGCCCCAGATTATAAAAGTTGTCCCTAGAACTTTTAACATCTGCCAAAGAAAGCCACAGGTAGCAAGAAGAGCCAGCCTAAAGCACTGATATTGTGAGCTGAAGTTGTCAGTGACATAGGGGCAGGTTGATCAAGCCTTTGGTGCTCACGTTATGCTAACATGTTCCCCAGACCCCAGATATGGCATTAAAGGATTTTATGTTTGCCCTTCTGGGTTTCAGTGTTACCTTTGTCCATTCTTATTACCTTGGTATTCTTTCATTTTTCATTTTTGAAATGAGATGTTTACTCTGTACTACTGTATGTTAAAAGTGGGTAACATGGTTTTGTATTTTTACACAGTCTCTCAGCTAGGAATTTTCCTTGAGTCTTAGAGGAGACTTTGGATACGACTTTTGAGCAATGCTGTTAAGACTATGGGGAGTCTTGGAGATGGAGCGAATGTGTTTTGCATTATAAGAGCTACTGAGCTTTGGGTGCCAGGGCAGAATTCTATAGTTTGCATCTGGAAGATTCCCAAAAATCTCATGTGTTGAATGTTTGGTTCTCAGCTGGTGGCACTATTGAGGCATGGTCGAAACTTAAGGAGGAAGGACCAAAATGGTGGAAGTAGGTCACTGGGAATGTGTCCTTAAAGACTATGTCTTGACTTTGTTCCCTTTCTCTGCTTCCTGACCACCATGAGGTTTGCAGCTCTGCTCCATCAATGGTCCCTACCATGATGTTCCACCTTGGCCAAAATAAATCTTTCCTCCTTTAAGTTGAATTTCTTGGGTGTTTTCTCATGGCAATAGAAAACTAACAACAAACACGAGTCGATGTTGATTATTACCTATTTTTGTGGATCCCAGCATTTATGTTTCTCTTATATCACTTTCAATTTTATGATATTTTTTAAATATTGTAAGTTTTTAGTAAGTTTCAAGTTTGAATCTCCATTTTCTTTTATCTTCTCTTTTCCCCACAAGTCTTTGATTAGGCCAATGTTTTATAGATTATAGAATGCAGTGTTATCAAATAATTTTATTGTGTGGGTTGCTATCACTTCAATAATATATGAAAACTAAACATTTTTACTTGTTGAAAACATACTCATAATAAAGTAGCTTTAATTTTACATGTATTCTTGTAGTGCTCATTGCTTCTCATTTTGTACTTTAAATATTTTCCTTGGTTAATATGTATTTTTTCTGTGATTTGAATGCATTTCTACACTTAAGCCAGTGTGGGTTAATGCAACAAACTAAACTGCTGATTCTAGGTCAGGAAGAATTAACACTCCACACATCAAAAGCTCTTTATCCTGAAATATGTGTTGTTGACTCTGGTATGAACTTTCATTGTCATTAATTTTAACAGGAAGAGCATTTGGGTAGGCATTTTTAACCTATTATACCTGGCAGCAGTAATGCAAGTGATGATGTTCAACCTTCCATAGAGGAACAAAGAAAAATATTATGCAGGATCTCAATACAAATTTTAAAGGCAAGGACCATAGCGACTCATGTTTATAGTCTCTTTAGTTCTGCTTGGGCCCAGACTAGTATTTGTCACATGATACAGAAGGCCATCACTGCTTTACAAGTGGGTACCTATGCTATTGGAGAGATCATTCTCACATATTCCTCATGGATAGCCATGGCACTTGAAATGAATCAGTGCCCCAGCTCCCAGGGACTCAGAGCCTTGACTGAGTTGAGCAGTCACACTTTGAAATTAGACAAGCCCCAGAGGATAAGCTGCTTAGGCACTTACCCCCTTCTGTCATGGTGTCAACGGTGTGCTGCTCCTACTAAAGATGGGGCCCAATCCCCAGTTGTATCCTCCCATTCCTAGTCCCTTACTCCTGGTGCATCTGGCCTCAGAGACTATCATATTGTGATGTCCTACCTATCAAGGACTCAGAGTCTCCACAATGTGGTACAGTTTCTCATGGGGCTTAAGTTACTGCTGTACCCTGTTAATTCTGCCACCAAATTACAGCCATTCCCTGCTCTCTGGAGCCTGAGATTCTGGAGCACCACTTCTCCTCACAGTCATACAGGTGCCATGCCTGTCTCCCACCATAACCTTCACCAAGGTCAGAGTCATACCTTGGCCAGAGCAGCTGAGTTATGCCTCAGAGTCACAGACCCTGGCTTGGTGGGCGATCTGTATCCACTCATGTCATTCCTAGTGTCTTCATTTTCTTTAATCAGAGCTCTATAATTACCATTGTAGAGGTATTTCATCTTCTTGGTGAGGTTTATTCCTAGGTTTCTAATTTTACTTTTTGAGGCTTAGTGTTAATGGGATTGTTTTCCTGATTTCTTTCTCAGCATGCTCATTATTGGTGTATAGAAAGCTGCTGATTTTTATATTTTGATTTTATATTCTGCAGCTTTGCTGAAATTATCATTTCTGAGTCTTTGGTGGAGATTTTAGAGTTTTCTAAGCATAGACTTGTATCATCTGCAAACAGGAATAATTTGCCTTCCTCCTATCTTATTATATCATTTTACTTCTTTAACTTGCCTAATTGCGCTGGCTAAAATTTCAAGTACTTCATTGAGTGAGAATGGTGAGAATGAACACCTTTGTTTTCCTTCTGATTTTAAACAAAATGCATTCAGTGTTTCTGCATTTAGTATGATGTTGGCTATGGCTTTTTTTCATATGTGGTCTTTATTATTTTGAGATATGATCTTTCTATACATATTTATATAGGGCTTTTATCATGAAGGAATATTTAATTTTGTCAAAGTCTTTTTATGCATCTATTGGGATGACCATGTGATTTTTATTCTTGCTTATACTAATGTGTTGCCTTATGTTTACGGATTTGTATATTTTGAACCATTCTTGTATCTCTGCAATGAAGCCAACTTGATCAAGGTCATGATCTTTTTAATGTGAGGTTGAACTCAATTTGCAAACATTTTTTTAAGAATTTTTGAATCTTGTTGTTGTATCCTTATTCGGTTTGGTAGCAGTGTAATATTGACTTCATAGAAAGAGTTTGGAATGTTTCCTTTCCCCTCCATTTTTGGAATAATTTGAGGATCATGGATATCATATGTTCTTTAAAAGGCTGGTAAAATTTAGCAATGAATCCATAGTCCTGGGCTTTTCTTTTTGGTAGACTTTCACTACTGCCTCACTTTCATTGCCTATTATTAATCTATTTTTTAATATCCTCTTGGTTCAATTTTGGTAGGTCCCATTATGTGTTCACAATCTTTTCCATTTTTTGTGCATTTCCCATTTATTGGCATATAATTTTTCAAAATATACCCCAGTGATACTATAGATTGGATGATATATATTTTAGTATTAACTTTCATACCTTATTTATTTGGGTTTTCTCTTCCTTTCTTTCTTTGGTTAGTTTAGCTAAGGCTTTGCCAATTTTGTTTATTATATGCTCTTGAAAAACCAACTCTGTTTCTTGGAGCCTTTGTGGTGTTCTTTTATTCTATGTATTGCTACTGTGATCTTTATTATTTCTTTTCTTCTGATTTTCAGCTTGGTTTTCTCTAAGTTTTAGGATGCAACATTAAGTTATTTATTTGAGATTCCTCTGTTTTTTAAATGGAGCACTCATAGCTATAAACTTCTTTTCCTGTATCCTATAGATTCTGGTGTGTTGTGTTTCCATTTTTCATTTGTTTCTATACATTTGTTGGCCATAGCCAACATCATACTGAATGCAGAAACACTGAATGCATTTTGTTTAAAATCAGAAGGAAAACAAAGGTGTTCATTCTCACCATTCTCACTCAATGAAGTACTTGAAACTGTTTATACAAATGTATAGAAATTGTTTCCCTTTTGATTTCTTCAGTGACAAATTTTGATTTGAAGTCTGTTTTGCCAGGCAGGAATATAGTTACTACTGCTTGATTTCAGATTTCATTGGTTTGAAATATCATTTTCTATCCTTCTATTTTTAATTCATGTATGTCTTTGCCAGTGAGATGTGTTCCTTGCAGACAGCATACTTTTGTGTCTTGTTATTTAATCTTTTAACTGGAAAATTAAAACTGTTTCATTCATGGTTATTATTAAAGGTATGTTCTTATTCCTGTCATTTTGTTGTTTTTCTTCTGGTTCTCATCTTAGAGGTTTTCTGCTTTACTGTATTCATAATGTTTATTTCTTTCCTATTATTGCCTCATTTACTCCTCTACTGAGATTTATTTTTTCCACGCTCTCACAACTGTGTTTGTATTTTTTCTCTTCTAAAAGTAGGATTCACTGAATAGATTTTTCTACACCTTAATCTGTATCTCTTCCCTCTTGTTTATTCTGATTATGCATACATTTAGTGTTTTAAAAGTGTCCCCAGGATCTCACATATTCTGTTCTTCTTAGAAGACTTTTAAATTCTGCTATATTATCACAGTGTGCTTAGAATTATAAAATTTATTTGCCATGTCTTAGTTTTGTTTTGCTCAGATATAAAATCACAGGACATTGAGCAAGAATTTATTTGGAATAAAAATGCAGAAAAATTAAATGAAAACATTAATTACTACTTAAGGAGCTTAATGTGATAAGCATGATTGCATTAGGATTTTAAAAATATTAAAATGCTTAATTTGTGTATAAAATGCTAATATCCCTATTTGGAGTATAGATATTGTATGCATAGCTCCCCATGTGAGAGAAAATAATATATCCTATATGCACATGTCTGTTGGTTTGTGTAAACTGAAATGCTTAAGATGGTCACTATAAAGAACTTAGTTAAAATATTGAACCGAAGATTCAATGCCTCATATTTTAGAAGCAGGTGTTCCTTTTTAAAATATGATATATCATTTTAAAACTAAGACTTTTAATTAAATGATTTTTATGTTGGAGCAAAAGTTAACAGGTTGGGTGAAATTTTGCTCATGGCATCTGTTGCCATTTTTAGTAGGTGATTAGTCATTTTCCTTTTCCTGTATGTATTTGACAGAAACTCAAACAGAGATGAATCATAGTTTCAAGCTGTTGCTCACCTCATTCCTCCCAGAAAAAGGAGAGCCTGGATATCATTCCAATAAACCCAAGAACTAAATTCTGACAATGCCTTAGGGACTTGACAGAAGTATTTAGCAATCTGAAAATTACAGCCATCTGTCACATTAACTTTTAATGAAAGGTAGGCTATGGAAACATAGATGTGATATTTCTACACAAATCCAAGAGAAAATCTTTCTTTAAATATATGAAAATCTATTTGCCTCCATAAATATTGAGTTGTACTAGGGTTAACTTTTGCAGAGGTGAACTCATTAATAATCAGAAAATTTTATGCATATTAGATGAAGTTTTTTTCCTTAAAGTTATGGCATTATAGCTATGATTCTGTTGATATGTTTTCACAATATTATTGTATGTATGTTTAAGAATCATGTTTTCTTCAAATTACTAAGCTGTTTTTCTAATAAAGGGACCACACATATCCTTGAAACTTTGATACGGTCATAATATTAAGAACATTAAATTGTTTAGTAATGAAGTTTTCCTCAGCCATGTTAATATGTGCAAGAAATGTGAAGTTTAGGAAGCTGCCATTTTATCAGAATCGTTTCACTAGAGTCACCATTTAAGTAATGTAGTATCATTCCAATGCTTTATCTAATTGGAACTTTGATTCAATTTTCTAATTCCTCTCCCCACCAAGACTATATATATTTTTAGTGACATGCATGTGCATAGGTTAATGCCACAGAGGAAACTTATTTATGCCCATAATGGTAGTTTATTTGGATGAGAAGTGAAAAAGAGTCAATTTCTTCTCTTTGCTTATTTATTTACTTATTCAAATATATTTTGGAGAATCTATGTATTGGGCATTGTTTTGGATCTTCAGGGGAGGGCACTGAATAAAATAAATTTATTGCTTTTATGGCACTTGCAGCCTAGTTGAAGAAGAAAAGACAATAACCCCATAAATGAGTTAATAGACCATATTTCGCGCAAATAATTTTACTAAAATGGTATTATGAAAAAAATTAGATAAGCATTTTAAATGGAATCTGCTGATGACGAGGAAGTATGGGGTAATTTTTCATATAAGGTGCCATGTAAAGGTCCTTCTAATAGGTGGGCTTTGACCACAGACCTGTAGAACTGAAAGAAGGAGTGGAGAGAGCTTTAGTAACTGTTAAAGGAGTGTTTTGGGCAATACGCTGGGGCATACCCAATAGGTCTCAAATATAGCAAGGGGCTCTGAGTAACTGGCGCTGCATGAACATGAAGGTAATGAATTCAAAAGGATGAAAAGGAGGAGGACAGATTATTTTGGCATATTTTAGGATGTGGGTTTTAATTTTGAATATAAAGGGAAGGTATGAAATAGTATGAGATAGAGGAATTATATGACACAATGCATTTTAAAAGGGTCACTCTGGCTACTTATGAAAGAAGAGACCACTTGGCAATGAGAATAGCAGAGAGAGAAATTAAAATGATATAATAGAAATCCAGATACATGATCAAAGTGGTATTTAGAACGTACTGCATTGTATATTTGAAGTCAATAGGATTTACCAGTGATTGGATGTGGGGAATGAAAGAAAAGACATTCATCAATAGCCTAGAATATTTGGTCTGAGCAACTGGAAGGATGAAATGGCTCCATAGTTGAAATGGGAAAGACCACAGCAAAACTATGCTTGCATAAGAGGAGCCCATTCAGAAGCCCTGACCTTTTGGATTGTTACATACTTGTTATAAATCCCATTGTAGATTTTGAGTAGGAAGCTGAATATTGCTTCTGTAGTTGGGAAAAGTCTGGATTAGAGACATAAATTTAGAAATGATCAGTCCATACTTAGTCCTTAAACCAGCCACCTGATAATCACTTAAAGAATGAAACCTGAGGATGGAGCCATGGAACACCCCAATATTCAAATTGAGGAATTGGGAAATCAGAAAAGCTGGCAACTGCTAAGGTGGTCTTTTTCTTTGTTTATACAGGATCTTTCTTTAAGAAATTCTTGCTTGTATTCTTTACATTTTAGCGAGTCTTTATGATTCATTTACCTATTTTAGTGCATGAAGAAATTTGATTCCTTTGCTGAAATTCTTTTATAAAACTTTTTATTTGTGTGTGGAGGGATATCACAAAATGAAACTCTGTGTCAGTTGTTAATTTAAATCAATTTGTAAAATTGTTAAATCAATTTAAATCAATTTGTACCACACATTGCAAAATCATAATAAGTACTGGGAATAAAAAATAATACAAGCTTCCTCCTCTGAAGATACTCTCTGCTTGGGGGAAACAAACATTCATTTACTAGTGGCAGATAATGGTTGTGTGTCAGTGACAGGGTGAGGCTATCTTAGTAATTCACACAATTATATATAAAGTTATTCATATGCTCCTTACTTGGAAGTGGGGATAATAATACCAACTGATGGAAGAATGTTAAGAGGAATGTAAGTATCTCAATAGTGATGGAACTATTAGATTGAAGAATGGGCTGCAAAGATAATTCTCCAGGGTATTTTTAAGATCAGCAATGGGGTCTGTCTTACCTTTGACTTCAGTTTAAATGTGAGTTGCAAAGTCGCCTTTATGCTTTTCAACCTCCTATCCAATTGTTAACTTGTTATAAACACTCGTGTCTAGTCCTGGAAGTTTATCGCTGTCTCCTCAACACCACCCTAACACTTTGCCAGATATTACCAGTTTTGTTTTTATGTAGCCACTGTTATACTTCCTATAACAAATAAATCCATCTTGGCCCCAAGATGGACAGTACTTTCTTAGGTGTGTGGGGCATATGAAATGTGGATGGGCTGTGTGAGGCACAGGGAAATGAACTGGTTTGTCCAGTGTTATTCAAACTTTAATAATAATTATTAGTCAATTAAGAATGGTTGAACAACTACTAAATTTCAGGTACTGTTATAGATATCAAAATGTAGAAGTAGACTAAAGACTCTGACATCAGGAGTAGTCTCTGAGACAAAAGTATGAATTCTGGCTATTTATTTGGGAGTTGATCTCAGGAAGTTCTCACAGAGAAATGAGGAAGTGAAAATAAAGCCAACAAAATTGCAATATTAACAACTCCGGAGGACGGTCTAGGACAGTACTTCTTAAGTTCTGGGAAGAGTTTCTGGGGAGTTTTTTCTTTTTTTTTTAAATATAAATTTCTAATCTGCTGTGGACAATTCTATGATGATTTCAAAAATTAGACCCAATATAAACAAGATTACCCTGTAAAGTTATTGTACAAGATTCAATCACTTTCTTTCCATTTCTATATTTATTTTGTCATGGTTCAATAACAAATCATTCTCAGAACATCCTTTAAATACCAGTTGTATAGAATGTGCTTTATAGTTGTTCCCAGCTCTCACTTCCAGCAAGAATTATAACACTTGTACTCAATATAAATTTTAAATTCTAAGAATTTAATAGCTTCCTTGGCTTTTGAATTGTAATTACATATTAACGGAAAAAGTGAAAAAAGTCTTTTAATGTTTAAAAGTACATTTTCCTATTCTGATCTATCACTTTCCACCTGATAAACTTTACCTGTTATAAAAGTCTATTATACGCACAAATAATATTTTATATAATATCAGTTGCCCAAATTTTGCAACTGAATTATAAATTTGAGTATATTAGTTACATATGTATAAATAAATATATACATATATGAAGTCTATCTGTGTACTAGAAGTATTTATACTCTTGTATAACTTCTTAAGATGTTAGGACTTCTTTCACTTTGCCTTGCCCTGACAATTTTGAAGGGAGATTGCAATGACAAACATACCAAGGGTGGGGAGGAAAGAAGACAAAAGGGCCTCTCCACAGCTTCTGTGCCCTGACAGGAAGACTACCTGTAATGTAAAGTAGTTCTCCAATATTCTAATATTAAGTGGCAACATTTCCCCCCCTCCCCAATCTCTAGGAAATTTCATAAGGTCACCATCATTTTGTATTTCAAATAAATACAATATGCTGGCTGGATGTGGTGGCAGAAGCCTGTCATCCTAGTGGCTTGGGAGGCTGAGTTCAAAGTCAGCCTCAGCAAATTAGTGAGGCACTAAGCAACTCAGCAAGATCCTGTCTCTAAATAAAATATAAAAAAAGGCTGGGGATGTGGCCCAGTGGTTAAATGCTCCTGGGTTCAATCCCCAGTACCAAAAGAATAAAATAAAATAAAAAATAAAATAAAATAAATAAAATGGACTTCAGTAATTTGATAAGATCTAGATGCAAACATTGGGCAAACTGATTCAAGCATTTCAAAAATAGGAACTATTAGTTTTATCATCAGAAGCTCAGAACTGAGGTTACTTATTCAGTGCGTATGTACATCTGGACATTCTTGACATATTTTAAGGACTCTTTCAAGTTTTAAGTAAAACCTTGTGTTGGATGCCACGCTATTGTTTTGTTTTTGAACAGGGGATCCTGTTGGCCAGCAGGTTATCCTAATCTGTGTTTTTATGTCTAAGGGTAAAAGTGAAGATGCCTGATGCAAAAGGAGCACGCAGCTTTCTCAAGGCCTCTTCTGACAGCGAGGGTGGATCAGTTTCAGCTCCAGTGTGGTTTCCTCTTGGGTTTATGCTTCATCTAGCAGGAGACAACTAGAACTGTAGACATGTCTGAAGGTAGAAAAGCAGGTTATATTCTCAACATCTTGTTTCTTTGCTGTCTTTAGGAATTACACATAACTCTTGCTGGACATTTTGAGCACAGCCTTATATTAAATATAAATGTGAGTCAAGTATTTTGTTTTTCGTAAGGTTCTGCAGAAAAGAGAAATAAATCCTTGAGCAAAATAACATGAAAAAAGTATATCTTATTTGGCTAACATCTTCAGAATGAAAAAATTCTGAACAGAGTTTCTATTTTTCTGTGATAAAATTGTTCAATAAACTTTCCTTTTATAATTTTTTAAATTGAAAACTTGTATTACTATTTATCTTAACACCTACAAATCCCTTCAAGTTTGTATATTTTACAAATTGAAATTGATTTTTTCTTAAAGACGTTTCATCTTTTGCCATCTATTGCCTGATATTATTACTAAAGTCTATTTTACATTCAAATTATTTAATATGTAAATACATTTTCTAATGGAAAAGTAGCATATGATCATTGCCAAAACTTTCGAAAGTGCACAGTAAAAGAAACATAATAGTAACTCATAATCCTTCAGCTCAGATTAGCCATCTCAAAATTGCCATTTCAGAACATTTCCACCTAATATTGTTCTTATAGTGTGTGTGTGTTTACACATATGCATACAAGTACACATAGGTGAGAGACAGAGTGAGTCCAGTACTTTTCATTCATTTCATTGTATTTTTGCATGGTTTTACAACTTTTTATAGACATCACAATTCCCTAATGTGAGATACTGTTATTTATCTAATTACTGTCCAAGTATTGGGTATTTTATTTGCTATGTTAATTAACATACCACTACAGACAGTGAACATCTGTTTATAGTGGATGAGACTCTGCTTCCACTAGGTATTTTAAAGTAATTTCAGAAGAGATATTTTCCCTCTGGGTGTCAAGTGTTTTCAGTTTATTCTGGAAACATTCTTGCAAGGTTAATATTGTTTTCTCATATCTTAAACATACACTCCTAAAAAGGTGTTTTTATATTGTATATTCCAATGATTGTTAGTCCTTAATTTTTCTTATATTTTAAATCCAACCATCTTGGAGGAGGAGTACGCTGCTGCTGTATCCTGATACCAAATTTGCATCTTTTAAAAATTTTCACATTGTGTCAGGTTGTTCTGTTGTTTTTGTATATCATATGTAAACAACGTTTGAAAGCTCCCTTGTGAAGGAGTTGTGTGCCCTATTCACTATAGGAACTCCATCTGCTTGCACAGTTGTAGGCATGTTGTAAGCATCCAATAAGTATTTGTTAAGTATGTGAACTGATGAACAAATAAACATTCAATAAGTGCTGTACTGTGCAGGTATGAAGGGATCCTCATTCACAGGTGTTCCTGGCCTCTTTCCTAGTCTTCAGCTTCACTCCTAGTTGCTCTATATCTTGCATTCTTTCCTAGTTCTCTATCAGGACAAATATTTGACTTATTCCTTTAGAACTGTGGTCTTTTAATCATGTTTTTTGTGTGAAGGAAAAACAGTCTTTTCTCCCTGCCATCTAAAATAAAGTTGGTATCCTAAGAGAACTGTGGGAAAAATAATAGGTTAATTAAAAAGTAAAGGTACAAGCATGGATGTGGATGAACTTTCAGACCATAACTTCCCAAAGTCCAGCTGTACAATGACTTAGCTATCATGACTCTTCTACCCAAAGACTTGCAATGCCCTCCCTCACCCTCCCTAAATAGTCCCTCCATCAATTTGTTTGAAACTACCTACATTGAATTATTTATACTTTTGTTTAAGCTTGGACTCATCTTTTATTATTTTAAATGGCTCAGTGGGCTTCAAATATGTGAAATGTTCATGCTTCTAATGGACCATAACTCTGAACCTGATTTTAACCTGAGGAATCTTGGTTGTTCCCAGTTCAGTTTCAAAACTATGATGATTGATATTTCATGAATTCAGTAGGATAAAAGCTTTTCTCATTTGGTTAACAAATTTCTCTCTTTTTTTTCTTTAAACAATTTCATTCATTCTTCACTTGAAAAACTGAAGAACATAATTGTATCATAACAACAATAATACATAGGACAAATATACTCTTTTTCTGTAATTTATAAGTGTAGGAGATTATTTTCACTAATTTAAAGGGAAGAGTAAAAGGAAAACTAACTGCCAAAACTTTGCATAATCCGAACACATATATAAAATATATCTTCTGCAGGACGCAGTGGCTCATGCCTGTAATCTTAACAATGTCTCAGGAGGCTGACACAGGAGGATTGTGAGTTCAAAGCCAGCCTTAGTAAAATCAAGGAACTAAGCAACTAAGTGAGACCCTTTCTTTAAAGAAAATACAGAATAGGGCTGGGGATGTGGCTCAGTGGTCGAGTGCCCCTGAGTTCAATCCCTGGTACCCCCCAAATATATATCTTCTTATGTATTTATATTATATATTTTATAATTTCCCCAAACTCAATTTCTGAAACATTATTCTCAGTTTATTCCCCCTTTACTCCAGTGGTGACTAAAATAATCACCCTTCCAGTAATGGGATCCAGAAAGCTAAATGTTAAACTTGACCCTCCCTCCAACGTGTCCTGAAGGCCAATGACTTTGATTACCTCAGAACTTTCATCTGCATTTGCTCCTATAATTCTTTACCATTGCCAAAATTTAGGCTCTTAGCATTTCTTATTTGAGTTACTTAAGAACCTCTTTTTCTCAAACTTAATGCTATATATTTCATTTCTAAAATACAAAGCAGGTCATGAGTCTCCAATGTGCCCACACCTTTAAAAGAGCAAATTTAAATTAAAACCATGCAGCCTGCCCTTTACCTGACTTCTCACCAGACCTCTTTCCTTCCATAGGACTCGCGTCATCCCAGAACTTTTCTCTTGATCATTCTCCATGGTCCTTCCCAGGCTAACTTCCTTTGATAATTTAAAACAGCACAAATGGCACTGACTTCTGCCAAACCTCTCCACAACCTCTCATTTACTGTCAGAATTAAGGAAAAATTAAGAAATTAAAAAAAAAATTGTACTGGGGATTGAAGCCAGGGTCACTTAACCACTGAACCACATCCCCATGCCCTTTTTGATATTTTTAATTTTGAGACAGGGTCTCATTAAGTTGCTTAGGGCCTCACTAAGTTGAGGAGACTGGCTTTGAATTCACAATCCTCCTATCTTGGCCTCTCACAGGCTGCTGGAATTATAGGCATGCTACACTGCATCTGGCAGGAAATTCATCTTTGTTTCATAATACTTTTTTTTTTTTTTTTTGCCTTTGGAAACAATATTTTGATTGCTTTTTGAGTGCCTGGGTGCCTCTGCATTATAGACTCCCTGAGGGAGGGCTGGGTCCATGTCTTTAACATGTAGAACTAGTGACTGTCTTTCCCCCAGCATGTCCTGAATTGCTCCCTGACATGTGTTGGAAACAACAAAAATATCCAACTAAGGCAAAACATGTCATAGTTGATAAAAATTGCATATTAACATATGCATGTTTATCCTTTAACTTTTATGTCTCCTATACCCATCAATAGCTGAACTATTTCTCAATCACTTAATGACTTTCTACAAGTTTGTTAATATTTTTTTCCTATAACCAATTGCATTAAACCCCCAGAGTCTCTTATTTTAATAGTATAGTAATTCAACATATCATGCGTTCCATCTGTAATTTAAGTTTTCACCCTCAGGTTCTTTGTATGAAAAATTTCTAAAAGTAAATCTAAATTTGTAAATTATAAAATTTTCTAAAGGTAAATCTAAATCATTTCAGATAGTACATTTTATATTGTTTCTCTAAAAACAAAACTTTACTTAGCTTTTCGGATTCTTTAAATAACCATATTCTTTCAACTTTGTGCTCTAATTTCCTTTTGTATGCTTCCTACCATCTGTTGTGTGTCTCTTTCTCACTTAAGCATCATTACTTTCCCTAGTTAGCTAGTTATTCAATAGAAGGTACTTATTTTTTAAAAACAGACTCACAAAACAATTGCTAAAAGGAATGGTAGAGGGGAAATTTTGGAATAAGTAGGGGGATAAATGTCCTTTGAATCTACCCTCCCTCAGAAATGATGCACTTACTTTTTTAGTGTATTTCTTAGCTTTGGCTCTTTTGTGCTACTAACAAGTTTTAAGTACCTTTCAAATATTAACATTCAATGCTACTTGTAACTAACAAAATCAGTACTGATACCTCATTCCCATGTTTTTGATAAGAAAACTGATGCATAGAAAATGTTGTTATCTTGCCCAATAGAGGAAAACTGAGGATTTGAACATAGCCAGCTGGGATTCAGTTCTATACTCTTAATACTGTGCTATGATGCCTTCTTGAGGAATTGAATTCTCCAGAAGGAAGGAGGGTTTGCATCTGGCTAGCTTCCTCCACCCACTCAGCATCAGGGCTTCCTTTCCAAGTGGCTGTGGTGATTTCTAGTCAACACAGCCATGTTGCTCTTGTTCCAGACCTCTCCTTCCTCTTTTGAAAAGGAGAGGTCTGTGTTTGAGGAACCCTCCTAAGTCCTTTCCCACCATACTAATTCATGTGTTTCAGTCAGCATTTTTGTCACTGTGACCAAAGACCAGACAAGAACAATTTTAGAGGAAGTGCTCATAGTTTCAGAGGTCTTAGTTCATAGATGGTCGGCTCCATTGCTCTCTGCCCAAGATGAGGCATCACATCATGGAGAAAGAGTGTGGAAAGGAAAGAAGCGGGAGATATGGTCATCAGGAAGCAAAGAGAATGCTCCCCTCACCATTGACAAAATACAAACTCCAATGACATGCCTCCAGCAACCCACATCCTCCAGCCACAATCTATCTGCCTACAGTTGCCATCAGCTAATCCATTAAATGGATTAAGGCACTGATTAAATTAAAGCTCATATAACCCAATCATTTCACCTTTAAACTTTTTTGTATTGTCTCACAAATGAGCTTTGGGGGGACACCTCATGTCTAAACCATAACACCATGCATCTTTTCCTTTGGGTTAAGGACAGGTCTGAACTGGGTAGGTGTGTGGGTTCAGCAGTGCCTTGGTAAAGAATTATTCACCTAACTTGTCAATAGCTCTTTCTCCCCAATCCAGGGAAAAGCAATTTTACCACGCTTGGCTACCTAGACTCAGGATGCAGAGAGAGAACATGTGCTTGGGAATAATGTAAGATGTCATGGGAACAGAGCAGAGGGGTAAAGCCACTTTTACTTTTTCTACCTTATTCAGCTAAGTTTTCCAACCTGTTTAGAGATAGAGTGACCCAGATCAAGTCCTTCCTTTTTAATACCCTGTAAACTTACTTAGACCTTTAAAGATTCAATTCATGGGGAAAATGGAGAAGGAATAAGCAAATGAAGAGAAGACTATAAAAAGTTCAGAAAAACTGGTTACTCATGCTTTATATACTGGATATATATATACACCAAAACACCAATACACCACTGTACATTACAATCCTATGTATATATTTAGAACAATTACTTGGAGGGACACTGTTAGTAAAGGACTGCCTCTGAGGACACACACAAAAAAGCACAGTGTCCAGAAGTGTTAACATTTGTTGAGTTGATGATTGAATAACTAAGCTAGTTGATCAAGTCTGTGCTATGTCTGACTAAATTCAGGTATTTATATTAGGCTGAATCTTAATATTTCAGAAACTAGGAAACTTTGGGAAGTTTGGAATTGAGGGCAGGTAAATCACACAGGTAGAAAAAGGTATAAAATGTATAAAATATACAATTTGAATTTTTGCCTTAAGTGACATTTTATAAAAGAAAACAATAAAAGTTAATGACAAATACCATATTCCAAGTCTGCCTTTGTTTCTAAAGATTTAATTAATACTGCATTTTTGGAGTGCCTTTTTACTATACAACAGTGGTTTCCTACATCTGTTTTTCAGGATTAAACATTCATAAAGCAAAATGATTTATTTGTATATTTTGGTTGGCAGTTCAGGTGATTGCACATCAGAACACATTGTTACTAGGGGGCATTTTTCAGCTTAATTTTAATACCTCAACATCTGCATTTCATAGTTGCTTGTTGACACATTTCCTTTCTCCCATTTTCCTTTGTTTGATGATTCCTTCATTTAATGCTTCAATGATGGGAGTTGGAGACACATTAAGTTGAGAGAAGTTTATTAAATCTTCCCTTTATCTAGTGTTTAGATTTAAGTGTTTAAACATATCTGAAAAAACAGGGCTGCTCTAAAGTGATCCAGAATTAAATGCACTGACAGAACAGTGATGTTTTGTCCTTCATTTGATAAATGAAAGAAATGGACTTGGCTTCAGACGAAAAGGAATCTGACTGGGCCACTGAATTAGAAGCCATAGAATCAATGACTTGAGGAGAAGATTTACTTAAGGGAATATAAACTGAACAAGGACACAAAAACTCTCATTGGAAAGAAATATAAAGTGCTCCAGAAGCTAAACAAAGGGAAAGGAGGCAAAAATAGACAACATATCTCTCGAGAACAAAATGTTCAACATGCCTTTTGTTTGTTCATGGTCCTCCATCTGATTTCTCTTTAGGGAATCACAAGTACTGGAACCATCTTTAGCACTAGAATACCTAATTTCCTTTACCTGATATTTGTTTCTTTCTTTTCTAACTTGCTCAAGTTTGTACCTATTTGCATTTCGTACTTTGGTTCCACCAGTTTGAGTATGTTCATTCTTTACCAGTCTAAGTGAATACTCATTTCTTTGGTCTAAAACTCTTTCATTTTGCTGGCATTTCTACTGTTGGATCTGCTGGGCATCTGACAGTTTGTAATGTTGTAGCCTACACCAGCTTCTGTCTTGACTTTGTGGGTACATGCTTTGTTTTGTATTTCCATTCAGGACATGAACAGCCCCTAGCAAAGGCTTTTTATTCTCTCTGCTTTTTGTGGCCACCATTGCCCCTGTCTTTTGGCATTAGTTGTTTGGTCAGTGTGTGCTCGATGAATTGATTCTGTTAGGAAGTAGAAAGCTGACAGCTGATCAAGTGACTCCACTGAAATGTAGATGAATGTAATGATTCTGTTTCACTCCCTAGAGATATAACATCATATTACCTTCTTCCAATACTGTGTTTTCCACTAGGAATACACACACATTCATACTGTTGAACTTTAAAACTCAATTTAGATAGAGAGGAAATAAATAATATGGAAAATGGAGAAGTATATTAAGGCCAGAAAAAGTTTAATAGATAATACTATTTGAAGAACAAACATGACTCATTTTTGCTTTGGGAATTTATTTTTATTCTTTGAGGATTATAAGGGTCAGTCCAGGCATAGATTGAACTGGCTGGATTGCATTTTACAATGTTTTGCCTTCTCAATGATAGACAACTTCTAATGTTTTCATTTTGTTTTTACACCTACTGACTTTTCAGTAGCTACAAAATTATATTGTTTACAGACGGATTTCTGTTCTGACATTAAAAAGCAAAAGCTTTATTTAATTGAAGGACAGGCCTTTATTTTGTTGAATGTTTGGTCTCCTTCCTCTACTTTTAGTGGGTCTTAAATAGAACATGCAGTAGGAGAAAGAACATAAAAGAAAACATGTCTATTCTAAAATCAATTTAAAATAGTAAAAAATGTTTTTCTGACTGTTTAAGATAGATTATATAGATATTCTGCAGTAATAAAAGATATTGTTGAAGATAAAAGCAGCAAAAGCATTTAGTTCATGCAGAGAATGTGGAAGGGATGCTATAATCTTTCTATCTACTTGTTAGGGAGAAAATATGTTTTATGAAAGAGTGGAAGCAGAACTAGTACAGAGTTATATTTCAGTTTTAACGTTCTTGAAAAAGAAAAATCCTTATTCTTATAATTCCCACTTAAACTACTTGTGGTAATTGGGTCATTTATGTTATAATGAACATTAACAGTACTTTCATATTTCTGAACTTTGGAAGGTTTACCACAGGAAAATTGGATGATATCTTGTGCATAACACTGTATCCCATGATAAACAAAAGATTAAGCACCCATGATATAAATTAAGAGAAAACATATGCTGCTAATTTGCAGTGACATATTACCAATACATGTGATACTTATTTTGGATACTGTGCAGGTATTACTTAATGGTAGGGATATGTTCTAAGGCATGTGCTATTGGGGATTTTGATATCATGCAATGAATAGTGTACTCACACAAACTAAGATGTCTATCATGTAAGTAGGGAATGTGATCTTATTAGACAACCTTCATATATACAGTCTGTCCTTGACCAAAGTGTTGCTATGTAGTGGAAGAGTATACATTTATAAGTGACACACAGTCTCCATGAGAAATGGTAATGAATGTTTGTGTCACATAACACAAGCGATTTTACCTTTTATCTGAAAATTGTGAATAACTATAAATATCATGTGAACAGTTATTTCACTGCTTTAATTCACTTGCTCAGTCATATTTATTAGACCTCTCTTAAATGATGGTATTATAGAAAATGACAAGCTCAGTGTGAATGTTATAATAAAATCAGGAAAATACTTTAAATATTATGTGAAAAGTGTGATTATGGAGGCTTGAGCTGTGGGAAGTATGATACAGGGACCTTTGCGTGCTCATTGGTTGGGGATAATTCCACTTGTGCAGCAGTTGACCTGGCCATGCTAGGTTTTGCAATTACCATGACAATCTTCTTTTGATTTCTTATTTTATATGATCTTTCAAACATTTGCTTTTAATTGACACATGATACTTGCACATATTTATAGAATAGAATTTGATAATTTGACAAGGGTATCAAGCATTGCCATCAAGTGTTATCAAGACAAGGGTAATAAGCATTGCCATCTTCCTAAACATTTATCCTTTATGTTTAGAACGTACTATTTCCTCTCTTCAAGTTTTTTATGAAATATTTATGTTGTTATGAACTGTGTTTTCCCTACTGTGTAGTAGAACACTGAAACTTATTCCTTCCATCTAACTAGATTTTGTACTCATTATCCAACCTCATTCCATCTCCCCACTTGCCTTCCTAGTCTCTAGTAATCACTATTTCACTCTCTATTTCTTTCAGTTCAGATAATTAGCTTACATATAATAGTGAGAACATGATTTGTCTTTTAGTACCTGTCTTATTTCATTTAAAATAATATCTTCCATTTCTATCCATTTTGGCACAAGTGACAATCTTTCAATCTCTTTATGGATGGATAATGTTCCTTTGTGCATTTGTACATTTTTCTTTACTGATTATCCATCACTGAATACCTTGGTTGATTCCATATCTTGGCTATTGTGAACAGCAAACAGTAAACATGCAGATATCTAAATGATACACTATTTCATGTCCTTTGCATGTATACCAAGCGGTAGGATAGCTGGATCATATTATAGTTCTAATTTTAGCTTTGGGAGGAATCTCAATACTATTTTCCATAATGTAGTCTGGAAGTTCATTTGTAGTCCCACTGCAGTGTACAGGAATTCCCTTGTATTTGCATCCTTGTCAGAATTTATTTTGTAAATCTTTTTTCATTATAGTACATTTAACTTGGGTGGGATAATAACTCACTGTGCTTTTCATTTGTGTTTTTCTGATAGTTAAGGACAGTATTTTTCTTATTTGCATGTCTTCTAAGAAACGTTTATTCTGATATGACTATTTTGAATTGGATTATTTGGGGGTTTTGCTACTGGGTCTTTTGAGTTCCTTATTATTCTGGACATTGATCATTTTCCACATAGATAGGTTACAAGTATTTTATTAATTGTGAATTGATTTTTTTTTAATGTGGTGAATATATAAGGGTCTACTTTCTTTCTGTATATGGACATAAAGTTTTTCTGGTACTTTTTTTTTTTTTTTGGTACTGGGGATTGAACCCAGAGGTGCTTTACCACTAGCTGCATACCACACCCTTTTCATTTTTTATTTTGAGACTAGGCTCACTCTAAGTTGCTGAGGCTGACCTTGAACTTGTGATCCTTATGCCTCAGTCTCCCAAAGTGCTGGGGTTACAGGCATGCACCACTGCACCTGGCTCCCTGCACCTATAGCACTTACTGAAGAGGTATTCCTATCTTCACTGTATGTTTTTGGTGCCTTTGTCCTAAATCATTAGGCTTTAAATCAGATAACCTCATGAACAACCACAGAACACAAATCTGATAAATACAGTATTTATTTTGAAAGTATTTATTTCAAGAATGATTGTTGGAATTTGACACAAATACTGTGTTTTTCTATCACTCTATAATCACTGTATTTGAATTGAATGATGGTTTTTTTAAGATCATATGATGGGTCTTATAAATTAAAAGTACTTACTTTCAATTCCAAGTTCTTCGTGTGTGTGTGTGTATACCTATGAAAAGTGAAGCTATCCCTGTTAACTGTGAAGTTCTTTGAGAGTTAGCTGCTGAATGATATCAGTGCTGTTTGAGGTGTTGAGAGAAATTACCTTTATTCCTACGATGATTCTCTTTTGCAATTTACTTCATAAAGTCAAAATCAAGTTCTTGGAGCTGAAATCTAACCATGTGGAAATCTTAGACTTTGAGAATGTTGTATATGTAGTTAAAAAATGTAACAACAAAGAAACTAATTTTGATGACAATATGAATATAAATTAGCATACAACATTAGCATAAAAATTAAGTTCATATAAAATAAAGAAATATTTGGAGCATAATCTATATGTTTGAAATGGGAAGGTAATAATCTAGGAAATGGAAGAGTAAATAGAATTTATAGATTATCAAAATAAGGAGAAGGTAGTCATTAGAGGAATTGGATATACTTCCAAATTTACAGATTAACAAAATAATAAGCTCTGTACCTATCAGTATTGAGGTAAATATGTTACAAGGGTTTAATCTGATAATAATGGTAATGGGATATTTTACTTAAAATATATAGAGAAAGTCACACAATCTTGAAATAGGTTATATTTTTTAAAAGTGTCCATAGAACATGTATAAAAATCAATCATGTTCTTGGTAACCAAGAACACCTTCCTTGTTTATTTAAAGGGATATTTTAATTAGCCTTGTTATCCAAATCTAATATATTCAGTCACATAAAAAATTACAAATAAACATTGAAAATTGGACCACATCAAATATATACTTTTTACATAATATTTTCTTCAAACTGAACTGGCACTAAAATTATAATTATCCTGATAAAATTAAGATGGAATTATGTATCATCAACATCCTACAGAGTTAGCTTATAGCAAAAACTCAACTTATAAGACCATCACAGTTTTAAGTGCTTCATTATTAAATAAGAAAGAAGATAAGTATATAAATGTACAAGCCAGACGAGGTGGTATAGGACTGTAATCCCAGCTACAAGGAGGCTAAAGCATGAGGATTGCAAGTTTGAGGTAAGCCTCAGCAATTTATCAAGACGCTGTTTCAGAATAAAAATCAAAAAGGGTCTGGGGATGTAGCTCAGTGGTAAAGGCTGGGTTCAATCATCAGTACTGAAAAAATTAAAATAAAAAAAAAATAAAAAAGAATGTACTGTTCATCTTATGTAATTAAAAATAAATTCTAAAGTGAAATAAATTATGATTTAATGATTAGCCATAAAAAAGAAATAAAAAGAAAACTGTAACTAATAAAGTTGCCAGGTGTGGTCCTATAATCCCAGCCAACTGGGAAGCTGGAGTAGGAGGACTGTGAGTTCAAAGCCAACATCAGCCAAAGCAAAGCAGTAAGCAATTCAGTGAGACCTTGTCTCTAAATAAGATACAAAATAGGGCTGGGGATGTGGCCCAATGGTTGAGTGTCCCTGAGTTCAATCCCTGGCATCCCCACCCCCCAAATAGCTAAAAGTTAATAAATAATTAAATATAAAGTATAGTTGTTTTATAAATAAATTAGATTTATATTCTCAGAAACCCAATTTAGGAAAAAAAGAGAACAAAAGCTGCTAAGATTACAAATATAAAAGCACAAATTAACAGATAACAATATCATTAAGTCACAAGTTATAGCAGAACACCACATACAATTGAGGCATCAAAATTGAAAACCTAGAGGATATGGATATATTTTAGCAAAATAAAAATTTCCAAAATTTTGTATATTGTTAGTAGGACAGCAAATTATCAGTTTGGAGATTCTTCAAAAGACTAGAAATGGAACCACCATATGACATAGCCATTCCATTCCTAGATATTTACCCCGAAGTGCTGAAATCAGCATACTATAGTATAAACATTCCAATGTTTATAGCACCATAATTCACAGTAGTCAAGTTATGGAACCAGACTAGGCATCTGTCAACAGATGAATGGATAAAGAAAATGTGGTATGTATACACATCGGTGTTCTACTCAGCCACAAAGAATAAAATTATGTCATTTGCTGGTAATTGTTGGAACTGGAGAAAATTTTAAGTGAAATAAGTCAGACTCAGGAAGTCAAGGGTCTAATGTTTTCTCTCATGCAGAAACCTAGCAGAAACAGGAGCTTTAAAGAAGGAATCCCATCAACATAAATGGGAGAACAATAGACTAGAACAAGGGGGGTAAAGGGGAGGAAGGAGTAGACAAGGGGAGGAATTGTGGAAGAAATCATCCAAATTATGCTACATGAATGTATCAACATATCATGATGATGACATTTTTAAGTATAATTATAATATACCAATTAAAAATTAATAGATTTAAGAAAGACCAGTACAGTAGAGGAAGTGAATCATGGTATGGGAGGAGGGAAAGGAAAGGGGAAACCCTGGAAATGAAATGTAGCAAATAATGTATATGCATTCATGAATATGTCATTATGAACCCCACTATTTTGTACAACTGTAATGTATTAATAAAAACATAACAACAATTTTTTCAAACTTTAAAAAAGTAAATAGCCTCTTTTTTCTTAAAAAAATTGGAAATGTGTTTTGAGATTTTTCACAGGAAAATAAAAATATAGTACAAAAAGTAAAATTATGAATCAATGTTATCTGTGAATATAGAAAAAAAATTAAAGTAAAATGTTATGAAAGAAAACAACAGTGTATCAAAAGTTGAATATAGTATATCAGACAGGGCTCATGCAAAAGTTAGGAAAAATAATACCATGATTCATTGATATCAGGTAGTTGAAGATAATTCTACATGGTCATGTCAAGAGTCATTGAAAAGGCATTTGATAAAAATGTAGTGACCAAACTTGATAAAAATTCTAAGTTATAAGAGAAGAGAATGTAACTAACCAATAAATGGATAAAAATGCCATTTAAAACAGAACTCCAAACCTAAATAAAAACCGAGAATTAAAAAATTCTGTTATGGAAAAAAAATAATTATCATAAACTTTTGAAAGAATAGGTGCAACTGGCTTTTTACTGATAATGCTATATACTTAAAAAAATTTCAAAATCTAGGGAAAGCAAAGAGCTTGATGAAATAGCTCCATTTAAGAGACATTGGAGAAATAAAAGTACTTATATTTATTGACATAAGCAATTAGTGCCAGGAATTGGGATAATGTTTAATTCTTAGTGGTAACAAAACCAATGTAATAATAATTTAATGAGAAAGTAATTATGTTGATTTTTTTAAAAAAACTATAAAAACGATTGAAGGATATTACTTAGTATTTGGTTAAATGGAATTACATTGTTCTTTTATGTGAAGACTTTAAACTTTTCCTAAAAATAAGTATGTAAGTTTAAGGCAACTCTGGTTAGAATTTTGTGTTCTTTTCAAACAGGAATAAATTTCATAAGCCACATATAGAAGAATAAATGCCTGAATGAGCCAAAGAAATTATGAAAACAGGTAACAGTGATGAAGGTTTGCCTTATAGATAGATATTTGGAAAAGACACTAAGATGAGAGGCAGATAAAAGTAGCACCTTAATAATAATTTATTGAACAAAATAAATAATCCAAAATAGAATTGATGTTAAAAATTAGGACTTTTTCTACAATAAAGGTAATATTTTAATTTGGCTACTAATGGAGAAATTTGTTAATGACTTTGTACAACTGGCAAACCATGTCTAAGTAAAGTAGAAAATTTAACTTCAACTATATAAAAGTCAACTTTCAAAAAGATTAACATAATTTTGTAAAAATATGTATAAAATAATTATTAGAAAATTTTAGAAAAAAGTCAAAGTCTTCATTTTCAAAATAATCATAAAGAAAAGAGTCAATCTATGAAGGGAAATCCTGAAACTAGTAAAGAAACAGAAACAAACAATCCTATAAACATAGAAAGATTCATTAAAATTATGCTTCAAATATATTCAAATATATTTAAAATTGCAATACAAACAAGAATAATGGGGTGGATATATGTAATGTACAGAAAACCTCTTCAAATTGGTAAGAAAAAGACAAATAAACCACAAAAAGAGATAACCAAGGACATTTACAGATAATTAAAACCGAATGGCTAAACGAAGTATGAGGAGATAGGACTCAAAATCTGTAGTTGTCAGGAAAACACAAGGACAAATATGTGAATGAAACCAGTGGGTATGGGTAGAAGAATGAATTTTTCATGGGATACTCTAAAGTGTTACTTTTGCAATCCAGTTAATAATAAGGAGAAAATTTCTATATGATATGGAGGGATTTTCAAGTAGTAAGAATAAGTAGTAAAAGCAGGATATAAAAATATGTGTACATTTTTATCTTATCACTTTTTATTGCAAAAGAGTTTATAGATAGGTGTGTGTATGTATGTGTGTGTTCAAGGAAGAGGACTGAGCAACACATGTAATGTACATTACTATATAATTATATCACATGACCTATGAAGAACACATCAATTATCAACATGGACTATGGAATAGGAAGGTAAGTGAGCAGGATAAAGACAAAACAAAAGGGAAGAGAAGAAAAATTAAGGAAAAAAAGGAAAAGTCAAATAACTCATGAATTTTATCAATAATGAATTTTACATCAATATGTATAATTAAATTATAAAGGTAAATGATAAAAAATATAAGCCCCCTAGATTCATGTTTCCTTTTCCAGTTTACTGCTTTGCTCTATTGCCTATATCTTTTTAGAAATATCTTAGATTCCCAATGCTACAATATGAACATATTTATGTTTAAAGTTTAGATGCCTTTAAAATTACTATAATTATAGAGGCTGAGCAGGATTTATTTATTTATTAATTGGCATTTTCCATAATTACCATTTTTGGTGTTTCATTAAGACCTAATGTTTTCCATGTTGTAAAATTTTATTCACAGGAAATTAAATCTAATATTTGAAAAAAAGGCCCATTAGCTCTGAGCATTCTTTATGTTTTAACAAGTATAGAAATCCTGTAATTAGACCAAAGAACTAAAATTTTGAAAAGGAGCAGTTTATTTCAGTAAAGCTTTCTGGGGTGGTGGGGGTGGGGAGTGCATCAGTCTAAAGTGATCCTCATTTTAATTTAATGTATTGAAACTCTTTTGGAAAAGCTCCAAATAAATAATAGTACTCCAGAGTCTTTATTATGTTTTATACACATTTTCAAAAATGCTCTGGAAGAATCAAAACTTGAATAATGAGCAGAATTTGAATAGAACAAGTTTAGGGAGACAGCATCCCAGATGGAAATGAGTTATTAGAGAAATCCAAAAATTGGTTCAGTGATTTTATTTGATCAAAGGCTGACATTTCCTACTGAATCTAGAATATCCCATTTAGACATGATCTCTTTGCCTAACTTTTGTACACATGCCCCTATTATATACCAACATGTCTATTATTTTAATACTTTGTACTTAGAACACTTAGAACATTTGTATTTAAAATTATTCAAAATGAAATACTAGCCATTCATACAGATTTGTTATTTCCATTACCATCATATTTACATAGTGTCATATATTCCCTGATATTATACCATAATTAAAGTAAATCTTGAATATGCTGTCTAATGCTTTCTTGTGCTAATTGAACCATTGTGTTTAAATTTATGGGAGTTGCTTATTTACCAAACACAAATTAATGTAAAGATAGCACAGTGTGATGTGTAACTGTATTTCTTTATGGAAAAACTATTAACAAGGCAGGACTCTTTCAAGTTTTGTTCTGAAAATAATAGGTCCATTTACAAAAAGATTTGCCTAATCCAAAAATTGCTGTTCCTCCCATTTTTAAAAGCTAGTGATGCTAGGGGTGAATTCCATCATTCTCAGAAGGATCTACTTAAATGCTAAGAAATAGTTACGTGTTGGAAGTATTTTTTTTTTTTTACAAGATAGTTGGCATCATTTGGACACAACTTAGGATAACTGCTTCTTCTTGTTTTCAAGAGAGGAATTTAAAGGACATTTTATTACTCTCCTCTGAAAAATAATAGCAGTAAAAGTAGAACAGATGAAACACATCAATCTAGAATTGTTTCTGTTATGTTTAGTAACAAGATTTCAATATGGTGCTGTGCCCATTAAGGAAGCAAATAATTGCTAGCTTATTTCTTATATATTTTGTAGACATCTATACCAGGGACCTACTAACTGACAATCACACTGTACTGCAAGAGTTAATTAATTGTCATAATAAGATAAAAAATGTGTTATGTTCTGTTAACTTATGACATGAAAGAAAAAAGCTAAAAGAGTCTATTATGTTTAAATCATGTTATAATTTTATTGTAGGGTAAAATCAAATCTCCTAAAGATATGCAAGGAGAAACATTACAGAAAACAGTGTGTCTTTCCAAGTAGGAACAATGGCACATCATGCATCAGGAATCAGACAAAATAATGCATCATAAATTAATTTATTTCTCTTTCTTCCTTCCCTTCCTTTTTTCTTTCCTTCCTCCCCCCCACTTCACTCTCCTTCCCCTCAGGTTTCCTTCTTACCCTCATTGATTGCCTACTATAACCATACTTTTAAGTCTGCTTTCCAAGAAATAATCTGTAATAAAATAACTTTTATTTTAAGTCTGTTTCTACCCTTAACAAACATAGCAAAAGAGATTCTGATTCAAAAAGTTCAGGTAAAATAATTAAATAACCTTAGAAGACTAAGTAATGCTCTGAGCCAGATGTTCAGTGTTGAGAGAACAGAGAGTTTAGCCTTGACTGGCTTGTGCAGAAATGGCTTCCTGGAGTGAGTGAGGAGACAGGTAGTGCTGGTGGCAGCCAACATGACAGCCTCAGGTGATGGACAGGCCTGGGAGATGTGAGTAAAAATATTCACTTTCCACTTATGAAATATTGGGAAGAATTTGAATTGCAGTTTCCATCTATAAGTTACTTATTGAGTGCTTATGGTATGACTACAGTATACTAAGCAGTTTAAAAATAGCACTTCTTTTGATTACATAAGCAACTTGAAGCAGAAACCTATCAGACATGAAACTTGAAGAGGATAAAATATTTTATCCAACATCTTACATCTAGACAGTAAAAGACTCTACGCCAGGCTGGTTTCCATACTTTATTCTTAAATATTGTGATGGACTTTCTGTGAATCATTAAATAGGTGTGATTATTGTAGTTGATCTGATTAGAAATGAGACCAAACTGAAACACTGAAATGTAGGGTTCAAGTTTGTCTTATTGGTGGTAAAATACAGATTGTAGGTAACTGTAAAGAAATTATGAAATGAAAACAAAAGTTCTACTTCATGTCTAGAATCTTTTCTTAGACCACAAGGAAGTGATCATTAAGTGGTCACTTAGACCACAAGTGTCAGGTCATATATGAGCTATGCTATCTGCTAGTCAAAAGTTACACATTACCTAAGAAATTAGGTAATTAATATATCATAATCAAATGACTGTCCACTGCTACTAAAAGGTGATGTAAATCTGTCTTTGCATTGGGTAAGTGCAATCCAAATAGAGAATTGTGTTTATGTAGTCTAGTAGGTACAGAAGACAGATTGTAATGGATTGGGGGGAACTGAGTGGTCCTGAGCTAAGTCCTTTGTAGGATCTATCATATTTAATCATAGCAACCTGATAATGGATGTAAATATTATTATCTCCATCTTCCAATAAAGATACTGAGGCTTAAAGGACTTTAATACCTTGCCCAAGGTCATTTAGTAAGTGAAAGAGTAGATATTTGAACACATTTTGTCTCTAGAATCACATTTTCAATCTTCATCAATATGCTACATCCCTCTTCTGACATAAAGTGGAGTGTTCTATTAACTTCGAAACTTTATACCTATATACTACAAGAGGGAACTTTAAGCCAAGTACAGTGGTGCATACCTGCAATTCCAACAACTCAGGAGGAAAATCTCAAGCTCTAGGACAGCTTCACCAATTTATTGTCTCCAAAAGTCTAAAAAAAAAAAAAGAGAGAGACTAGAGATAGGTATGTAGTACAATGGTAAAGTGGCCGTAGGTTCAATACCCAGTACCATTAAAAAAAAGAGAGAGAGGGAGAATTTTATAGTTAAATCACAATGCAAAATTCCCTAATGGCTCTATACAAGTAATGGAGGAAAATCATTGTGCAAATTTGAAAACTAGATTGCCACTGTTATATTTTACAAAAAATATATATTCAGTATAGACCAACATGTCTATGTTTATATAACTGAAATTACTTTTCAAAGCAAACATCAAGATATTTTGAGAAGGAACACTGACATTGCTTTTATGTACAGTGTTTACTATTGTCATTTATCTGACAGAATTTTGCCTAATGAATGTACTGGATTCATAATTTACATAAAAGTCATAGGAAAGTAGACACATTTCTTAGAAATCAATCATTGATATGGTATTGACTTTCCTAGCAGAGCTGAAAATTCTGTGTGTTTCAGAAGAAACACACTTCCAGTAAAGGATAGTTTCCTGATAGTTATTTATCTTAAAAGGCTATGAACCTTTGGATTAATTGCATGTTTTGTACCAATGTCAGATACTTATTTAGTTTTGATGGATCTATTCATGTCCTGTCTGAGCTTTAGGTGAAATAAGGTATTGCTTATCATCAGTCTTCTTTGGCTGACCCCTGAGAAATAAAAAAATCATATGTCATCAGAAAACCATTTTTTCCCTTATAGAGTCTTCAAGAGACAGTAAACATATTCTTGTCTTGTTAGAACTATGAATATAGTAGAGATATTAAGAATGAAATTTGAGCTAACTTTGTTCATTCTTAGCAAATTTGCAACATTAAACTATGTAGATAATACAACAAAATGTAATTAGTAAAGTTGTCATTTCATTTGTACATATTCCCTGTTAATTTACTCCCTAACTTTCAGGACCTACAACTTAGCACTATGGACATTCTTGTACATCAGTTTGGATTCCTATACATAAATGCTTAATTTTGTTGTGGTACTTTCATTAGATGTATTCCTGTCATTTATCGGTTCCTACTAATTACATATGAGTTCACAATATTTTAGACAATACAAATGGTTTCCTTGTATACGAGCTCATCCAATGGTCCCTAGATACCACAGCTCCTCTTTCTAGCTGAACACACCTTTACCTATATGTAGTATCACTGCCTCAGCTTTGGAAATCAGTTACTAAGAGGAGCTAGGAGAGCCTCTAATTAAATTGAACGTCCTGAAAAATCAGTTTTCTCATCTCTAATGTTTTAGTACAACTACTTTTGAGGATTTATGTGAATATTTATAACCATCCTTATTATTAATGCTAGTTCATCAATAATCAGATATCATCGAAATAATCTTTTATCTCTTATGTTAATATTACATCTCTTTTTCTTAAGATCCCAGCACTTGAGTCACAATCCTGACATTTTGCTTGTTTCTTCTCCTTATGGGAATTTTACTTGCATTTCTTGCTTTCCTGTGTCCAGGACCTGAAAACCCCAGTTTTGTAAACCTGCACAGGATCCCTGCTTCTGCTCTCTGATTACCTGACAATTGACTGCTTACCTAAATTTTTGCACACTGCCTTGTTCTAAATTTCTCATCACCAGGATCTATACACCTCTCAGCCCTCATCTATGGCTTCCTTAATATCCTTTTGAGGATCCTGGCATCAGGAATTCTGCAAGTAATATTTCCTAACCACTGTGTTGGAAGTCACTTCATGTGGTTATCTGCCTCATTCTTGAAGGGGATATGATTGTCTCCAGACACCTAATTCATCAAATCAGCTCTTGGATTTTTGCTGTACAGAGTATTCTACATTCCTCCCATTGAAAAATTTTGAAACAATCTATCAGTTCAGGACTTGACTCTTTTATTATTAAAATGATTCTGGATAGTGCAGAAAGTAAGGTTGTGGAAATTGGGCTAGTCAGACAGACAAGGTGGGTACTAATAAACATATTCCTGGAGAAAAATGTAGAACTAATGGAATTATCTCTAAGTAGAATGATTTCTTTTCTATTAATTTCTATGACATGGTGACATGTCAGTAGATCCTTAATGGAAGAATAATTTTAGTGCCAATTTGTAATCATCTTTTCCAAAGATAACGTAAGTACATTTTCGAGGCTGCCAACAATCTGTCACAAGTATACTGCCTGGATTCTTATTTGATTTGTAAAATTCTTTTTTGACTTTTAATATGGCGAGAAATACTATAACTATAGTCATGAGGCAAAAGATGATCAATTTTGAGTGTTACATACTTTGATTCCCCATTCCCTCATCTTTTCAAATATATGTGTTATTGATATTAAAACAAAGTTAAATCTTGCTGCCAATATTTTTTAGTGTGATTATTGATTCTGTTAATTTTTAGGAAATAAGTTGAATTTCTTCAGTATTAATGAGGTTTCAAGAGAGTATTAAATGCTCTTCATTTAACAACAGATGCAGATAATTGTGAAAAATTCATAGAAAACTAGTAATTCTTTATAGATGTTACCTTTAAAAGTTCAGGGTACTAAAACTAAAATCTCCTTAGGACAAGCAGAAAATGTAAATAAATATAGTAGCAAGCAGCAAGTTTTATAATATGGGGGGCAAGACCTGTAGTGAACTGCTCATGTCCTATCTAAAACAGACAAGCAGGAGTTATTAAACTGGTTGCATTTCACAATCTGATCATTCTACTTCTGATCATTCCTGCATTAACAAGGCTTTTCAGGGACACCTTACATCCAATCTGTAACGTTGAGATTGATAATTTGTGCCACCTGCTTCCCTTATTTTTGTGCAGTCTTATCAGGAGTTTGATCACATATATGGCTATCTTTTGGCTTTGTTTATTTTTTCTTTGTGCAGGTGTTTCCATATTTCATTCATATTTGCTCTCTTTTTCATTACTTTTTTATTTCAATGAATTTATACTCCTATTTTTCAAATTTTGAAATCAAAGCTAGATTTTAACATTTTGCTTTCTTTTTATATATTTATTATAGTGATATAATTTTTTCTGAGCACTGCTTTAGTTGCTTCTCAATAACACTGATATGTCATTTTCATTATCATTTAAATATTTTATAATTCTATTTAATTTTATCTTTGACTTGTTGAGTTTTTTTTTTTTTAGAAGGAATTTTGAAATTTCCAAGCAATTGGGATTTTCTAGTTCTCCTTTTGCTACTGGTATCTATTCTCATTCTTCTGTGATCAGAGCATGTGTTTTGTGTGATTTTAGCCTTTTAAAGTTCATGAGACTTACTTTATGACCTAGCATCTAAACAATTTTAAAAATGATCCATATGCACTTATAAAGTCATTGGATATATTGGATGTACTTTTCTATATATATAGAATTGGTCAATTTTTAAAAAATGAGCCAAGGATTTATTTTATTTATTTTTTTATTTGTTCTTTCTAGATATATGTAAGAGTAGAATGTATTTTGACATATTATACATACATGGGGTGCAACTCATTACTGTTTTGATTTCATTCTTGTGGTTGAACATGATGTGGAGTTACATGGTTATGTATTCACATATGAACGTAGGAAACATATGTCCAATTCATTCTACTGTCTTTTCTATCCCTACTCCATCCCTTCCCTTCCTTCTCCTTTGTCTAATCTAAAGAAGTTCTATTCTTCCTTCCCCCTCCCCCTTATTGTGAGTCAGCATCCACATATCAGAGAGAATATTTGGCCTTTGGTTTTGGGATTGGCTTGTTTCACTTAGCATGATAGTTTCCAGTTCCAGTGATTTAATGGTAAATGCCATCATTTCATTCTTTAAGGCTGAATAATACTCCACTGGGTATTTATACCATATTTTCTTTATCCATCCATCTGTTGAAGGGCAGTAGGTTGACTCCATAGTTTAGCTATGTGAATTTCTTACCATATATAAAGCCCTGGGTTCAATTTCCATCACCATAAAAAGCAAAGAATGCTTTTTTTCTTTAAAGGATATCAAGAAAGCAAAATGATAACCTACTGAATGGTAGAAATATGTAAAATCTGAATCTGTATTTGAATCCATATAGCTATTGCTATAAACATTGATGTGGTTGCATCACTATTTTAAATCCTTTGGGTATACTCTGAGGAGTGGAATAGCTGGGTCAAATGGTGGTCCCATTCCAAGTTTCCTGAGGAATCTCCATACTGCTTTCCAGAGTGGTTGCACCAATTTTTAGTCCCACAAGCCATGTATGAGTGTACCTTTTATCCCATATCCTTGCCAACATTTATTGTTGCTCGTATTGTTTTTTTAAAATTTTGAGTTGTTGATGGACACAATACCTTATTTTATTTATTTTTATGTGGTGCTGAGGATTGAACCCAGTGCCTCATATGTGTTAGGAAAGCACTCTACCACTGCGTTACAGCCCCAGCCCCATTATTTGTATTCTTTCTCTATGAGAGTCTCTTGAAGGCAGCACATTATTGAGTCTTTCTTTTTCATTCAATCTGCCAGTCTGTGTTTTTTGATTGATGAATTTAGGCCATTAACATTCATGGTTATTATTGAGATATGATTTGTATTTCCAGTCATTTTGGTTTATTTTTGGTTTTTAACTTGTCTTGGTTTTTCTTTTCATTGACTTTTCCTTTAGGGTATTTCCTCCCTTGGCTGATCTCCATTGTTGTTTTTCATTTCCTCCTCATGAAATATTTTGCTGAGAATATTCTATTCTGTAGTATAGACTTCTATATGTAAATTCTTTTAACTTTTATTTGTCATAGAAGAATTTTATTTCATCTTCAAATCTGAAGGTTAGTTTTGCTGGATATAAGATTCTTGGTTGGCAACCATGTTCTTTCAGAGCTTGAAATATGTAGTTCTAGGCCCTTCTAGCTTTTAGGGTCTGGGCTGAGAAATCTGCTGATATCTGTATTGGTTTCCCTCTATATGTAATCTGATGCTTTCCTCTCACAGCCTTTAACATTCTATCTTTATTTTCGATGTTAGACTTTTTCATTATAATGTGCCTTGGTTTGGATCTGTTGTAATTTTGTGCATTTGGTGTTCTGTAAGCCTCTTGTAGTTGATTTTCCATTTCACTCTTCAGGTTTGGGAAATTTTCTGATATTATTTCATTGAATAGGTTGTTCATTCCTTTGGTTTCTATCTTTGTGACTTCCTCAGTCTTGATAATTTTTCAATTTGGTCCTTTCATGATATCCCATAGTTCTTGGAGGTTCCATTCATGATTTCTTACCAATTTTTCTGTTTGGTCAACTTTGTTTTCAAGATTAAATATTTTGTCTTCATTATCTGAGGTTCTGTCTTCCAAGTGATCCAGTCTGTTGGTGATGCTTTCCATTGAGTTTTTTTTTTTTTATTTAATACAAAAATAGTCCTGGGGATTGAACCCATGGGCACTCCACCACTGAGCCTCATCCCCAGCCCTATTTTTGTATTTTATTTAGAGACAGGTCTCACTGAGTTGCTTAGGGCCTCGCTAAATTGCTGAGGCTGGCTTTAAACTTGTGATCCTCCTGCCTCAGCCTCCCAAGTGCTGGGATTAGAGGAGTGTGCCACAGCGCCTGGCTTCCATTGAGTTTTTAATTTGGTTTATTGTTTCCTTCATTTCAAGGATTTCTGTTTTTTTTTTTTTTCTCAGAGTCTCTTTCTCTGTTGAAATGATCTTTTGCTTCCTACAGTTGCTCTTTCAACTGTTTATTGGAGTGATTGTTCACTGCCTGCATTTGCTCTCTTATCTCATCCTTTGCTTCATGAATCATTTTAATTATGTATAATCTGAACTTCTTTTCTGACATTTCTTCTACCATGTTATCATTGAATTCTATTAATGTAGAATCTTTGTTTGAAACACTTTCTTCTCTTGTTTTTTCATGTTGTTCATGTATCTTCCCTTCTAGCAGTGCAGATCTGGGGTATTGCAGATTCCCCCTATAGGCTTATAGTGACCCTGCAGGTTTCCAAAAACCTCTTCTTTAAAGGGGCAGGGAGGGTGTCAATATTAGCAGCACCCAGTACAGACAATATGCTGCCCTAAACAAAATAGCCCCTATGAAGACATTAGCAATATTATCATAATAAACAGAGAGGATGAGTTCAATTATTATCTACAGTATAACATAAATTTGCAATGGTGTCTACAGTTTCCAATGGTGGACAAAGAGGATGGGGAGGAGGGGTGTAAAATGTAACTGTTATTGGGATAAGAAAAGAGTATATAGAAGTACTAGATCATAGGAAGAGTGAAAGTGTAATCAAAAGAAGTTGGTTCTTAGTATGAGAAAAGGGAGAAAGAGACTCTGGGGAAACAGGCAAGCAAAAGGAAAGTAGAATGAGAAAAATAAAGAAATAAATCTTAAAAATTTTCAAAAAGGAGAAAAAAAAAACTGCACTGTAACAGTCATATGCTATTCAAACCTCCCAGTCTTTAGTAGCCTGATGCATGAGAGGTACCTGACATTGAGCTTCCAGTCTCCAGCAGGCATCTCAGGATGCAATTGGCCCCACCGAAAGATGGCAGTTTCCACTTCCAGAATAATCCAAGATGGCTGCACTGGCTTCTGAACATGTAGGCAAATGGGAAGCTGCAGTGCAGGGTATGGGCGCTGAGTCTGTGTGGGGTGCAGTCAGCTGGGCTGAGGGGTCCTGGAGGCTGGGCATTGTCAGTCAGGTAGAGGTCCTGCAGGTCCTGGCTGTTGTCCCAAAATGGTGGCAGCCACATGTATCTAAACCTTCAGGTACTGTGACAGAGGACTTCCAGGCAACAGCAGGCAGCTGGCAATCTGCTGGTGGTCTGTGGGCCATCTGCAGGCTACCAGCAGACCATTGGCAGGCTGATGTTGGGTGGGGGTGACAGGTAGGTGAAAGGCAGGTGATGGGCAGGCAAGAGGCAGACAAACTGGCAAATGGTGGATGATAGGTGGTAGTCAGTGAGCGATCTGCACTGAAAAAGTAGCTGATATGCTGGTAGACTGCAGGTGATCCATGTGGACAAATAGGGTAAATAGCAGGGGAGGGATGAACAGCAAAGACTGCTCATCACAGAGAAACAGATTTTCCTCTGCTTGAAACCCAAGTTATGGAGTGACAAGGAACATAGCCTTGCTCTACTCCACTCTCTTGGATCTTGAATTAGTCAATTTTTAAAATTATGTTAATCAGATAATCTATTTTTTTTCTACTTTTCATGCTTATCCTATTAGATACAGAGTGAGGTTTGTGAAAATTTTCAACTTTATTGATTGGCATGGTTATAACTTCAATTTTTGCTTTTTAAGTTTTGAAACCTGTCTTACTTGAATAGAGATTAGGAAGATTTGTCTATTTTGTTTAATCACTTAACCACTATACCTACACATTGGCTATTACACAATAGATATTTGGTGGTTATTTATTTATTTGTTTGTTTAAAAAAATAATAAAGAAATGTGAGGGTGAGAATAAGTATCCAATGGCAGAATCCAGAAAACATTTGGTCAATTGCCAAAGAAATTAAGATGGTTTTACCAGATTCTGCCAGATGGATAACATTTATATGTCCTTGGACATAGTAGTCAGTGTGATATCGTATCATCCTTATTATTGTCAATAAGGATGCGTATTGAAATAATGACAATTCTGACATCTTTGTTCCTTCCTCAATCTGTGACCATATTAGTCTTTGGTTTGTGTTCTCATCAGCTGGATTAACATCGCTGATACAGAGTAGATAAGATGAAGTCAGGTGAGCATGTGTGCACTCAAGCACACAGTTTGACTGATATTGGAGAAATTGTCACCATTTCTATTCTTACTGGAAAATTATCTGAAACATTGCCTGTTTCTGTATCTTCCAGACTTGATGTCGTCAGCTCGTTCTGCAAGAAATGCTGACACATAGGGTCAAAAGACATTAACATGCACAAGATCATCTAGCTTACATGCAAAAATCAGAATTTAAACCCTCTTTTGCTGAGTCCAAAGTCCAAAAATCTTTTCATTCTTTATCCTGCTGCTCCCAAAGCTCCCACCTCCTCTCACATAGTATTCCCTGCCAAACTTTTGTTGACAGTTAGCTTTCCAAGTATTATGCATTATTCAGTGGGTTCAGTAGAGTAGATTCTGGTCCATTAGAGATGGTGTATGTCAGAAACACACCAACATCAGTTCTGCTCATTTCTTGTCTAACAGCAAGCCTCATTTTACTTTCTTTGTGTATACAATAGAGATGAAGCACTTAAATGATAGCTTATTCAGATACCTCACTGGACAATATACTTTTCATGTCAAAACTCTCTTATCTCTATTGTTTTATCACCTTCTGTGCTTATTTCTGTTTCCATACTGTCATTACTTCCAATTGCCAGTCATCATTACAGATTGATTTTGATGCATTTTATAAGTGTGAATGGATTAATGGCTAGTTGTCTGGTGATTTATGAAACTTGTCATGTAATCAGTATGGTTTGACAAAGAAGATTTTATTTTTGAGTGATGTAATGAGTCAGCTCATGAAGGAATACAGTTTTGGTTAATAAGTTAGAAGTAATATTTAAATTCATATTGATTTTGATTGTTGCTATGGCATCAGATTATCATTCATGGTTCTGATATAGCCTACACTTATTTGAAACATCACAGAAAGATGATATATAACAATTATTTTGAGATTTATTCTCCCCCACCACTGTGTAAAATCACTTTGACAGTGTTAGTTAACTTTACAGTCCACTCAAGATTTTATTTACTACACTGGAAAGTAAAATAAAATGCTTATATCATATTAAATTTATACTTTTAATACAGCCTTAAAGTTAAAAAATACATACTGAATATTGATTATGGTAATTGTTTCTAAGTTCAAGCGATTGTAGGTAAAGTTTGGAGATGTGTCAAAAGTAAAAACCTCACTACTTGCTCTTAAAATGTATATATTTAAGGTTATTTAAATATATTAATATTTTTATATTAATAGGAAAAAGGAAATCAAGTTAGTGTTTAGGTAATTTTAAAATTCTCAGCCAATATTTTGAAGTATAATTGAAATCAGTCATTTCTGTTCCATTCTTGTTGAAATGGAATGTTTCTAATGGTTATTTATTCAGTAATATATTCATTTACCTTTAGGAACTCTGGTAGTGACTCATTTAATCATAGGGCTCTTAAAGTTTCTGCACCATCCAAGTTTATGTCATTGCATTAGAGAACCAAGCAAATGAAACCAATGGTCTATAATGTCTTACTGATGGAATTAATTTGTCCATTTTGTGAATCTGCTTTTAGATTTATTTTAAAGTAATTTAATCTGAAAAGTGACCTTTGACAACTATACTCCCTGAAAAACATAGAGCAAGAGAGTCTCAGGAGCCAGATACTATTAACAGTAAGTGTAATATTCTTATGCAGGACTGGTAAAGTCTGTAAAATACCTTGGATAGCCTCCATTTTATTCTGTCATAGTTCTCCCTTCTAAAATATATTTTTAAATGTTTTGTTATGAGATGCTCTCCTGTGTTTTTTCCTTGCAATTCAAATATGCACTCAATGTGTGACAGATACCATTGCCCTGTGTACATGCATGAATGCACAGATGGTGTGACTCTACTTTGTGTACAACCAGTGAAACAATAGCTGTACTCCATTTGTGTTCAATGATTCAATAAGTAAATAAAAAAAAAAATATGCACTCAATGTTAACTAAAGATGAAATTATTCTGTGTAAGTAGGTGGATGGATGAAAGATTTAGAATTATTATACTGAATTTTTATTTTCTGGCATAAGTAGATGTCTTGACAATTTATTTTATTTTTGTGTTCTGTTTTCTTAAATAAAGCTTATTTTACTTCTATAACTTAAGTTTGGCATAAATGTCAAATTAAACAATATTTATTGAATATTGACTGAAGTCATGAGCATGCCCTTTTTACTTCAAAGCAGCCATTTACAGCATAGTAGTTGATCTCAAGGAGAAGGGGATTTTAAGATAACCTGAGGATAATCTACTTGTGGAGTAATTGTTTAAAATGTAACATGTAATATGAAAGAAGAAAATGTATTTTCTTCTTTCTGGTTTAGATGGTTCTCAAACTCTGAAATTTGATCTATTGTATTCCCCAAACAGTATATTAATTTCCCTAAGTTTCATTTTCTTATGACCATAAAGATCTCATCCCCAAACCCTCACAACACTATTTCACCTGTCCTATCCCTCCGTTTCACCTTTCTTCTCTCTCTTTCTCTCAGGGCTGGGAAAGTACCCAGCTCTCATGCATGCCAGACAAGCTTTTACCCCTGAGTTACATCTCCAGCCCATTAACATTTATTTATTTTATCCAGATACTGTATTTTGCAGCATTCAAATTATTTTTAGAAAGTATCTGAGATTGGAAAACTATCTGCTTTTTCGAAACAGCAATGTAGTTTAGTGGAAATTTGACTTATTTATCTGGGACATTTGACATCTTGACTGCATTATCTGATTTCCAATTTCTATCAGGAAAATGGTAACAAAAGTATGTAGTTATATGAAGGTATTTGTGTGATGGTTAAGCACAATATTTTGATTCTATAGAGTGGACATTCAATATAAAACTTGCAGTTAGTATGTTATTTTAGAAACCAAGAAGCTGTTGAACAAGGAATTGTGGTTTCACTTGGTGTGGCATTAGTGGCTATTGGGCAGAGAAAGGCCACAGAAAGCTGCCTTTTCCTTTAGCCATTTAATCATGTATGTTAGTCTTAATATTTTAAAAAAAATTAAGAGAGGAAAAGGTTATCTCATGCCCTAGAGTCATTAAATTTCTTACACACATTTAATATTCAATTCACAGAATTTTACTGTATTAGATTCCAAGTCAAATAAAAACTTTAAAGAAAGCCTTGTTTTTTTGTTTTGTTTTTTTTTTAATATGTGAGAAAAATTACCTAGTACTTTTGAGTGTCTGTATATGTACTGGTGTGTACACGTAAGAACACATCAGTAGGTATAAGTAAATGGGCTGATTTTTCTGTGTTATGCTAGTGTTTTCCTTTAGACATTTCCTTTCCTCATTCATGTACAGGGCATTTTTGGCACTCACCCTGGAACTAGGACTGCTACATGCCTCGCTTCCTCCAGTTCTGACATCAGTATCGCCCTGTGGTTCATCCAGTAGCAGGTGTTGAACATTGATATGAACAGAATTCTGTCTTCCGAAGCCAAGACAGAAGCCCAAATCCTTCCATTTCCAGTCTTCATTGGCCAGTGGAACTCTAATGCCAGAGTTACTTCCAAATTCATGTCTCAGGCATGACAGTTCATTATGCTACCTGCCAAAACTCCCAGTCCTTAATTTAAAAAATTAAGGCAGGGTAAAACTTTCTATTAAACAAAGACCTCATGATCTGAGGTGATAAACTCCCATTTTTGCAACTTTCTCTGAATTCACTAGATTGAAACTGCATTGCATCTAATTCCTTAATGACATTTCTCATTTAATATAGCAAACTATTCATCATAAATGTGAAAATATTTGTTGGTGGATGAAATTTTGAGAAAATGGAAATTCTCAATAAAATCTAGCCTTGTTAACATTCTAAGCAATTTGAAATCATTCATAACTAGAATCATTTGACCAAACCATTTGTATTGACAAGATATTGCCTTTATGACTACTGATTTATTTCAAACAATTTATAGCTAAATGTGTAATTTCAAAGCAATGAAATTATAAGGCTTCTTTTAAATCATTTTTTAAAACAAAATAGGTATAAACAAAAATTTGATTAATCCAAAATATAATTTTAAAAGGTAGCACAGTTCTAAAAAACCTTAGGGTAATGGAAGTTGAACAGATAGTTATTAAGTTATGATTAACTGTTTGGAATGTTAGGCACTATTTATTAAGAAATAATGTTCCTACTATCATTTTTAAACATCAATATTTTTATAATTGTGTGTATCCAAAAACTTTATCATCGTCTTTTAGTATGATTCTTTATCTTACTATAAAGATGTTCTCATTTCTTCTTGAATCCTCAACGATCCTGATATAGGAGATTTGAATAATCTAATCTCTAATAGGTAAGATAATGTACAAAATAATAGCATATCAATAAATTTTAAACAAATATCTGCATTATAAGTCCATGGAAGGAGAAACTTGGGTCATAATTCTTAACTGCTTTTCTAGTTTTCCTCTTTTGGTCATTGTGCAAATAGCAATCAATACTTGAAAAGAAATTATGTCTTACTCAGTCATTAGATGTTCAAGTTAGTGCACTTTTGTTTGGGCGAGTATTTTGAAATAGACATTCTCACACATAGACTTTGTGTATATAAAACAAACCTCCTTTCAAAAACAACTATCCTGAATTGATAGCACAGTAAGAGAAATCAACAAGGGAAGAAAAATATAGGAAAGTGTACTGTGACAAGTGATGAAACCAGAAATCTGAACATGTAAGGATTAATGTGTAGCAAAGGGAGCAAAAAAAGAGCTGGATTTAAGGAAGAAATAAATGATTTCTTATAATATTGAGTCAAAAGTTCCTAGTTCTCTCAAAATATGAACACCAAAGTACAACAATTTCTAATTTACAAATAATTTCTTTCCCCCAAATTCTAATATAATTTAAAACCATAATTACACAGAAATGATTCCTGAGAAGAACATCACATACCAACTCTCCTTTCAAAATATGTTATGAATATTATAAATCAATTATTTGGAAAATAAATCACATATCTAAAATAATAATGCATTATAAGTAGATTTTATCTTAAAAATGCAAATGTGATTAAACTCTAATCAATTAATATATTCATCATATTAAAGAAAAGGATAATATGATTATCTTAATAAATGCATCAGAATTTCTTATAAAATCCAATATCTGTTCAAAGAACATCTCTTAGCAACAGGAGAATGGTCAGAACTTTTTAACCTGATAGTCACAACACAACATAGACTAACATACCTTATTGAATGTTTCATGAAATATTTTGGGTGATCAGAGTCTAAGTAGTAATCCAAACAATAAATAAATAAACTAATAAAATCTCTAAATTATGAGAAAGGTGGTAATTAAAGTTTTGTTATTTGCTTATGAAATATTTTTACATACAAAACAAAAAGGGAAAATATCATAATTAGTTTAGCAAAATTATGTTGGAGTACAATGCAATAGTATTCTCCTATAGCAGCAATAAATAAGCAGATTTTAAAAATTTTAAATCACATTATGTTATTAATCACCAGATATCTAAAAATTGTGTTAGTCTGTTCAGATTATTATAACAAAATACTTTAGATTGGGCAACTTATAAATAAAATATATTTATTACTCACAGTTCCAGAGCTGGGATGTCTAAGGTGCTCGAGGTGCTTGAGGTGTCTGGGGAGGGCCTGCTTCCTCACAGATGTTGCCTTCTAGCTGTGTTTTTGTACTCTGGAAAAATCAAGAAACCTCCTTCAGGCTCCTTTTATAAAGGTCCTAATTTTATTCTGAGGACTCTGCCCTCATGATGTAATTATCTCCCAAAGACCCCCTACCTCTTAATGCCATCACTTGGGGATTTAGGATTCCTACATATGAATTTTGGCAATATGCAAACATTCAGATCATAGCAATAATATTAAGGATTTAATAAAATTTTGTGCGAGGATGATATATCTTCCCAAATTGATCCTTAGTCTCAATGTAATTACACTCACAATCTGGATATTGGAATAAAAAAGCTCAGTCCAATTAATATGGAAGAGAAAGAAGTTATTAAGATGTTCTTGGAGAAGAACAAGTGGGGCATCTTGCCATTCTGAATATTAAGACATATTATAAAGTAATAATAATAAAATAGATCATCATTATGAAGATGGATCAGAAAGACTAATGAAATTTTTGGGGAGCACAGATAGGCCCATAGACATATAGAAACTCACAGACGACACAGTTGTTACTGTGTGTTTGTGGGGGAAGTATTTGACAAGGGGCCCTAGGACAGTTCTTCATGTGGGAAAAGTGAAATTGGAATCCCACCTCACAGTATTCCCTTTTGGCCCTTCCCATGCCTATTTCCTCATCTTTCTCCAGGTAAACCCTGTGATGAGAAAAAGTGATTCTTTAAAACTCTTAGAGACAAATGAGAATAACTTTATGAACTCAGGTTTCAGATATATTTTGAAAACATATCAGAAAATGTGTGAACCATATGTTATATTGAATATTGTGTACACTAAAATCATAAATGTGTGTTCATCATAAGGTAGCATATTGAAAATGAAGAAAGAAACCAGAAACCTAGAGAAGATTTATGCCATACATATAACCTAAAAAGGACTATCCGGAACATACAAAAACATCTATAAATACGGAAAAGAGATGAGAACAGTTATTATAGTGAACAGGACACATGGATAAATAAATAATTCATGAAAATATTCTCATCAGTAATCATGGAAATGCAAATTGAAACCACAATAGAATAAAATTTTACCTTCATTGGATTGCATAATTAAATACACTGACAGTGGGGCATCTTAAATAAGCTGGTGGTATAAAATGCTTTGGAAAACTAATTAGCAGATCCTGCAAACAAGTGATTGTACTTCTGAGTTAAACACATAATGAAATACAATTTCACTCCTGCCAGATTAGCAAAAGTATAAAATAAATACAGTAAAATAAAAAAATAATACAACACCAAGTGCTGGATGGAATGAAGGAATAAGAGCTGTCATGAGGGGTTAGGGATATAGCTCAGTGGGTAGAGTGCTTGCCTCGCAAGCACAAGGCCCTGGGTTCAATCCCCAGCACTGCAAAAAAAAAAAAAAAAAAAAAAAAAAAGTTGTCGTGAATATATTTAAAAGAACATTATTAATTCATCTTCCAAATGACTTTTTCATCAAATTGAGTGCAGTTTTAACTCAGCTTACTTGCCTTATCCCCAAAGTGCCTAGAGAATGCAGTAACAGTAAAGGAAAGGAGTGGGGGTGGGGAGAGGCAGAGGAACTGATAAAGCAACAACTGACCTGAGTAAAAGGCAGACTTATGGGGAACAAAAAAATGAAATTCTACTTTCATAAAATACTTTCAAATATTGTTGACTGGTCCAACTGGATATTTACAAAGAAAAGAAAGAATTAATACAGGTGGCCTCCTCAAAAAAGATGCAAAACAACTAGAAAACTGCTTATTATTATTGCATGTTTATACACAGACATGCTTCCAAGCCAAGTCAGCAGACCCACCTTTTGTTCGAGTAATGTTTTCCTGCACCCTTGTGTCCACCTCTCGTTCTTTTCCCATATGTGCATGCTTTCAGTTTCCTGAATGAACAGGGTCCTGAAAGAAATAAGTATGTGTGAGAAAACAATCTGATGGGCATAGCAATTATATCAAAATAAATTTAAGTAATACCCTTGAGAGCAATAAAATTCTCATGAGATACATTTTTATTCAAAAAAGAAGCCCCTTTTCAGTTCCTTTTCATTTTAGACACACATGTACACACACAAACTTTATCTAATTTTCATACTTTTCATTAATTTCCCAAGTTTGATTCTCTCCTACATACTATAATGCATATATGTAGCAGATCTTGTCCAGATACTAAGATGTTATAAGCAAAAACAGCATCACTGCAGTGATGCTGAAATAAGCATAGGAAAAATATATAAACTATAAAAAAACAGCACAAACGTTAATTACATATTGGTTTGGCACTGTGTTTTGGTTTTACCATTGTATACAGATTTTATGAAACATCATTTTGCTCAGAGTATCATGTAATTTGGCAGGTAAATTGGGTCTAATGTGCTATTATTTTAAAAAGCGATAGTTATATGTTAATCAATAATTTTATGTGGAGTCCTATTAACCAGAATACAGAACTATATCAATCAGCATGACAAGTAGTTTTGGAACTGAGTTTTGAATGGATTATGTTGAAGTTGGTAGAAGGGTCAGAACAAGTAAGAGAAAGAGTAGGCATTGATCACTCTTCTCTATAGTCCTAAGTGCTCTATTAGTTCTTAAGAAATTAATTCATCCTGTTTTATTTAAAATAATTCCTGTGCAGGTCTATCACTTTTGTCACACTGCAAATTTCCTATGGTAGGATCTATTCTCATTATCTTTCAACATTCCACAACATTGATTAATAATTATTCACATAGTGAACAGTCATATCTTAAAAGAATAAAGATTTTTCCCATTGTTTAAAGCACACTTTCAAAATGTCTTTCAGAAATTTGGTAGAACTCTATAGAAATGACGATGACATGGAAATTTCAAAGAGGATTAAGACTCACTGGACTTCTCTGGGCCTAGAAGATGTACACTTTGCAAATTACTCCGTGCTGCTGAATCTGCCAGGTCCTTCTCCCAGCTCCGTGACCGTGAGCAGCAGCGGCCAATGCTTTCATCCTGATGGCCAGCCTTGTAGTGAAGAAGCCAGAAAAGATAGCAGCCAAGATCCACTGTACTCCTATGCAGCCTATTCTGCCAAAGGAACTCTCGAGGTAATATGACCATTTGTCTCTGTCATTTACAGTGAAATGGAATTAGAAGACAACAGCTTTCATCTAAATTGAACTAACTGGCAAGACCCAACATATAAAAGTAACCATTAAATATTCTCAGTGTGGAGGTGCCAGGAAAGGGAAGGTATGGATTGTCTGAGCCTTTTCCTATCATATTTTGAAAGTGAAAACATGTTAGAAGGATTTAATTCAAAGGTGTTGAATGTGTGACTGAATCATTCACATTTTGCTCAGTCTATACAGCAGAGTCTATTTTATTTATAGTTTTCAAGAGGCAAATTTTAATGCATTGCTATGGAGAGAAAGAATAGAAACAGAGAGGACTGTGTTTTGAGACTGTGTGCACACAAGAAATGAAGTAGAAAATTGATGTGATTATTCACACATTTAAGTTGTGAAATACAGAGCATCTGCTTTCATGATGGAAAACACATGTGATAGGGAACCAGGTGTGGATTGTTTCTCCACCTTCTCTGGGTTAGCTGGATTTTGGCACCATGGATTCTTTGGGTATGGTGGTTAAGTTAAAGACTCTTAGAGCCACAGGCATTAGTTTTAAATCTTAGCCACCAGTGCTAAGTTTCCTTATCTCTGTAATGGGAATAGTAATAGTTCCAGCTTCCTAAATTCACTGTGAGAATTAAATTAACTAATGTATGTGAATCTTAGAGGACACAGCATAGGCTACAGTAAGGATAATACACAAGGTCGATGCAAAGATGTATACTTGATTACTAGTTTCTTTCATATAGGTAGGTTTTATATCCCAATGTAAAAGTGAGATTTTAACAAAGTTTAATATTGTAAATAAAATTATGGATTGTCTCATTTAATGAAAATGAAATAATGTCATTTGTAATTAGTGTTTATGATACAAATTTTTGAAAATCTCATTGTTAACTTTGATTAGTACATGGAATATTTAAATCATATAATGCTACTCTACAGAAATACTCAAAATAATGTAAAAATGAATGCTGATTTCTAATACATCTTTTTATTTTTGTAGGGTCCAGGGGTTGGGATGATATACCTTTATGGGTGCTTTAGCACATTTCTTTGCTACATTGTATCACACTCTTGGGCAGAACTACACATAACCCATACAACCTCAAGATGTTTTACTATTAATTATAATTTCATTTAATGATAAATGTTCACAGTGCTTCTAGTGCAGGACTCATGTAATTGAATTAATGTACACTCTTTCTGGTGCAATAATGGAAGCTAAACACACCTGTATATTAATGGGAAATAGAAGAGAGCCAGCTAGCTACCTTTCCTTGGTCAGAATCTTTGGACTTAAGCCAAGATTTTAAAAGTAACCTGTTTTAGTCAGCTTTTTCACCACTATGTCCAAGGACCTGACAAGAACAATGTAGAAGAGGAAATGCTTATTTGGGGCTCATGGTTTCATAGGTCTCAGTCCATAGATAGCTGCCTCCATTGCTCTGGGCCTGAGGTGAAGAAGAACATCAAGGCAGAAGGGCATGGAGGGAAGCTGCTCAGAACATGAAGATCAGGAAGCAGAGAGACTCCTGTGTTCATCAGAGTCAAAATATATGCTGTAAAAAGCACACCCCCAGTGACCTCTAACTACACCCTACCTGCCAACAATTAGCACCAAGTTAATACATTCAAGCAGATTACATTGGCTAGGTTAAGGCTCTCATAATCCAATTATCTTACCTCTAAACTATTTTGCATTGTCTCACCATGAGCTTTGGGGGACACCTCATATCTAAACCATAGTATAACCCTGGGCATTTAGTCTAGGTTCCTAACCCTCCATAAGACCCACATACTTCCAGCATTGTCTTTATTCCAATTGTCTCAAGTCCAACAACATAATTTTCTCCCAAAGAAAAGCATGTCTGAAACAACAATGACAAAGAAATCCTTGGAATCACCCCCTAAATTTGCTTTTCATTTTCTTCTGGCAATCACTGATCATTCCTTCCCTGAGGAGACAACATGAAAAACCATGAAACTACAGTTTAGGTCCCTGTTTCCTTAGTATGTAATAATCTGCTGGCCCATTAGATTAGAGGTAGAATAAGATTGAATAAATTTCATAGATAAGAATCCATCACTCTGAGAATTTTTCTAAATATTATCTTATTTATAATGTTCTATTTTTCTCTTTGTTTCATAAAATAAGAAATCCTAGAGCTGCTGCTTATTCATGTAATTATACAAATGTTTTTGAAGAAATCAATCCTTACTGGGGTCTGATGAACCATTTGCAAATGTATTAAAACTACCCTTTAGAATGAAGAAGAGGTAAAAGATTTTTATAAGGCAGTTACTAAAAGGCAGAGTTAAGTATAGATATAGAAATACTCTCCATATTTGAAATGTTAGGACTAAGCAAAAGGGAAACTAAAACTAACTAAAATGAGGTTATGTATAAAACAAACACTTTGTACTCGAAGAAAACAATTTGAGAAATAAATCATGCAAATTAGATGAAGATATTGACAATAACTATTTTAATTATTACCTTAATAATACAAACCTATTATAGTAAGTACATATTAATTTAAATATCTGTATCACAAAGCATATAAATTATTAATACTGATTCTTAGAACGCAAACTATATTAGTATGACTTTCAAATATGCATAACGATCACCGGCAGCACATACCACCTTTGTGATTTTGAGAGCATTCTGTTTGCATGAATTTTTATCAGGCTGAGCCTGTACCAAGTTCTTAAACCGTTCTGTCTGCCAGCAAACCTCACCACAACTTTTGCTTTTGACAAGGTTGTTTGTGGAAGAGAAGTGCCCCTTTATTTTGAAGACATGTCATGTCCATTCATCATCTGACCATTTTGTATAAGCTTCCAATTTGTGCTTTCTGGTAACAGTCTAAACAGCATTTGTGTTATCTGAGATCTACTTCGAAAACCTACTTAGTGCCAGTGTGATGGATGGTGTACTTTGTAACTTCTTTGTAATTCATCGTGCACTAGAAAGGTGACATTGTTTACCCCATCATAATGACAGGTGGGTCAGAAAGGGAGTCCTAAGGAGAGTTGTCCTGTCAGATGCAAAATACATATTAAAATGGATACATAAATAATTTAGATGAGTGAGGTTAGCTTCAGGGAATAAAAGTGATTTATATTTTTATTAAAGGGTAAATATCAATTATAATATCATAAGGTTAAAGACATTGGTAGTGATTTCTGAAAATACTTTGTCAATTTTATAAACAGTACATATGACTTTTATGTGATTCTTGTGCAATTCTTTTGTTCTTTGGGAAACCAAGGCAGATGCAGAAAAACAAAGCATAATATTTAACCTACATTTGCTAGATGGGTTAGATTGGTTAGATGGGTTCTGCTGTGTTCCACTTTTTTGGGCAGGGGTTGTTGTTATTCTTGTACGTTTTATGGCTGTTGAATATTTTCCTTTGGTAAAACTTCATTTATTTGTTTATTTTTAGTTTTTGCCTGAAATACAAAGCCAAATACTGCAATTATTTTTGCCAACTCTTTCAGGAGACTTCCTTATCAGCTGCACAAATGGTGGATTGATCATTTCAATTCTCTAAGACTTAGACTTAGTGTCCTCATCTGTATGAGGTGGATGGTAATAGTCCCTTAGATGGTTGTCATGGGGAAGAAATAATAAAAACAAATAAAGTGCCTGGAACTTACAAAACACTCAATAAATGTTAGCTCTTGCCTGGCAGAAAGTAGAAACATTTAGATGGAAGAAATTAAGAAAATATCAGAACTAAATATCAATATTTGGTAGTACAGACTTCTGTCATATTCATATTAATGAGTATGTATCAATCTGCCTATCTTTGTCTTGATGTGAAAAATATTAATCATTAGGGAAGAAAACACTTTGACAAGCATGAATAAATAATAGAATATACATAATACCCTGATCATATTTTCTAATTAAACTGAAGCCTCAAACAAATTAAGAATGAAAAATTTTTTTCTTGAATGTGGAATGATAAATCATGTCAAGTTGGGTCTGAAGAACATAGTTTGTCTTTGTTTAAAATATCAAGACATAGTAGTCTGACACATGAAATCTGAACACTGTATCATATGTTTTGTCAGAAAATTTTAAAGAGAAAAAAATATCACCACTACATGGAACCCTTGAATAGCTTACAATGTGATGTCTATCTTCTCATGGCTAGGAAAGAATCTGTCTTTTCTATGGTTTGATATTTTCAAACCAAAACGCAATTATCAGTGTTATGGCAAAAAGAAGAGCTACGTACATTTGGTGCTGAATGATTCTTGTTAGAGATCAAAAACATTAGAAAGCTAGGGGAGTAGAATAGGATGGTATTACTTGAATTTTGGGGTTTGAAGAGGAAGCTACTGTCTTACTGAAAGAAATGTGACCTTGGAACAGTTTTTCAATGTTGAAACTGACTTAGCATTGTATCTGTCTCTCTTCTTCTCTAGTGGTATCCATCCTTTGACAATGATGCCCAAATGTGAAATAAATGACTGTGAACACAGCTGTACATAGTTGTTACTAATTTTTTTAGAACTGTGCATAAAGTTCCTGGGCTCAATATCCTTCTGCCTCTGGTCTCCTCACTTCTGTTCACTAACCATTTGAGTTAAAAAGAACAGTTCCATATTGCTACTTTCTTATTTGACTAGTTTCAACATATTTAAAGTAGATTTTCTCCTGCATTTATGATTTAATCAGAAGCATTTACTAAAAACTAGAAAAAGATGAAGAAGGAGAAGGAGGAGGAGGAAGGGAAGGAGAAGTAATCAAAGTAATCTAACAAAACATATTATCCATAGTTAAATCTTACATCTTGGGTAGAGCTGTTACATATTCTATGTATGAAATAAAAAATCTTAAAACAGAGGTAGTTGAATTCAAATAAGTGGGCGAAGTGTAACAGACGATTCTCTATTAGAGTAAATGTAACATTTTAGTGAGAAAAAGAATATAAACTTTTATTTAAAGCTATTTCTAAATTGCTGAACCACCATAATAATTATTTGGCAGAAAAATCTAGCACTTTCAAAGTGTCTGATTTGAATCAAAGCATCACACGTACAGAGTTAAGTAATAGTGTAGTTTTCTTAGCAAAATTTTGGGGACTTTTTAGCAAATTTAATTTATATCTTAATATCTTAATTTATCTTAATATCTTAATTTATATCTTTAGCAAATTTAATTTATATCTTAATTTCTGTGTAAATAAAATAGAATAAAATAAAATAAAATCTTACAAATAAGATTTGCCTCATTTCAGTAATTTCCACAAATTCAATCTTTTCAGAACTAGAAAGTTATGTGGAAAAGATGGTCCCTATATTTTTGCAGTATTTCAAAACAGTAATCCAATCATTTTAGAAGGAACTTTTTGTCATATTAGTTTCATGACCTTTGATTTTCTTGAATAAATTTTCAACTCCTTCATATCCTTACCATAATAAGTTGAGTATCATTTATTAAATAAAACACCCTATGATTATCAATTTATTTTTCTTTATATTTTAATTTGGTTGCCAGATGGGTTTATGTTCAACTTTAGGAAATAGATACTGCATGATTTTTACATGCCAATCACAGAGGGTACAGTGATAAATAAGAAAGTTTTTTAGTCTTATTACATTCTACTGGCAATTTAGTGGGAGAAATGAATTTATGTATGATCTATCAAAATGTATAAATGCATTCTACTGTCATGTACAACAAATTAGAACAAATAAAAAAATTTTAAAAAGTGGGTTAAAAATGACAAAAATAAAGCAATTATAAAACTTCATGGCTTTATGTTGGTATGAACTCTACAATTTATTTAAATACTCTAAACTTCAGTTTCTCCATATATAAAATGGTCAGAAATATCCATCAATTAAAAATATTCTGAAGACAGTGAAAACAATTGATAAAATCTTCTTAGTAAAATGTCTAGCATAGGGAGCATAAATGGTGAAGTATTGATTTTATTTTCCCCATTTTAACATGTCAGACTATTTCTATATAGTTTAATACTTGTTATATTACGCAAACACACAAAGACACTCATGCATGTGTACACACACCACTTTGATTAAATTTCCCAGTAGCTGCCATTTCATGTGAAACTATTCTTGCCTTATTTTCCTCTTGTCATTACACACCTTTTGCTCTCATCTGCCTTTTGAGAAACAACATTTTTTCAATGCCCCACACAAACTTTCACTTCTACCTCAAATGCATACCTCTTTTTTGCTTTCATCCACCTAGCAAACCTTAAGTTGTGTATGCCTACCACTTTAGGAGACCATGTACCAGTGCTCCAGTGGTATACTTGAACTAGTCAAGGTTACTCTTTTTTGTGTTTGAGAGTTAATACTGTGCATATTTATGAATTTTGTTCACCCCTGTAATTCCTCATGTATTGATGTTCTATTGGCACCTTGAAATCAACTTGATCGAGAATCTTTAGACCACAGAAACTTTCCACTACCATATATGATGATTTCTTTTTTTGATCTCAAGGAACCATTTTATTAGCATACAGCTTCCTAACATTCAGCAAGAGCCAATGGGTTAGATTGTCAATATCAGTATGGTCACAATATTGAGGTGGGTGGACAGAGCCATGAACAATGCCATTGGGTTAAAAGTGAGAGTGCCCTCAGATTCCACATGCAATCCCCTATCTCTTCCATCTAGGCTCATAGAAGTCACTCAAAAGTCAATCATACAATTCAAAGGACAGATAATTTCCTTTAGATTTAAAGGTCTGATGTGAGCAGGCAAAATTGATTATCAAAATATAGCTAGTAGAAGATCAAGATGTAAGTTCAATTCAAGAATACCCTCAAATTTTCTGTGAGATGTAAACCTTCTTGGGATACTTCTGGATCCTAGACTTTTTTGCAAAATATATAGTATCTCTTGATCTTTCGTGCTGCTCTTCAAACAGCTGTGTCTGGCCTCCCAACTCTGCTTGAACTTTCAGTGGAGACATTGACATTAACTCATTTCCCATCATATCTTCAGTTATAGCTTTGTTAATGACTTGCTCCCTACCTCACCCCTGGAGATAAGATTGAGTTTTTCACAACCTCATTCCTGCATGCTTATCTTTGAGGTAATCATGCAGATCTGTCATCAACAATTTATTCTGTGTTTTGTAGGAGTCTTAGTTTACCAGAGGAAATGCAGTAAATAGGTTCAAGCATGTAGAAAATGACAAAGTTGCAGAAACTCTTATGATCAGTTATTGCTGATATTCATGGAAATATAAATGAAGTAGGACTTCTTTTGCACTTATTTGTTTTATTTGGTCCTTTTTAAGAAAGAATACTCCAGATACAGTTTCTCTGTACTTCCATCATTATTAGGATTTGTCAAACAAATGGAACCACATCTTTTTGGAATATAAAATTCTTTTTTTTTTTTTTTTATTCTTTTATTTACTTATTGATTCATTGAACACAAATGGAGTACAGCTTTTGTTTCACTGTTTGAACACAAGGTAGAGTCACACCATCTGTGCATTCATGCATGAACACAGGGCAATGGTATCTGTCACACATTCTGTTATTAATTTTACCCCCCACCCACCCCCACCCCTCCCTTCCCTCTATGCTAGCTATCTTTCCTCCATTCTTGCCATCTTTCCCCCCCACATTATGCATCATCATTCATATATAAGAGAGACCATTCGGCTTTTGGATTTTTGGGATTGGCTGATGGAATATAAAATTCTTTAGTCTCTTTTTTGGTTAAAAGCTGACAACAAAACAATATACTATAACCACTCTCAGCTGTACACCAACTCAGATTTACCACCTAACTTTTGTTCTTTCCTTCACTGATATATTTCCTAAAATTCTATCCTTGTGTAAGCCCCATACTTAGAAGAGAATCCATAACTTTCTATTTCAAAATTCGGTAGTCATGTCTTACTCCTTAATATGTGTGATGTCTTACTTTCATTTGATATGAGTTTTTCATTCTCTCACAAACTTATAGCTGCCTAAAAATATGTTTCCCAGGCCAATGCATAACTTCTCTTCACTTGGATATGATCTTGGCAATATTTGACATCCTTAGTAAAGAATTCTTTATCACCTATACGTTATTGTCTTTAAGGCATATCATAATTGAAAGTTTTCTCAACAGTTAATGTGTTTGTTTACTTTCTTGTCAGTCTCTCAGAATGTAAACAGTATTAAAGGTGCCTTTTGTAACTCATTTCCCACCATATCTTCAGAAACTAGACTGTAATCTGATATGCGTTATTAAAAATGACATGATTTTCTTTAATAGTCTCCTTCTTGGGCTTCCATAATTCAGTTTTCTCCTGTTTTTTTTTTTCCCCTACTTCTCTACGTGTTTTCCATAATCCCTCTTTAAAAGTATACTTTTTGGTTTTAAAATGAGACTCTGCTTAATAGAGATGACTTAAAGGAAAGATATTCAAGCTGTGTTATTTTTAAAATGTTGGCCAAATAATGTAAGTGATAGCCAGTCTCTAAGGAATGCTTCATCAAATTCTAGAGAATTCTAGAACTCTGAATCAAAATCAGGAGGAAAACTATTTTCTTCCTTTTTATTTTCTTAATCTGGCATGCAATCTTATTCTAAACTTGTATGGTTTTTTCCTACTAAATTTGGAGACTATGTACTTGTAACATGAAAGTGAAATTTAGTTTCAAGTAAGTTAAATTTCTATATTACAAATACTTTAACATACTTTTTATCTTGTAAATATATATACATATAAACATCTGTATATATATGCATACATATATATATATATGTTTGGTTATAAAATTAAAGACATTTTTAAAATTTATTAAACAACTGTTATGGTTTGGTTGTGAGGGGTTTCCCAAAGCTCACATGTGGGACAATGCAGGAAGGTTCAGAGGAGAAATGATTGGGTTGTAAAAGCCTTAACCCAATCAGTGAATTAATCCCTAATGGGATTAACTGAACTGATAGGGTGTGACTGGAGGAGGTGGGAGTTGGGGCATGGCTCTGGGATACATCATTTGTATCTGGAAAGTGGAGACTCTCTCTTTCTCTCTGCTTCTTGATCACCATGATGTGAGCTGCTTTTCTCCACCACTCTCACTTTGAGACCTGAGGAATGGAGCCAACCTTCTATAGACTAAGACCTCTGAAGCCATGAGCTCCCAGTAAACTTTTCCTCCTCTACAATTGTGCTGTAGAGGGTCATTTAATCACAGCAGTCAAAAAGCTAACTAAAACAACAATCTATGCTAAGGCAAGTAGCAACTATAGTATATCTTTGTTATTTCTGCTATTACAATGTGGTCATTTTTCCATTAAGCATTACATTTAGTATATCCATATTATAATTTTTTTTCAACAATTATATAAATCACAGGAAAGAAAAGGTGCAAAATCAAGAAGCTCTTTATCTGAAGCCATCTCATTATCCTTTGTAAAAATGACAGAAAAATAATTCAGCCTCAAATGCTGAATTCAGTTGGGATATACCAATCTAATCCTCTATCTAGTGTCTCCTCTGGTTGCAAATACATTTTAACTTCTTGGTACTTGTGCTATACTAGTAATGAAATATTTTAAATATTTCTGAAGTTTACACCAGTCCCTAATTGGTTTGGGCAACTATTTTGAAAAGGAGTTTGAAAAGGTGATACTTGATTAGTGAGTGGAAAGAAACCACATTGGTCTTCATGCTTGGATGCATTGAGGTCCTTATGATAATGTTCATGACGGAAAACCCTTGAGGGAACTTGACAACAGATGTACTGATAAAACTCTAACAAGCTCTGAACTTTTAATTTTTTATAAATATTGACATATTAATACTTTAAAAAAGAAAAATGTTAAATATGGATAATCATTTTGATTTTCCAAGTTTTTGTTTAACATACTTTATTTTGAAAAGAACTCAAAAGGTGGATTACATAAGGTAATAATAAATTCTAAAGTCAAAGCTTGTTCTTAGATCATGCATACTTGTGATAATATTGTATTCTGTCATCAGAATGCTTGGGTTTATCATTTCTGAATTTGAGTAGAAAATTGCTATTTTAGTCAAAGCCAGCTTTTCTAACATTCTGTACATTCTGACTCTCTCTTAGATAATAACTATGAGGGCTCAGAGTGATTGATTTGGTTGAAAATGTCAAGTCTGAATAATTTTAAAGCATTAATAATTTCATAAGAATGAATAAATTTTGCTACCTCAAGGTGAGGGAGAAGGAGCACTGGAGTGTTTCCCACTGTGGATTCCAAGTCATTCATGATGAGAATGCCCTAGGGACAATTCTCTGACTTAGTTACTTTCAATAATTATTTCATTTATTTTGTTTAGCTAACTATAGGGAATGACAACTCTGCCTTTCTTTTATTTACTCTTCAGTTGCTTCTGCTTAGGGTAGTCTTGCCATTCATGTGTAGGTAGGAATGCAGCTTTGCAAACTCATGTGTCCCTGAAGCATCTAGTCCATTTGGTAACGTCATTAAGATTTTTGCTCTGATATTATTAGAAAGCAGGAAAAAAATTACGACTTTCCCAAGAGTTTCAAATTTTCAGTTTCTATTTGGAAAAAATATAGAGATTATTTTCTCACTTTTGCCTGAACTTTTGTTATCTCAAGAGTCACAGAGGATGAAGAGTGTGCCGAGCTTTGTGGTGTTGAATTCTGTAGCTGGCAACTCTAAGCAGTTTTGCTTTGCTCTGGCCATTTTATAAATTGCACGTTAGATTTCATTTGAAGGTAAAATGTGGCTGTTTTATAATCATTTAAAGCTCCTAATCACATAACAAATATAATTTATTTAATGTTTATTTAATTTATTTAATTTAATATTTATTACACTGCTGTAGAAGTTGGGGTGTTTGTCCATTTGCAAAGACCTTACCCTAATGGAACTTAAGCATTGTAGAGGAAAGAGATAATCACCATAATAAAGAAGCAAATTATATTAATATGTTATATACACAGTTAGCTATAGTTAGAACTTGAAACATAATGTAGAAAATAGGAGCAGAGTGAAAGTGATAGAAAATATTTTCATGGGTGGGGGTGACTGTAGTCTTGAATAGTGTGTTCATAATTGGTAAAAATCAAGACTGCTGAAATTGGAGGGAAGATGTAAAATGGCAGAGGAATGAGTCAAATGGATCTGGGGAAAGGTGGTGTATTTCCAACAAGAGGTAACAGCTGAAATCCATGTTCTAGAGGACAGTGTCCATGGCACAGCCAGCCTCTGGTGTTGAACTTGGGGACAGTGGGAAGAAGCAGGCAGGATTGGCTACATAGTGGTAGGACCCAGTGCAAAATGAAAATTCAGGATCTCTTGTTCAAAAATGGTTAAGAATTTCAAGGCAGGGACAGCAGAACATTAAGCCAGGCAGGGATCCCTTCTTAGACTAGGCCCCTGTGCAACTGCATAGGCAACAAGCCCCTGAAGCCAGCTCTGTATAAGAGAGGAGGTCACAGAGCAGTGTAGAGAGGTCATACAGGGCATTAGAAGCCATGTAAAATATTCAACTTTTCTTATCATTGCCATTGGATCCATTGAGCTAATTCACTACTATGTCTTGGAGTCATCATTTCACTAATGAGAGCGCAGAGATTCAGAAAAGTTCATTTACTAACCCAAGGTTAGATTGCTAGATTTTTTTTTTTTTTTGTAGAATAAGCCTCTTATCATCTCTGTAATCCTCAAAAGGACCATTTCGTTTCCATTTACCTTCTATCTTCGTATCAACCATACCTACTTTCTTTCTGGCAAAGGTAGAACTGATAATAATGTGGGCACGTATCTTATGTAGAGTCTAGATAATAGACTGTCTTTAAATTACTTTTCAAATATTTAGTAGAGGTGTCACTGAAAATCTGTTACCTTATATCTCTTTTCTTCAATTTCCTCATGTAAAATGAGCGTGAGGCTGGTAACTATCTCTTTGAACTATTAGTGTGATTAAAGGAGAAAATGAATAAATAATACTTGGAATAGTGCTGATTATATAGAATACACACATTAAAATATTTATTTTTGGTAGTGTGAGGCTTAAACTCTCAGTCACTAAGGAAAAGATCATGTATTGGTTCACTTATTATTTGTTTCTTTACATCAGCTTTCTCTAATTTTAATGTGTTTCTTCCTCTGTAAACTCCAAACTCAAAGCTTTCTATGTGATTTATAATGACTCTTTTTCAGCATGAACTACTGTGGTTGTATATACATGTGTGTGTACATATATCTATCTATTCATTCATTCATTCATTCATTCATTCATTCACTCACTCATTTTATTGAGTGTCTACTATGTGAAAAGAACTGTGATTAGGTGCTAAAGACAGAAAATGACTATGACCACTTTGTAAATATAGGGATGTGTCCATGTGTATCTTTATCTGCATATGTGTAGGTCTTAAATGTACATTTAAATATATATCAATTCCATAGCAACATATGGTTTTGGTCAGTAACAAGAGAGCCCACCAGAATCCTACTTGTTTTGTTTCTTTAAACTCTGTAGCTATCTCATATTCAATGAAGAACATAGCAATCTGATATGAACAATGTGGAGCCATTGTATATATGAAATAGAATTATAAATTTCTACACCAAGTAATTTTATGATAATAGCAATTTTGAGTACGATTTAATGTTTGTTTCTCTGCAGTAGTATAGTTATTGACATTTAGAAAATAAAACTTAACAGAAACAAGAAAATTACTTCTCTAGTTGAGGAATTAGCAATTCTTATTTTTTTCCCTGTGCATACAGTTGAAGCCAATCAATTTTTAAAATTTTTATTTATTTTTTTCTTTATTGATAAGGTAGACAAGTTATTTCTTGGCAATATTTCCTCTAAAATTTTATTTATCATCTGAAAAAAAATATTTGTTATAAATTAAAATTCTAATTAATTAAAGTTCAAATGTTTCATTTGTACAAAGTTTCATATTAGAAGATAACAGGAATATCAATGGTGCAGAAATTAATGTGAAATAGGAATGTCTGCTTTTATTTCAACTGTGTCACATAAATTAGAGAATTTGACACAAAGTGTCTTTGAATTCTTATGCCTTACCTATGTTTCTGAAAAGGCACAAATTTAATATTTGCATTTTTCCTTTATCACTAATGATAGGCATTTTAATTTTTCATTTGAATTACTTCATCATGATATTTTTCCCCTCACTTTAAGAAGACAATCTTTAACTAACAAGATCTAAAGTTTCTTCTGCAAACAAAAACCTTAATATTTGAAGCTATTTTTTAACTTCTAAATAACTTTGTTTTTCCCACTATGTAAATCCTACTGAAGAGAATAAAGATTTTATGATATACAAGAAATCTATATTCTAGGGCTCCTCTAAGAACTGAATTGTGTCCCACCCCCACCAAAAAAATGCACATTTTGAACCCAAGCCCCCTATTTGACTATATTTGGAAGTGGGGCCTACAAGAAGATAGTTGAGGTTAAAGGAGGTCATAAGGGTGGTGCCCTGATCTAACTGGATTAGTGTCCTTATTAAAAGAGATACCAGAAGGCTTAGTCAAGAGCAAGTACCATTTTCTCTTTCACTGATTGTATGTGTGTGTGTGTCTTTGTCATGTGAGACAGAAAGAGTTGCTGGTTCTCTGTAAGCCAGGAAGAGAGCCCTCATCAAAATGAGGCAGACATCATTACCTTATGTAAGCTTACCCAAATGGTGTGAATCTACATTGGGTACAACCATAGAAACAAAAAGTTGTACCCCATTTGTGTACAATGAATCAAAATGCAGACTGTAAAAATAAAAAATAAAAAATAATTTAAAAAAAGATTTATAATGAACTTGAACATTTAAATGTAATCTGTCTAGATTCAACAAAAAAAAAAGAGAGAGAAAAAGAAACGGAGAATCTGGTTTGATAGTTGTTGGATGAAACAAAGCTGTGATTTTAACAAGAGCGTTTGCTCTTCAGGTGGACTGGTTATGTTTAACTGAACAATCAGTGCCAGCCAAGTGTTCATTGTCCTTGGTAAAATAGCCTCCCGGAAGGTCACTAGAGAAAATCTGTTCCACTCTTGAATTCCAGTCACAGAACTTAGACAGATTCTTTCATCTCTCTGAGGCTCACCTTCCTTATCTATGGAATGGTGACAATGTTACCTGAGAAAATGGGATGTCATATGCACAGTTCCTGGCACATGGGAGAAGCGTATTCAATGTTCTCTTGTTCCTAGGTGTAGTATGTCTCCAACGATTCTGAAGCCTGATCTATTTAACATTCCATTTCCTCATCATAAAATTGGAGCCCTGTTAACAAGTCATTGATAAACAGTGTCTTTGTGTAAATGATCTGCTTATTTTAGCATTTCATGGCTCTCTTATCAAACAAGGAGATAACCCCTCTGAATTTGTTTCAGAGGAGCAAGATGAAGGAAGTCAAATGTCTGTGGTTTTTATTTAACAATTTTCATGTTTTATGTCACTTAGATTAAAAACCATGGAGCCACTGATGAGTGGAATGTCAACTTTTAGTGTTCTGGTTTTTAGTCTTTGCTAATTGTCTGGCTGATGATTTCTTCTAATTGCATATTTTACCACAGACAGAAGGTAATTGTATTTTGACCTGAATTTTTAAAGTGTGCCAATTTTCTGCTCAGCTGTTTCAATGTGGCCTATGATCCTTGGATATTATTTCGATACTTTGATTTCTTTTTTACATGGGATAAAATATTTTGTTCCCTTTTAATTGTTGCTATTATCCTAGTTCTTTGTTCCTAGTTCAAAACTTAATGTATAGAATGTAAGTGAAAAATTAACCAATACTTTTATTTTGGGGGGGGGTACTGGGGATTGAACTCAGGAGCACTTGATCACTGAGCCATACCCCCAGCCCTATTTTGTATTTTGTTTAGAGACAGAGTCTCACAGAGTTGATTAGTGCCTCACTTTTGCTGAGGCTGGCTTTGAACTCAGGATCCTCTTGCATCAGCCTCCCGAGCTGTTGGGATTACAGAAATGCACCACTGCACCCAGCTAACACATAGACGTTTTAATATTTGTCTCTGGTAAAAAAATTAAAGAAAGAAGGAATTGTTCCATTTCACTCTGTACCCCTCAGTCACTCTGTCATATATGCCCAGAAAATTCTCATTAAATAAATACCTGGGTACCTAGTTTCTGATAGGGACTATTAAAGTGTGGCTCATTCCCTGGCATTTGGACATAATTTAAACATGGAACCCTAACTAGTTGAGTGGATGATTTTTTAGTATGACTGAACAAATGCAATAAGAATAGGTTCTCTGTAGCAATGAGAATATGTGGAAATAAATGGGTTGGCATTTTATCATATCATTGTATATTGATTTGTGCTTCAGAAAAATTCAATGTGTATTCTTGCAGCTGTGATTTTCAGTTTGCTTGAAGGTAAATAGGAAAGACACGTTATTTTTATTGCCTGTCAAACCATCAGAACATTGAGACTTCTATAATTATTGATTTTTAATACATAGCCTCAAATGGGTAAGACAGAATAAATTGATATGGTATCTGTATTGAGGAAATAATTTTGTGAAAAAGGTCTTACATGCTAAAATTGTTTGATATGTTGACATGTGCTATTTATAGAAGATGAATTGAAGACTTTCTTCATGGAAATTATCATTGCTGATTCAAGCTAGTGGTATTTTCTAATACCAGAAATTTTTTTGTAGTATTGGTATTTTTGTAAGTGTTATACCCCTCTCACCTATAGGACAAAAGTCACAGTATAGCCGTTATCCTCTCAAAGCAGGAAGATTTTCCCTCAAATTCTACTATATATGAAAAATATGTTCATTAATATAACCAATTGAGTAATGACCCTGTTTTAAGATGCTGTCACTTAATCACAAATAATTAGTATGGAGCCTAGAAATTAGAAGTGAAAAATATGAATTCTCTCATTTTTGCAATGCAATCATTAATATTATGTGATCATTTATTTAATAAGGCTTTTAAAATCATAGATCAACAGTTATTTCTATGGTAATAGCATCAGCAAACTCAAAAATTATATTAAAGGCAGTGATTTAATCACATTTTAATAGGAAGAAAATTATAATGAAAAACCATACTGACAGAAGCATTTTTAACAATTAGGTTTTTTTTTTTTTTTGGCAAATCCACTTGAAAGTACAGCTTAACTTTTCAGAGATCTTGCATAAGCTATGATCATTTCAATTTAAGACCAATGAGCTAACAGTGTATGCCAGATACCTAGATGATGAGGAGTATGTAATGAGTCCTTCACCAAGGAATCTTCCTGTGCTGGAACCTGAATTCAGCAGATATATATATATATCTGCAAGGGAACCAGTCCAATAAAGGCCTTAAGAACTGCAGAAATAGGGCTGGGGTTGTGGCTCAGTGGTAGAGCCGTTGCCTGGCATGTGTGAGTCCCTGGGTTCCATCCTCAGCACTGCATATAAATAAATAAATAAGCAAACAAACAAAATAAAATAAAGGTCCATCAACAACTACATATTATCTTAAAGAATTACAGAAACAGATTACAGATTACTCTGGGATTTGAAGTAGAAAGAGGTTATGAATAATTGGATAACAGAGAAAGACAATTCATCAAATGGGTAACATTTGAAACGGACTTTATTGTATTAGTAGCATCTTTGCAGATGCAGATGAATGTGATGGCAAAAGAAATATTCCATGCCAGAAATATTTTCTTCAATGGATTTACCCATCTCTCAGTGGTATTCACATGTTGTTCTAGAAGCAGAAATCTTTCTTAATATGAAACTTCTTTGGAAGCCCTCTATATAAAACTGGTCGAGTACATTAGCTCCAGCTGAGAACGAAGGAAAGCTGGAGGTCTGAAACGTCCCTCTCCATTTCTTCCACTATTTGCCACCAGTAACTCCTTTCTTCAACATGTCTGGAAATGTGCTATAGTCTAAAACAGCATATTATACTGTGATTGCGGGAATACATAACTGTTATTTCAATGACAAAGTATAGTTGAAAAGCGTCATCTCTGCTGATGGGAGTAAGTATGTGATAGACTTTTAGATCAGTATTTTTTAAGGAGTAGGAAAGGGCTAATACACCAGGGGACTGCTATTAGATCTTGAGAACATCAGGAGCCTTTTACATTATCAAAAGGGGACTTAAAAATGAGTGATGTTGATATAGAATAGAATAGAACTTTAGATATGGTATAGTTGGAATTATAACAGAAATGGTAATTTGGGATCATAGTCTAAAGTCTTGGAATACCAGAAAAGTCCAAGTGCTAGTATAGTTTGTATCCTGTACAACCAAAGGGGCTATCTGTCATTCACAGCTGATCACTTGGACAATCACAGCAGCTATGCAATAATTGTACAAATAGAGATTTTTGCCCTTGATCTGGATAAAAATGAAGAATCATTGATTTTTTAAGTCTGAGAATAGTATAATCCTATAAGTTTCCTTCCTTGAACCTTAAGGAAATTAATCTTCAATATTTTGTAAAATTACTCAAATCCCAGAAATATGAATATGAAACAAACCAAATGTTATGGTCTCTTAGAAGAATATATTGTTTGTAATTTGTTTAGAAGAGAAAGAGCAAAGCAAAAATGACTTACATGCTTTCCCTGAGTGACCAGAAGAATTGTTATACCCTGATAGAAATAGAAAAAGTGTGTATATCATAATTAGGATCAGGTAAGAGACAGAATTAGTTCTTTTTGATCCTTTCAATTACTGCACATAATTTTATCACATTAAATATCAATTTGTATGCAATTCTTACTCCACAGCTTTAATTTTTTCTTTTTCTTTTTTTTTCCTTTCAGGCTGAAGTCATTGATGTGAGTTACGGAACAGCAGATGATTTAAAAAGGATTAAAAAAGTGAAAAATATAACAAATCAAATTGCACTCCTGAAATTAGGAAAATTGCCTCTACTCTATAAGGTTGGTCCAATGGCAGTTATTTTGTGTTAGGGTGAATACTTTGTTTTGTTGGAGTCATGAGCCTTTGTGAGTATGGAGTGTGTGTGTGTGTGTGTGTGTGTGAGTGTGTGTGTGTGTGTGTGTGTGTGTGTGAGAGAGAGAGAGAGAGAGAGAGAGAGAGAATGGCACAAAGGATCATAGTCACAGGAAGATGACTTTTTCCAAAATACAATATTCTAAATTAAGACCTTTAAGAAGTAATTGATGTTCTTAGTCCTTAACACAAACTACCTTAAGCTGGATATTGGTGAGTTTGTGGGCCCTTGATAAAATTAGTGTGCTCTTTCTAATAGCACCTATCTGAAATGCTGAAAAGGGGAACCACAGTGTCCTCTTCTCATGACATATGTGAAAATTATAATCTATTATCCAAACTAATTACCTTGTGCTTCATGTTACACTAGTATCTACTTGATTTATACTCCTTAGTGATTGATTTGTCAACTGTAGAACTTCACAGTTACCAACCGTGCTGAAGAATTTAATTAAAATATAATAGGTTAAGGAAAAGCAGAATTTTGATTTATTTTATTTAAGTAGAAGTTTATTAACACTCATCCACTAGACGCATTTACATAATTAAAGCCACTCAATTTTAGTATCTGATAATGAAGCACCACAATAGAGAGCCACTGTGTCTCATTCTTACCTCATTTTCTTTTTCTATTTAAGAAGAATGGTCAATGTAGTCATCTCACTGAAAGTCCCTGATTCTGAAGATAAATTTGATTTCTCCTCATTGAATCTTAAATGAGCTTTGCTAATTCCCAGGTCCAGAAATGTTTCTAGAAATCTCTTGGGACCCTCTATTAGGAAAGAAGAGAACATTATTTACCTATTTTTCATTGTTGTTCAAGGATATCCTTGTACTTAAATCTGATAGTGTCTGATTGTAGATAAGTTGCCAGAATTTTAAGATATTCTTGAAAATAAAATACAAAATGAAATTATTATTTTCTATTGGATAATTTTCAAAAATATATTAAATGCCTTAAAATAATCATATTTTGATCCAGTATTCTCCTATTAAACATAATCTAGTCTGGGAAGGGGACAGTAATGATAAACATTTTCATGATTAATGATGTGACCAAATATTAAAAATTATGCATACATTAAGTTTAATATAGAAAATTATGCTACATTTATACTGTTAAAATATCACATAAGTATTAAAAGTAATGAAATAAAAATCATAAGTCAAGCAAGTTATAAAGTGAACATTTACAATAATAATGACTTTAGTATTATTGCCTCTGATAGAAACACTGTTACAAAATGAGATAGATATTTTTCTATGCATGTTTATTGTGTTATCACATTAATATTCACAATAACACTGTTAACTATAATGTTGAAGTAGGGGCTATTATTTTCAATTTTCAGATTAGGTAACTAATGTAGAAAAATGATGAATGAATGACTCAAAGGACAGAGATGTAGTTAAAGGAAATAATCAAGATTTCAACCCAGGCAAACTCATCTCAAATCCTGAGTTTTTAAGGCCTGTGTATGTTTTGGTGGTGTGGTGTGGTGGTGGTGGTGGTAGTGGTATGTGTGTGTGTGTGTGTGTGTGTGTGTGCGTTTGTGTGTGTGCACGTGTGTTTTGCTATAGTAAATTAGTAGATAGGCAGTCAAGATGATAAATTAGAATTTTTAACTGATACTCTAAGGCACAGAATGACATTTCAGAATCAGCTACCAAACACCAATATTTTAAAGGAAATACTGAAAATACTTAAAAATATTGCTATGTCCCTCACTCATATCTGGGATATAAAAAGTTTGGGAATTGAAGGGCACGGTTTTATGAAGAGAAATTTTGGAAAGATGTGTGGTAGGTTCCATGCACCACTGGGGAAGGGGCTTCAGTGGAACATGTGGAGGGCTTAACACGTGTTCCCAGCAGTGTGGAAGACACAGTAGACTCGTGGCTGAATGTACTCTAAAAACCTAAAGGTAAGAGGTTAGCTTACTAAGCTGTTATTACATGAGCATAAAAAGAGTATCTGTGTTGGGTTGGCCTGCAACCCTGAGTTGGCAATAGAGGAATATCCGTGTATTTTCTAGTAGGTCAGACATAGCCATATGACAGAACCAGTGTCATCTGCTTTCACTCCTGCCACCTGGACTGTTGATGCATAAGTCAGCCATAGGGCACATTAGAATTGCATTTGTTCAGATCAAGGAAGCTGCAGTAAAAGCTGCGTCAATTAACTCACAACTACCCACAAGCCCCCACAGCAGTTTATAATATCTGTGAGCCCAGAGGGCCTATAGATCTCTCAGAACAGGAACACTACAGTCAGAAAGAATCCTACCCATGAACTCTCTAATATTTTCAGCCCCATTTACTAACTCTATTCCTGCCCCTCCAATACCAGAGGAAATTTTAAAATGATGGAATTTAAATGAAGGGTAGAGATTTGAAACATTCTAATTATTTATTAAGATTGGTGACTCAAATTGATTATAGGACTTTTTTTTGTTGCCAACCATCAGAAGAATAATGGAAAGGTCCAAGTTGTCTTCTAGGACTTAAGAGAAAAAAAATTTCCTATTTGAATATTTTGAGGGGACAGTGTAAAACAAAGGATGTTGCTTGGATATATTACATGAAATTCTGCTTTTCAACCTACCAGTTACTAAAATGTGTATGTTAGGGGATAATTATATAATGGGTAGGTAGAATTATGAATGATTTGTACTTCTTTATATTTCTCCACATTTATAATTATATGTATATATTTTGTAAGAAAAAATGCCTTTAAAATTTCAAGTTAAAATGTTTTTTTTTCCATAATAATGCTTATAGGTCAATTACTCAAATCCTAACACCCAGTACATAATGTATTAAAACAAAGCAAGTTTCTTTGTATTAGTGTCAGAGGATATTTGCATTATGAAACGCTTTGATAGGTCAAAAAGTAGTGAGTTAGTATTTATATGGAATAGGAAACAATGAACATGAACCTGGTAGTATATTCCTGATCATTTTCTTTATAAACCTGTGAACATTTTTAACAAAGCATTGCGTGTAGAATCTCCCTTTGGACAGAACCTTGCTAAAAATTCAGCATCATCTTCTAGACAGAGGGACAGGGCATCCTTTCTTTAACTTTTTAAATTCTACTTTAGCCATCAATGTTTTCCGTCGATGTACCAGAGCTTTAGCGGTGTAAATTCATTCTGTATCTATTAATACACCGTCACATGGTAAAAAAGAAAAAAAAAAGCAGCAGCAGCAGCATGGGTCAGACCAGATTCTAGAGCAAAATTCCTGCTGAGCTTACCTCACCTGTCCATCAAGTATATTCTGGGTCTGAAATTCAAAAGTGAGGTCATACAATTGACATATTAAAAAGGCAGAGAACCAACTGACTTCTTTGTGAATCACAATTGTTAATTATGATTCTAAATGAACATTTGGTTTGGGAACATGCAGCTGAATGGGTAAAGAGAAAAGTTAATCTCATTTTAGCTGAGCAGTAGTTACTAAATCACAGTTCAAAAATGAATTGGGAAGGGAATCTGTGTATCTGAGATAGGGAGGGCAAAGGGGAAGCATAATTGGTATATTAAAATATCTCCTAAAATGAAAAGAAAATAACCTACAGAAGAGAAGGAGATCTTTTTAGTTTTATCATAAATTCCCAATGCTAATTTAATCTCATTGAAGGGATTGGTGAGAAAATCCCTATATTGTGCGACAGGAAAGGTAAAGCAAACAGTGGTATTTAGATGTATGACTTGATAGCCACACATATTGCTACAGAAAACTGGAACGAGTTCTCAGGAGCTCTGTGCTAGTTTGCTGCAGCTTAAAATTTAGAGGACAGGCTTTGGGTTCATTTTTGGTATATATTTATAGCAGTTTATTTTAAGGGGTGTGTTTTGTTTCTTTAAACTTTAGGGCAAAATAGTCTTTTATTTGTCCTAAGGGACTCAAATTTCTCTCACTGACATTATGAGACATAATAATGTGAACCCTGAGAGCTTCGAAAATTCTCAAATTTCTAGAAAAGAACTCTCCTATGAAATTTATTTTACAAAATGCAATAAAATTTGACATTCTTCTTGTGACCATTTTCACAAAAAACATAAGAAAAATATTGTAAACTCTGTGGCAACTAGAAATACATTAAACCTTACTGAAAAGCAAAGTCTACAAGTTCTCTAGTTTCTACCACACATCAGTGCCCTGTCCAGAAGGAGTCAGTTTTGTATGCAATAAAATTACAAATGAATGTATCTTAATTAATCATGCCATTTGTGCATTTTGAAATTACTCAAAACTCTACAAATGCTATTACTACTTTATATATGGAATAATGCGCACCATATTCCTAGTGGTGTCATATCATGTGATATTAAAGATTGGTTAGTTTTTTCCATTATTATTTTTAAAAATATTTTTAGTTGTAGATGGACAAAATACCTTTATTTAATTTATTTATTTTTATATGGTGCCGAGGATCGAACCCAATTCCTCACATATGCAAGGCAAGTGCTTTACCCCTGAGCTACAACCCCAGCCCAGTTTTTTTCATTATTTTAATACACATTTCTAACCCTATGACAATTTTAATGATACAGGAATCAGGGAGATTGTTTAGTTTCTATCTATCAGGTAATGTTTGTATTTAATTACAAATAGGAACAATGGAAGGGAAATGCCTTTTAGATTTGTGCCTGCGTGGTTGTAACTATTTGGGCCAGGTGTGACTCACCACCACCTAAAAATCCAGAAATCATGTTTAGATGGTCAAGCCTTTGAGAAGAGCCTGGGGAAAATGAGAAGTGGAAACAATTTGTGTGTGTTTCTACTTTCAAATACGTAGATTGCTTCCTGCAAATTAGGAGGGAGTAGTATTATTTAAAGAAAAGACAACTTCATATTAAACTTAATCCATGAAATGATTAACATTTAAAAATACTGAATTGAGAAAATATCTGTAAATGTTGGTGATTTGTAATTAATATTCAGAAAATAGACAACTGGACACTTATTAAGAAATCCTATAGTTAAGGTAAAGTTAATGGTGAGAAGAGCTTCATTTTAAAAATTAATGTTCTTGAAACATTTGTATACTTGTCAAATTAGCTGAACTATGAGTTTAATTTACTCCAGTTTCCTGTTCTTCCTGAAAACATTTTTTAATCCCTATAATAATCACACTCAAAAGAATTGTTGTTTTCCTTGTTCTAGTTGACAAAAGCAGCATTTTCTCTGTCATAGAAGATTAGATGTAGTTGAGCTCAAATTTATTCCCCCAATTAAATTATGTATGCATTTATTTAATAAGTATCAAAAATATGTGGTGTCTAAAATAAAAGAGGAAATCAGTAGTTTTTGAAGATAAAATACTCATGATGTGATATATATATATGTGTGTGGTATATGTGTATTTAATATATGTATTGCACATACATATATACACACATACACATAGACATACATATAGTGAGGCTAAGAAGATATGAAAGGAAAGGAAAATAGTTTTCCCACTGAAATTTTTGATTCATTATCATTTTTCCTGGTATGGAAAACTTAGAATATCTCTTTAAGTGGAACTCTGAATATTTTAGATGAAAACAAATGTTTAACTCTGTGTCATTGAATAATGCTTTTAGGTAAGATTCTGTATATGAAGGAAGACTTCTTTATTTCTTAAGACAATTTTTGATGGCATTTTGTAAACAAAAGTAGAAAACAAACATTATCTTGATACTTAAAAAAGGTATGCTTGTTCAATGAATTATTTAATGAGGCACTTCATACCCACCTCTCAGGAGTAATTACAAAAGACCAATGCCTCCATATTTTTAAATTTTAATACTGAAGAACTGCTCTGTTTGCCATGGCAAACATGGTCAGCTTCCAAACACAAAATCACAAAACAACAGTTTAATGAATTTTAAAGTAAAATCTGCTGTTTTCTTGTTTAGAGTTCTTTCTATTTTCTACTGACTCACTAAGTTATTTTCCTAAATGAGTTAGACTAAATATTACTGTATCTTCAAAAGGTTATTTTTTGTTTAATTATGACTTTGATCATAAGGTTATAATGAAAAGATTTAACACTATGCCATTTTTCTTCCACTTAACAATCTAAGAAAGTGAATATAGAGCACAAATAAATAATTGAATGCCTCACGTTCCATTTCTTATATCAAAGTATTTTTCATCACTTCAAACAAAATGGAAGCCTGTCTACAAACCCTTAAAGTTTGTCACAAATTAATTGCATGATTTAGAAGTCATGCATATGTTTTACCTACTTGATAATCTAATTTGATTATGTATTTGGACCATTTGAAATATGAAGTCAGAGAAAGTGACATCATGTGTTAGAAGGGTTGATTTTTGCATATATCTTATTGTAATAGGGTTAGTATAAATAATCTGTAAGTATGTATGTAAGTTTAACAGGAAGAGGAGTGGGGAGAGAGGGAGAGGTAAGAAAGAAGGAAGGAAAAGAGAGCTGGGGGGAGGAAAAGAGGGAAACAGGAGGAAATCCTTTCTAATTTAATCCCTAAAACTACACATGTTCCAGATTTTTAAAAAAATATTATATGTTATATTATATGTAAAAAATATTATATTATATATTTTAAAAATATTGTATAATATGTTGTTCTAAAACTTGAAACAGTAAGCTCTAGACATATGTTAATTTCTTGGTAATTATTTGGACTCATCAACATATCTGCTATGGTACTCTGTGATAATACTAATATATTCTTTTGTGTTTTATTGTTGCCCATTCCTGTTCTGCAATTATTACATTTTTTCTGCTGTTGATAGGCTTCCCAGTTCTCCCAATTTTTGTACTTGCTCTGAGCTCTATAAGTAGCTTGTTTTAATTAGGGAAACACGACATTATAGAATTCCAAAACAGAATAAACAAACTCAAGTTTTTCTTTCTACTTGATGGTAATGTGACCACTGAATATTGTCTAGCAAATCTAAAATCTTAAGGTTTTTTCTTTCAAATCTATACCACTATTAGAAAATAATCTCACCTCATGCATTTGTATGAGGATTAAATCTGAGATGTATAAATACAATTCCTTCATACATATTAGATATCATTGGGATTACTATTAAGTACTTAAAGTTCTAAAGAGGAAGTGGAAAATTTAATGTTAGGGAAATGTGACAACACACTCAAACTTTGCAAACTGAAATGAAAATAATAATATGCTTATTTAATAAAGCAATTGCAGAAAAATATTTTTTCTCAAGATCACATTTTTGCATTAACAATAAAGATTATGTTGGTATATGGAGCATAATTTAAATCTTTGAGTTGTCCAAAATCATCAAAATCTTTATGTGGAACACATAGATGGAGAAATGAATGTTAAAAATAAATATATCTTCACTTTAATTGAAGATAAATATAAATAGTGATCTAATAGAATCATTCATGGTTTAGATTTTTACATTGCTTAATTCTTTTTTAGCTGTAGATTGTATTGAGGTGATAGAATTGTATAATATTAGGAAAATATTATCTTAGGAATTTTAAATATATCACATTTATAGAGTAATTGTATAAATACTTAATATAAAAATTAAATTTATCTTTAAAGTTGAAGTGCCATGTTTGGTTCAAAGAGCATCATTAAATTGCCTATCTCTTAAAGTTATTGTAAGATTAATTGAAATAATACATGTAGGTACTTAATACAGCACCTAGCATATACCTAAGTGTAAGTTAATATTTAATTTAATCATGCTAAAATGTTTCATCAAATATCATATTTTCTCTGTTAATTATATTTTCCAGTGATTATCATTCTATGTGGTCAAAATCTAATATTTTATCATTTGTTAAATGTTATAACCTCTTTCATGTCTGTTTTATTTTAGATGTATTATATGTTTTTAAATAATTCTAATGTTGAAATTTCAACTTGAGATTTTTTTTACGTATTTAAATTTAGAACATCCTAACTGACTTCAGGGTCTATCACAAAATTCTCTTCACTTCTGCATTGATATTTTAGAGGCAAGGTGAGTATTAAAACAATAACAAAATGAATTTAACCCTTGGATCTATGCTAATTAATATTTATTATATATGATTGTAAGTTCTTTTCCTTTTTTCATATTTTCTTGATTTAAAATTGATGATTATTATAATCTTGCTGAGGAAAACATTGGCAAAGAGTACTAAGCACTAGTTTGGATTTTACTAATCTGTAGCTATAAAATATATAGGGGCAAAGTTAAATGACTTCTTGAGATGCACATCATTGAAAATTGAATATTTGAGAAAAAAATACTTCTCTCTAAAATGTATGCAATTAAAATCACAGCTATAGAATGCACTGTGTCTGACTTTGAAATTTTTTTTTTTTTTCTTTCGGTGCTGAGGATTGAACCCAGGGCCTTGTGCTTGTGAGGCAAGCACTCTACCAACTGAGCTATATACCCAGCCCCTAGCTTTGAATTTGATGTCCCATTTTTATAACAAATTGTGTAATAAACTATAAAACTATATACTAGCATAAAATATTCTCACTTGAACATTGAAAACAACATATACTCAATAAAATATTTTAATAAGTAATTATTAGCATGTTAATTTATTCTCATAAATATTAATTAATTGCTTTTAACAAAATACATACTTGCTATGTGTATACAAAAGCTATTGGAATAGTTTTATAGCCCATACATATTATAGTTTTTATGAAAAGCTTTTGTGGTTTTAATAATGAGGAGTTTGAAAAAAGCCTAAAGGCTTTTATTACAGGTCAAAATTTACTTTTTATTTACTTGATTTAAAATTCCAGTTTTATTTTGTTTGTAATATTTTATTTTTAATTTTCTCTCATATTTCAATTGAGGTTATGCTCAATAATCTCATTTAGTATATAAATTTCTTATGAATTTTCTTAAAGTAGTTCTACATCTATAATTATTTCAGTATTAAAATCATCTAATATATAATTCTTAAATACTACACTAATAATTCCAACCATTATATAATAATCTAACATTTTGAATTAAATTTTATATTCAAATTTTTGAAAAAATTGAATAGTTTTTATAATCCAGAAAGATGTGTTTTTTAATAGCAAACAAATTTAAACTGATATTCACAATGAAGGAAGAACTACCAGTAAATTCTTCTAAGAAAATCATGTTTGATGTTCAATTTTCAGTTATAATTTATGATTTAACCTAAGGCAGCTAATATATCAAAGATAGCACAAGAGCAGAATAACTTGCATTGGAAACAAAGTGAAATATGGCTCTAAACATCTTAATTTGAGTGATAGTTGACAAAAGACACAAAAATATTTATTTGGATTTTTAAAATGTTCTAGCATGACTTACTAAATAATTTGGATTTTTTTCCTTTATTTTGTCTGCCTTCATAATTTGCACTAATACATTACAAAACAGTTAGGTATAATCTATTTAAAAATATGTGTCACACATAAATAACATAAATGCCCAGCTGTCACCAGCCAAGGGTGTGCTTTGCTTATGCATTCAGCCTGTAATACCCTGCTGTTCACACTGCTTCAGTGTATCTTTTAGAACCACTTCAGGTTACGAGTGATGCAGACTTCATGAATCCTATAATGCTCAAACTCTGCTTAATTTATTTTGCAAAAGTTTTTAACCAGGGGCTGAGGTTGTGGTGAGTGATACAGTGCTTGCTGTGTGTGTGAGGCACTGGGTTCAATTCTCAGCACCAAATATAAATAAATGAATAAAGTAAAGGTCCATCAACAACTAAAAAATATTTTTAAAAATTTTTTAACAAAGGTAATTGTATAATAATGATTTAGTGGGGAGAATATTTAGGGTAAGAATATTATATCTGGGACAATGAGTGGAGACATTTGAATTCTTCATAGTTCTGACATGAGTGGTCTTCACATGTACATTTTCATCAATTTTTTATCTGTACTTACAACGAATTTCCTATCTCACTTCCCATGGGTAAAAAATCTGAACACAAATATGGAAGCTGAGTTCCAGTTTTATCACTTAGTTGCTGTGCCAAGAATGTTACCTCTCTAAAACTTAATTTTCTTCCTTGTCAAACCAGTTAAACAACAGGATTGTCTTTGTCTTTCTTCACATTTAGTAAGTGTTTGACCAATATTCATTAGCAATGTTGTGTATTGTAAATATGATAAGGAAGAGCTCCTACTTTGCAGATTTTTGAAAACCATTGTTGCTGGAATAATATCTGTGAAAGAGTTTAGCTTTCTTTCAGAGACATTACCTCCTATAAATACTCCTCCAAAAAATCCCTGTGTAAGTAGGAATGACCACTGCTCTGAGGGATCTTAAGTCTCCAAAGTTAGGGAGAATGCTTTAATTCATGTCCTACATTTATTCCATGGGGGAATTAGGGCTATCATTCCAAACCTAGTGCTTTTTCTGTTTCTCAGATTGTCAATTTATTTGTGTTACTAAATGAACTTCTATTTTAAGATATCTTCTCTCAGACATTAACACCCATGTGTCTGCAGTCATTTCTTTACCACTGAGCAAAGAAGTTTTCAGATTATTTTCAAATGCTTCAGAATGAGAAAGATACATAACAATGAAGAAAATGTGAAAAAATCAATAACTTGTGAAATCAGATTATGGTATGCAATTTTTTGTTTCTGTCAGATTCGATAAAATAAAATTTTCGAAAAAAAAATTGGAGGGGGGACTTCACTGGGATTCTCATTCAGTGCCTGAAAATGCCTCTGAGTTTTAGCACTAATTTAGCTTTTTAGCTGATTAAGTGGTTACAAGGAATTCTCTACATTTGGACAGGATTTCTCATTTATGTGGAGAATCTCAGTCAGCTTCTGCTCTTAGTCAATCAGGCGTACTAATCAGAAGATTCAGGCTTTCCGATTTAGCTGTCCAGAATCAAACTTGACTAAAGGGTTAGAAAATACCACTTGATATTCTCCCTGCAAAATGTGGTAAAAATCAACCTGTGGGTTGGATATGGTCATTACAGTGAAATCAGTCTTCATCCAAATTGACTTTTTATCAGATTACTGACAGCCAGGAAGACATAGCCTCAGGCCCCAAAACAAAAGAATACTGAACATGTATTGGTGTTGAATTTGTTCCCTACCAGAGTGCCTGGTGAAATCATAGGGCACTTGTATATCTGAGCTCGTTTATTATTAGAGAAAAGTTCTCATTAACTTCTTCGAGAAAGTGTTGCTATTAAATCTTATTGTGAATGAGAAGAATTTGTAACTTGAAAATGTTTATGAATATTTCATAAGAATCGTCTTAGGGTGCATGCTTGTGTGTGATAGCCTGGCAAAGGTTGATAGATATGTGAAGTATTGTAATGACTTGATGGATGCATATGGAATGTTTAATGGAAAAATGCAGAGTGCCTGCTGGGCGGCCGTGAACATCTTCCAGTGTGGTACTGATTTAGTTGGCTGTTAAAATCCTTGCAAAGGAATAGCTTCTAATTAATGAATTGAAAATGATAGGATTTCTTTTTCTTATTCTGAATAGACCTGTAAGAAATATGTTCGGGACTAAGGATCAGTGATGTTTTTCTTTGTTTCTTTTTATTAAGTCACCTTTTAAAAATATATAGATGAAGAGAGTAGTTTTGAATGAATAGATATGCATTTTTCTCCCTCAGGTGGAGATTCTATATAATTGCATTTGCTAACTACTTTGTTTTCTCAGAATCCCAAGAGACTGTCACCAAATTGCAGTTACAGGAGAGTATATGTAGTTTTGGCCAACAGCAGCAAAGACACACCACAAGATCTTTAGACAATTTCAGTAAAGAAAATAACAAAAACAAAAAGTGAAACATCTGACTGAGTTAATCTTAGGAAGATAAACAAAATTGGAATCTTTCCCAGGCATTGTCAATTAATAGATTATCAGATTTGGTTTAGTTTGCTTTATTTTAAAATAAAACAGAGAAATGTTTACAAATGATGAGTGGATCCAGAAAATAGGTTAAGTTCTCTATTTGTGGAGTTATTAAATATGAAGAAAAGAAAGCTGAGGAGAAAGTTATTAATAGCTCAAAATATGAAACGGAAAGGGTTATAAATTAGGACCTGAAAGTTGCTCTGAATGAATCTCCATATTTCAGAGGTTAAGGGTGTATAAAATATGAACTTAAATTGTAGTCAACTAATTTCTTAGGTTATGCATAAGTCATTTTATGAAATAAGAAGAGTGAAATACTGGGAAAGTCTTCCCTAGATCGTTCTTTTGGTCTACTTCTAGCACATCTAGAATACTTAATGCCTCATGTTTCCTGATTTTTAAAAATCTTTGACAATTCACTGCTAGGTGTAGAGGTGGATTTCATATATACTGTATAGTAGTCATCTCTACTTTTCTTTGTGCCACTTTAGCCACTGGTAAGAAAACTTTTCAAGCAAAAAGTAGGAATGCCCAGAATGATTTTGTGATCTAAGATGGTAAGGAGCTTGTGCTTTTTGCAAGCATGGGCCTTGGCATTGATGAATTCATTCAATTCATTTCAGTAGAAGATAAGATATTAGACCATTCCTTTTAACTTATGATAAATTCTATACTTATTTTTCAAAAAGTTTATTACAGGAATGTATCAATTTAGTATCTCTTTTAAAAAATAATCAAAGGAATTTTTGTCTATCCTGTTAAGAAAATGAATTTGTCACATTTTCAGTCAAATAATCTTCACCATAAAAATGAATGTTTTATAGGTGAATTAATAAAATTTTTATCAGTAAAGCTGACCATTATATCTCTGCTACCCTGCTGGGTACAATCCCTGTTGGAAATGTATTGGTTCTATAAGAGGGATGCTATCTTATTCTCACTGTTGTAATCTTAGGCTGATCTGCAAAAACAACTTCAGTGAGGCCTGGGCCTGAATTTTTTTTTTTTTTTTTCTCTCTCTTGTTAAAGTCACTTGTGCCCTATTGCAGTAAAATTGATTATATTTCATTTTATGTTAACCATCAGTTGTGTTGATAATTCCATGATTCTGACTGAAAGAAAACAGACCAGATTCCCAGAACATGCTCTAAAAAGTAAGACTATGGAGCCATTAATCCTAGTTACTAGGCCTTGTCAATTGCATGTTTACCAAATAAAATGGAAGGCCAAATCGTTTGAAATGTGCCACCTATGCTTTATGATATCACATTCTAGTCTCAAGGAATCTTAGTGACAGAGCTAAGATTAATTAGCTTATTGAATCTGATTACCATAGACCCTGATTTCTGTTAATAGCCATGTTTATCATCTTAATGTAAAATTTGCTTCTAGCAATTTACTTGATCACATAACTGTATGATGCATTGATTCTGCTGCATTTGACATCAGATAAATATTGAGAGTCGAGAGGCTCACATCTACTCTAATATGTCACCTCTGGTTCTGCCCTCTCTATCCCACAAAGCAGATTAAGTCATTATTTTTTAATGTATAAAATGGATTTGAGAAGATTTGAAAATCACATATGCATCCCATTTCTCATATCAAGTAGGATAATTTCAACTGTAGTTCCAGTTCTGCTATGGGTTAATCAGTTCTACTGAGTTAGCTATCTGATTTTAGGTAAGGCACTGATATTTTGTTTTATGTATATTCTTTTCTAATAGGAGGAAAAATCAATGGTAAAATGTAGTGTGTGGGAAAAGTAAATATAATTACAGCAATATAGCAATAATAACATGCAGATAAACTACAGATTAGGATGAGAGAAGAACCACTGTTGTATATTTCATCTCTACAAAATCTACTTTTCATTATTTTGTAAACACTTAGTTCATTTAAGTCATGAGTCCTGTAATTTAGAATTAGATTCAAATAATGATTTTCATGTATTGTTCATCTTAATTGCAAAACACTAGTCTTGATAGAAGCAACACTGTTAATAATTGGCCTGTAAGTTCTTGAACATATATAAATATAAATGTTGAATATAGGTACAAGATAAGTGTTTGATAAAATGTTGCAGTCATTGTGTATTTATGCACTTGCAATTTAAATCCCCACATATATGTCTGCAGACATGAAAATTCACCTTCCTTGTTTGCTCCTATTTAATTTAACAGCATATCTTCAAATAACCAAGATAAGGTATTATTTTATAAGTATGTCATTTCAAAGTACTTTACTGTAATAAAAAATGTCATATTCCAAATCCACACCAACGATTTTTTAATTCCTGATCTTGGTCACCTTTCATATTAGAATCTTCTATTTTTCATTGATTTGAGAAAGATAATCAAGTTTACTCATAATACTTTCTTAATTTTAAGATAATATAAAAAGAAGCTAAGAAACTTGCATAGATTAATAGTTGCTAAAATAAGTGGAAAATTCCCATTTATTCTCCTTTTTAATCCTAATACAAGAATATTTCAGGATGTATCTGTGTGTGTTAAGGAATTGGCATTTTCATCACATTTTAAAATTTTTAAATTTGTTCTAATTATACATGATAGTAGAATGTATTTTGACATATTATACATATATGGAGTACAACTTCTGATTCTTCTGGTTGTACATGATGTAGAATTACATTGGATTTGTAATCATATATGCACATTGTATAGTAATGTCTGATTCATTCTACTATCTTTCCTACTCCCATTCCCCCTCTCTTCCCATCACTCCCCTTTGTTTAATTGCCTAATCCAAAGGTTTTGGTTTGATGTCCATCTATAATGGATATACAGATTTATATATGTTTCTTCACAAGGAGCATGTATTATGCATTTTTAAAAAATTTAACAAATAAAAATAGTTATGTCCTTAAATAATAAACTTTTTGTGAATCTTTTGGATACTTTACATTAACTAGATGTAGATTAATGTAGTTCTGTTAAGAATAAACAGAAATGTTTCCGAAAGTTGCAAAATGGCATGTTACTACAACAAAAGGCTACTTGAGAGTAAAATAAATACATATTACACAGACAGTATTTTAAACTTCAAGATTTTTAAATTTTTTCAATATTTATTTGTTCTTTTTAGTTACACATGACGTAGGGGCCATTTGACAGATTTATAAACACATGGAGTATATCTCATTCTACTTAGGATTCCAGTGTTATGAACATACATGATGTTGAGATTCACTGTGGTGTATTCATATATGTACATAAGAAAGTTACGTCAGATTTGTCTCACTGTCTCCTATTCTCTCCTTCCTCCTTCCCTTCAACCCTCTTTGTCTAATCCACTGAACTTCTATTCTTAAATATTTTGATGTTAGTCTACTGATTTGAGGTTATGTAGTCAAATTTTGAAATATTAGTGGGTTATGGGAACTCCTTTATTTATATGCCACAGTTTCCTTCTCACATTCAAAATAATTAGCATCACAAAATTAACCAGTGCGGCATAAGAACTTAGTAATTGATAGCATGGACTCTTGAAAGCAAGCATTTTGGGGCCCTAATTGGGTTCAACCTATGACCTTAAAAAAAATCACTGCATTTACATGTGCATTGATTCATCTGAAAATTAACTTAATAGTATTTGCCATAGTATTCACTGAGGGAATTGACAGTGAGCTCACTCTTTAAATGATATACACCTTTTTTTCTCAAGTAATAAAAGATGAATTTGACCCTTCATTTTCATATACTTAGAGTTATATTTTTATTCCATTGGACATAATTATTTTTCCATGATTTAGCAGACATTCCATAAAAAGGCATTGTTTAGTTGAAAAGAACTGTCAAGGAGAGATACTATGAAATAAACACTAAAGCAGTTATAAGAGCTATAGCATGAAACACCTGTGATTTCTACCTTATTTTACCTTATTAGTCAAACTGTTCCTCAATGCACACAAACTTTTTATTGACCAACGATACCCCCACATTTTCAAATGGTGACATAAAGGACAATGTTAGCACTACAGATATTTTTCTATTATTAGAAAGCAGTCAAGGTACAATGGGGATTGAAATAAAATATGAAAATGAAAGACCAAATATTTGCTGTTTGAAAATTTATTAAGAGAAAACCCATACAATTTCTGAGACTGTTAATACAAAGAGAGCTTGGTAAAGAACATGCACTCACATAAAAATATGTAGGTTCGTTTCTTAATGTTTTCAGGAAGATCTCAAGATTCTCAAAAATTAAATGATAAATTTATATTCTTACATATATCTGGAAAATTGAAAGTCTTATACAGCCTTTCCATTTATATACAAATTTGGAGCTCTTTTAATGGGACCACTATATGAAATCAAGCAGTTCACATCTTATAGGGCAATATTCACAATGAAGATATAAGGAATTTGTATATTTTTTACAAGCATTTTCTGGCAGATGGCAGTAAAGTGTCTCCTTCTAACAAAATCAGTATATTATGACAAAGTTTAGCCAGATGGAAGTCAAGTGTCTTGAGGACACTTGTCTTACGTGCACCTTGTAATACATACGGTATCTTTATGCATATTAGAAGGACTCAAAATTTAACCAATATAAAATTATGTCATTTCATTATCCTAAAATACAAAGATCAAATAGGAAAATGAGTGAAAATTCTGATTACTATGCCTAGTCTTTCAAAAAAATCTATTAGTACTCCTGTTAACATTTACAATAGTAAGTATAATAATTTTAGCATTATAGTAATGATAGTTAACAAAACCTCTGAAGGCCACTTCCTTTTGTAGACTCCATGAGTGCTCTCTGGTAACCACCAGAATTTAGCATGGTACTCACATGATGTAAGTCATTCTAAAGTTATTTTTTAATTTAGTTATAAATAATAAATTTTCTCAAAAATGCAACCACATGAAAAGCTACTTTACATTTTATAAAAATTATATCATAACAAGTATTAACATCCATGAGATAAATTTCTAGAGGTGAATAAATATGAGGAACACCAAAGAAACAAGATTAATTATAAAGTAATTATTATCTGTCATTGGATCAGAATTAACTAATCTATTGTTGAGTTTTAATTGACCTACAAAGTCTCCATTTCTCTTTGTGATATAACTGAAAAGTAGATCTTGCTCAAACAAGTGTTTCAAAGATCCCTTTGCAAATATATTCTTTAACCCCATAGCTTTCAGCAGCTTTTGGCAAGAAAGCAACATACATAGTCATGTAAAAATGACAAAGTAGATATGAAAAAAGGGAAAAACCTTCCAACACCTTTTAGAATTGCAGTAGATAAAAAAAGAACTTGGATAACTATATTTAGAGTTATAAGGTAATTCAGTTTTCTTTAACATGAGATCTATTTATTTCCTTGTCCAAACTGAAAAACACACACTAATTTAGTTAGCCCCCTTAGTTACTGGATCACCTCACCCTCTTTATCTTCAATTCCAGAGGCACTAAGATATGCTAACTGCTAGTGAATGGACCTAGTTCTTTGAAAAGATGTCCACGTGCTTAGGATAGCTCTTAGCAAAAAACATTGATAATTGTGCAGATGAAGAGTTCCAGTATGTACACTCAAAGACCAAGGATATAGAATCCCTGAAGTTAATATATTTAATATATTTGCCATCTATGTTACTGCCCATTGAAAGATGTTTTTGTTTTGTTTTGCTAAGATTTTAGCTCTGCTATATCAAGTGCCCAAATTTTGACTAATTTATTATAGAAAATAAATTATATCATGTGACTATTTCAAGACTGAGTTATTTATTTATTCTTTCTAAAAACTGTAAGTTTATAGTACAGTTGTGGATTTAAAACACAGTATAGAAGAATAAACAATGGGAACCTGTGTGTCAATCTAAAAATGGCCATGCTTTCTGAGACTTCTTCATCTAGTTTTCTCCTTGAAAAAAACTAACTTTCATTCAACACCTAAAGTGATCTTTTTCTAGCATGAGTCTAATCATATCAACCTTGCTTAAAATTCTCCAATGCATATTCATTACCACTGACATAAAGACCAAAATGCTTAGTATCACTTACAAATCCCTTAAAAATCTGACATCTGTATAATTCATCTTGTACAACTTCACTACTTACCAACTTCTTTTAGTTTCTGCAATATACCATTTTCCCTCCTGTCTTAGAGTATTTATTCATTCTCTTTTCTTCTTCCTGGGTCTTCTTCCTATTCAAATTCTGTTCAACCTTCAGATCATATACTGTTGCTTCCTTAGGGAGTGCTTCCTTTATCCTGCTGAGTTAATCGGTCAGAGAGAAATACCTGTTTTCAACTCTAGAACAACTTGGTATTAGCTGATTGAGTAGCTGTGTCTAACCATCTAATATAGTTGAGGTTCAATGGGACCAGACAACTTCAGCCAGTATATGATTAGCCAAACGCTGACCAAAGTAATTAATTTTTAAAGTATCAACTTATCCATGGTATGCCAACTTTTTGGATGGATTTTACAGTCTTCCTTTTTCTATAATAGTTTCCCTTTTTTAAAGTCCTGTTTTGATGAGGTGAATTTATACTGTACGAGGTGATGTGCTTATGTGACATTTAAATTCACTCCTTTCCACAACTCTTCCTTTAAGGTACTATTATATTCACGGTGCAGACTAGTAACCTGACATACTCAGTGATTAATTATTTTGCAATTGTACCTTTTAATAAATGGCAGAACATAGAGTGGAGGATTGGAATCCAGGACTTGAAAACGTATGCACTGTTGTTTTTTCCAAGTTGTAGTAATTCTATCTATAGGTCCAGGGAAACTTATGAAACATTTACTTATCTATGGAACTATTATCTAACAGTGCAACTTCTCTAGAAGAATCCAGATTTGTTTGGCTGTTTTATGCAATAGGTCTATTCCAAATAGCATTTTATTCCTTTTGCAAAAGTTCACACGTGTATTCTTCATTTTAGAAGAGTTTAACCCTTCAACTATGTACAGATTTCTTTTGCAATTAGAGCTTTATTTTGCTGACAGAAGTATATAGGTCAGCAGACATCCTCCCTACCAGTAATGTACCTGACAGTGACAAGTCACAGGCAAAGGGAACTCTCAAACTTGGATTCATTTTATACAGAACCCTAGGGCAAGTGGATGTTTAATCTAGGCTAACGGAGATTTATTCTTATCATCACCAATGCACTCATCGAAATTACTAAAGTATTCCAGCAACAGCTCTAGGAAAAGAAAGCCCATCCTACCATCTAAAAAGAATTTACTGCTCATAATTCTGCCTGAAAGCTAAACCTCGTTAATGTGGATTTTAATGTCAGTTTTCATTTTAGATTCATATGTAAAGTGCTGATGCTTTTGATTGAAAATATACCTTTAATTAAAAGCATGAGAGGTTTTTTTTTTCTTTTCTTTTTTTTTGAAAAATCTTCCCATTTGGGTTAAAACACATAGTAAATCTGTAGCTTGAATGTATTCTAGACATAAAATCATATATTATGTCTCTTCAAAACCGCATACTTTAATTCCTAGTTCAAACCATCTGGGCTTTTTTTATGGCAGAAGATATTACAGAGTATTTTATTACTTCCTGAAATTTGGAGAGGGAAGAATGATCTAGAGTGATAATGTCAGGAAGGCCAACATGATAAAAAATGGTTTTGAATTTTACAACAATCTCTGAATAAGAGCCTCTACATATTAGTATGTGTATTCAGTATAAATAAAGATGCACACCACAAGCTGCACTCAGACATCAAAAACATATGGTTATGGGAATTAATCAATGAATAGATAAGCAGTTTCCTAGAATTATAGAAGCAAAAAGCAACAGAGGTTTATGTTAAAAAGTTGTGGGGACAGGATTTTTTTTCTTTATTCTTCCTTGATGGAACAAATACTAGAAAGTTGTCTTTTTCACGAATATTTATCCATCTTAAGACGTCTTTCAAATATTGCTTTGGGTTAGAGAGGATTCTGAGAAACAGCACCCACATTTATGCATTTATTTCTCCGAAAACATCTGATCTTTTTGGAATTAGAAATTTCTCTCTCTTCTTGCCATTCCACTAACTATCCAAGTTGTAATTTTTATTTCTAGGTCTTCAATGTCTTGTGATTTTTTTCTACACCTATTTCTTCCATTTACATTCTTAATTTAAACATTTTTTATGTTTATAATATCTGCCTTGAAAAGGACAACATGAAGACCATTTGCTTCATTCCTTGTGTTATTGTGAAGATATTAATATCCTCAGGTGTTGGTTTGTAAGTAACTTCCTTATCTACTTATACTTCATAGTAAACTGGGGAAAAACCAAAACAAATAAACAATGAAACAAACAAAAAGGTCTATTGCACCCTACTAGGAGATAATGAGAGAACAGACTTTGGCAGGTTGTGTCTCAGCAAGAGCAATAGGAGATGCTACTTGAAGTACATATTATTGTGACTGAAAACTTATAATCATTTGCTTAGGAATCTTTCTATGAAATGGAAAAACAACCACTGTTTGAGAGAACTAAATTAGCCTTTTCTCTTCCTAAAACACTTAACCTTATTCTACTACATAAACACACTATTTATCATTTAGGGCTGAGCAGAGTACCTAACAGGCCCTTCGGAAATGCTTATTGAAATAGTAAATAGCTGTGTGTCTCTAACCAAACAGGAGATTCCCGATGGGAAGGACTAGATCATGCATTTCCTTGACTACAGTGCGCATCTTACTATGCATTAAATGAATAGTCCAGGAAAAAGTAATTTTATATCAGAAACATTTTAAAGGAAATTAATTTCATTTACTAACTAGCAGTATGTTTACCTATTAATTTGTTTCCTAACTTTTCTTCTAAATATCCATCTAAAAACATCTTTATAAATAAATGCAAAAGCATTAAGCTATTTTATAATTGTAGATAATTTATCCTTATGGTTATTCAGAAGAAAAAAAATTGAATAATTTTTGAAGACTCTTAACCATTTGATATTCTTTTTATCCTAATGCTGAATCATTGTATGGTTTTAAATAAAAGGAAGCAATTTAAATCTGTTTTCTTTATGCTGGCTAAGAAGAAATTGGTTTCAGCTATAATTAAAAACATAAATAAAAACTGAAATAGGGTCAGAGACATGTGTGATCTTTTTAACTTGGCTAGATGCAGTAATCTTCATTCTAAAAGCAGATGTCCTTAGTTTAAAATATTTGTTAAGTTCTAAAATCAATTTTTTTAGACATATTCAAAAAATACCAGCATCCTTGTTGGCAAAATAACTAAATAGATGTTTGCTTCTCAAAGTTGCCTGTGTGCTCTCAAAATCTGAATCTGTGTGAGGTACTAAAAATGCTGGAGCTTCGTTAGAGCCTACGTCAACCTTTTGCCTTTGGATTCTGCCCTTTAACAGGTCCCCTAGGTTATTCACATGCATATCTGAATTTGAGATACAGTGAAACATAGTTTTGTTTTCCTTTAAAATTGCATAATTCTTAAAAATTCAGATGTAAAAATACTTTGACATAATAAATATGTATTTCAGAAGAGAGATGGTTGTTCTAATTTATTTTAATTAGCTCAATAAATTTAGTTACTTTAGAATTTATTTTCTAAAGCTGTTTGCAGTCCATAATTCTAGCTTTATAAATAAGTTTTTACAGGTTTTCCGTGGTATGTAATTTTGTGCAATTGTCCTTAGAAAATGCTTAGAAGTTGTTACTGCAAGTTAAGGTTTAATTGCCTCTTCTGAGTAGCACTTTCCAAGTATAAGGTTTTTAAAGTAGGTTGTAAACTTTTACATGAACTGGTTTTGATGATAGGTTAAAAAACTTTGCAATGTCTATATTTTCTCATTTCAGCCACTTTATGTATTTATTGATCAATTTGATGAACCTGACATATTTGGAAAGAACATTCACACTGACTTCTAATAAGACAATATATAAACTGGCTCAAACTTGGTTTGGTGTATCTGTACTAGTGATGGATAGCTTGGAGTAGAGCGTGCTATTTGATTTAAAGACTTTCAGTCTTACCAGTCTTCATGTAATAAATTACATCCTATATACGATTATGTAATTAAACTTTTTCTTTCCTCTTTTCTTCTAGAATTTGGATTTACACATTTCTTAAAGAAGACTTAACTTTTTCCCTTATTCTTGTGGATATTTCAATTTGTTTAGACAAATAATCTGATTCTCCTCTTATTTCCCAAGTATTTTTTATTTCATTTTCCCACTGAAAACCCCTTTTCTGCCACTTAACAAAATACTTCATGGGTTATCTCAAGCCCCACTTTTCTAAAGCCTTTCCTAACTATTTAACCTGACTTGGATCTTTCATTTTAAACTCCACTAAATACAAGGGATATTTTGGCCTTATTTCACACATATTATTTTATAAGATAAATACAAATATCATGTTTTATAATTCTTTTTGCCTCTGTTTTTAGTATCTCCAGTTTTACTCCAAATTTAAGGAATAATTAGGTACCTAAATTTTATTTTAAAATACTTTATGATTGGATTACAATATAATAAATATTGGCATGTAATAGACATTTGATGTTTTACAAATGAATAAATAAATGAAAGAAAGGATTTTTCTTTTCCTTTAGATTTTAAGGAAACCCTTAAAATCTGGCTTATATTCCTACATTTAACCCAACTCAATCTGTGGTGAGGATAGCATGAGTGTGTGTATGGGGGGAGTACTAGAATTGGTCACCTACCATTTTATTACTTTTTAGAGCTGATGAGAGAAAACTTTAGGCTCTTAGTGTGCTTTTAAGAACACTTAAGAGACTACAGTTACATAGTTTTTTTAATTATTATTATTTTTGGAAAAGCCTGTGACATCAGCTGCTTTTACAATTTTAAAACCACCATTGAAGCCTATTTTTTCTTAAATGTCTCAGGAAGAGGGAGGCAAAAGGAAGGAATAAAAAGAAAATTTTCTGGATACAAAAGAATTAAATATTAATAGTTTTTCTAATCTCCACTTTCCTATGTGTCTCCCAAACACCCAAAGTCCATCGGAGGTTCCTTGGGGACCTCCTACCTTGGGGGTCACCAGAATCAAGACCATTGTTATAAGGAAAGTTCAGGTACTATTTGTTTTATATACTCAACAACTCGGCAGCTCCTCATGAGGGAAAATTTACTGGATGAAAGAAGTGGGGATAATACTGTTCTATAATCTTGAATCCTTTCAGCATCTGTCTCTATGTCCTTGATTTTTTTTTGTCTACTTCCAAAAGTGGAGTATATAAGCATTACCCGTGTTGTTCTGGTGACAAACTTATGTTTCTTCAGCTTCCAATATTTGGGAATTTGTTCATGAGCAGAAATCCCCTTGATGTATGTATGTGGCAGAAACAACAATGACAATGATCAGAAACAAACTTTTTACTTCTGAATAAACAGGACTACGTGATATCATAGATGCAACATTATATGTAACAGTGAAAATTAGCTAAGGGAAATCAACTTAATAAAAAAAATGATGATGCTCCACTCATAATTCAGATGAACTCATTATCCATGTGCATGAATATTTTAAGTTAAGATTAAGTTTACAATATAGTCCACCATGCTCAATCTCCTCTTTCCCTCTTTTCTTACATTTACTGAATACCTAGGTATGTAATAGGAAACCCGGAGACACATAGATCTCAAATAAAATGTGTCTGTAGCCCCAGTGGCTAGGGAGGCTGAGGCAGGAGGATCATGAGCTCAAAGCCAGCTTCAGCAAAAGGGAGGTACTAAGCAACTCAGTGAGACCCTGTCTCTAAATAAAATACAAAATAGTGCTTGGGATGTGGCTCATCCCAAGTGAGTGCCCCTGAGTTCAATCCTTGGCACCCCTCTCCACCCAAAAATGTGTCTGTAGTTTATATATTCTACCAGTAAGAATCCATTATATTTGCTACTGTGATTTAGACTACACAAAATAATGAAATTTGTGAAATTAACAAAGGTTATTTTTTCAAAGTGTTTTATAAAGTTTGTATTATATAAGATGGTTCTTTCATATATTTGGCATATATTTTATGTTTGTTTTCTTCCTTCTGTTGGAGAAATAAGAAAATCCTGCCAAGAAAAGACTCCTCTGTGTAACAAGTGCAACAAGGAGAGCATAATTTATCATTCTGTAAACATTAACAGGATTACTTGCCTGCAAGGTTGCATGAATTAGACTATAAAGTTGCAACCAAGTCTCACATTCCACCCAACATAGTAGAAGAAATGATAGCAAATTTTCTTATCTGATTGAGGGGCAAGAGTCTGCTCCTAGCCTCAGTGATCTCCACATCTCATGAGGAACTTCTGACCTAATTCCAGACATAGGCTTTTACATATCCAGGTTATGCGACTGTCAACTTTTAGATATGTCTGTATTTTTACATCTGGGAACCTAGTCTAATCAGTAGAGAGATGTATCTCTATATCAAATGTTCCAACTTTCTTCAAGGAGGAACTCAAGAAAACAAATTGAAGAATGAAGGGAGGAAAACACATTCTATTTGCCCTGTATAAGCAGGGAAAAGGAAATTGTTTATTTTATCCTTGCACTCCTAACACTTTATAGTCCTGCTCTCAAAGCACTATGTCATTCTGAAGTTAAATGGCTGTGTTAGTCATCTTTTTGTCACTGTGACCAGAAAACCCAAAAGAACAACTTAGGAGACACAAAGTTTACTTTGGGCTCCTGGTTTTAGGGATCTCAGTCCTCAGTCAGTCATTTCAATCACTTTGTGCTGGAAGTAAAGCAGAACATAATGACAGAAGAGAATTGCTATCCAGTTCATTTCAATCCAGAAGCAGAGAGAAAGGAGGAGGAGCCAGAGGACAAGATATAAACCCCAAGGTATGCCCCCAGTAACCTGCCTCCTCTATCCACATTCCACCAGCATGCAGTTACCAACCAGTGAGTCCTTTCAAATACTGATCCATTAAATGCATCAATCCATTGATTGGGTTGCAGCTCTCATAATCTAATCATTTTGCCTTGTGAATTAACTCAGGAGCTCTTGAGGAATATCTCCTTCTTACTGGATTGATATGCAGCCAAACTATAGAATAGCAAGTTTTTTTTTTTTTTTTGCCTTTTTTTATTTTGCTTTTTCTATTAGGGTACTTTGTTTTTTATTTGTTTGTTTAAAATTTTTCTCTTATTCTGGTGTGCCATTTATGCATCAGATAGGAGTGTAAGGATGGCTTACTTTTTCTCTGGGTCCTGCTTCTAAAAGTTTGGTATAGGTCCAGAATGCTGCCATGAAGCATTCAGTACCTGAAAACTAAACTTCAAGGGTTGGAATGGGATGCCTCAAATTTTTTAATCTCTAATACTATTATATTCTGTTTCTCATTTGGAAAGGAGAAATAATATTCTGATTTTTTTTAAATATGTGACTTAATGTATGACATAAAAGAAGCCAGGATTACTTGTGTGGGGTTGTGATAAGAGAAACTGAATTCTCAGTTTGCTTATCAACTCAATGATTTTTTTTTCTCTTAAAATTTCTGTAATGACAGAATTCACAATCATTTGTCAGTGTCTGTTCCTGGAATGTTTTAAGAATCAGATTCTCCCATCTGATGGAACCATGTTTTTTAACAGATAGGGAAAGAAAGACTCTAAATTAAAATAAGAGCAATAATAAAACCTATTTTTGTAAGGCATAACCAGGAACTAACTTGATTGTCATTGTATTTAAGTACAAAGATACTCTCATATGTTTGGTCTTTGGACTCTGGTGAGTGAATAATCTAAAATAAGCCAGGCTGGAGCTGCAGCATTTTCATTGTTGGCTGCCAGTCAGACTTGGAGAGTACAGCACAATGAGCCTCATTCTCTGAAAACAGAATCAAAGTTAGAAGTGTCTGTTGTCTTGAGACTTTTCATCCAACTATGGAACAATTCTTGAAAATACTCTGATTTATATTTCTAGCTCTCAAATAAAAATCAAGTTTTCTGCATTCCTATAAAGCCTAAAGGACTTTAGAATTTTCATATCAAATTTTGTGAATTTTCATATCAAAATATCTAGTGAGTTAATTCAGGAAATCCTTGGGCAATTTCTCCAGGTTTTTAATTGGATTTACTAGTTATTTGGATATCCTATAAATGTCAAAGTATTCATTAAGAAATTCTTGCTAGATAGATAAGTGGCAGCATACTCTAAAATGGTTTACATACACTCACTTATAAATCCTAACAAATCTTCATAAATCCTATAAGCACTTGTGTATTAATAGGAGTTGTCCAACCCATCCTCAGTCTCTGCCGCTCCAAGTATGTTAGAAATGGTTCTTAGCATCTTGCCTTTGCACTACTAGATGAAACCTCTGAAAAGATCTATTAAAGTTGTGTACTAAAGATTCAACTAAGGCAGAAATAAAAATTTCCATTAAGAGGCCTAACAATACACTACCATTAAAGAAAAGCATTTCTAGGTTTTCCATACTTACATAGTTAAACTTTTTAAATGAACTTTTTATTGACATACTGTACATACCGTCTACATATGCACATACACCCTGAGAAAAATGCACAAATTCATAAGTGTACATCTAAATAACCTTTACAAAGTTTGTGTCCGTATTGCCAGTATCCCAGAAACTATTCTTATATCCTCTCTCAGTCATTAGGACTCAATAGTAATGACTATCCTGACTTCATAGCATAGATTTGTTCTGTTTTATTTTGGATGACATTAAGTGAACCAAACAGTACCTATTCTCAGTGCTTGTCTTCATTTCATCCAAGTTCCATTTGTGAGAAACGAAGGTTTATTTGCCTCATTATGTCAGTGTAACTATTCATTATCATTACTTTGTAGTCTTTCATTATTCATGAATATACAGAAAATAAATTTGCTTATATAGTTGGATGTTTTGGGGTTGTTTAAATTAGGAGGTTACTAGGAACAATGCTATTATAAATATTTTTATATACTTTTTTGTGAACTTACACTGATTTCAGTTGGGTATAAACTTGGGAAGAACTGCTCTGTCAAATCTATTCATATTGGTACAGTTACTTATATTCTGAATATCAAACTGTGCTTGAATAATTGGTGCCCATGGTTGTTTCTTGAAAATGGGACTGTTAAGAGTGAGCACTGAGTCTAAGCACTGCTGGAATCTCATGTGTCCTTATCAGCTTACCAATAGGGAAGGCATTTTCCAAAATTTTGTCTAGAGATGCCTTCTAAGCCCTTATTCAGCAATTCACATGTTCAGGTTAAAGTCCCAGTACGACTAGCAGGCAGTTCATCAGCAGAAGCATAACCCTGAAACTGCAGTATAAAGGTGACTCCATGAGCTCCAACTTGTATTGGACATATTACCTCCTGTGGTGCAATTTCCTTTAGATTGTTACAGATGCCATAATTCTCATTATTAGAAATACTGATGCTTTCTGGATTTTTCATCCTTTTTAAAAATTTTTTTGGTACCAGGGATTGAACACAGAGGCACTTACCCACTGAGCTATATTCCCAGCCCTTTTTATTGTTTATTTTGAGTCAGGTTTCACTAAGTTGCTTAAGGCCTCACTAAATTACTGAGGCTGACTTTCAACTTGTGATATTCTAGCCTCAGCCTCCCCAGCTGCCGGCATTACAGGTATGTGCCTCTGCGCCCAGCTCATCTTTTATTCTTTCTGGGAAAAGAAGCATGTAAGATACAGTAATATTAGTTCTGCAATGAGTCATGAGTCATATATTAAAATCTTATAAAACATTTTAGTTGTTCACTAGTCATCTGGAACCTTTTTTCCCCAGGGAGATTGTTTGCTTAATTAAGAAAGAAAAGATATGGTACCTACTATACCTTATGTTGCAATAGTGACTTTCTATACAATGCTTTATAATGTTCTAAATGTAAAATCTTACTTTCTTGATCTGCTTTGAAATGTCATTATCAAATGGAGTTATTGGTTTTTTTGGATTTTTTTCCAAAGACAAAAAGCTCATGATATTATTTCTTTTAATTTTTTTTTTAAATAAGAAACACAACAATTGTTTATTGATAGTGGAATGCTTGGTGACCTTCCATAGTAGAGAAGTAGTTTATACTAATTTGTATTTAATCTGTTAGTGTGACTTGCTTAAGGCAGTTTGATAGGGAGGAATTAACTAAGAAAGACAAATAAATAATGCAGTTTGATTTTCTTCTAATTTTTGTCCTTAACCTAGTTTTTTCTTTATTATTTTTAAGGCAGACATTTGCCTCTGTAATAGATATTATGTTTAAGAAATTATATTAAAATGTCATATTTTATAATCATGTTATCTGTTTTATATGTCACTTACATCATGTATTTAAAATGCAAAGCATTAACATGTTACTTGCAACACGTGCATATTATTAATATAATATTTATTTTCTATATTCACTCACTAATATATATTAATCACTCTAATGGTATTTACCCTTAAAGATATTAAATTTAAGTGAGAATATATGTATTTACAAAAGTCATTATCCAAAATATATTATCTTGGAGTGAACTGAAGATTAAAATGACATATTTTGCTTGCATTTTTTTTTTCAAAATATGTTGCATAACTTTTACAAAGGTTTTAATTTTTTTAATTCAGAGAGAGAATCCGAGCTGAGGTTATGTGAGAACAAGTAGATTTATGGAATGTAAGATGCAGGTTTTTCATTCAGATTAGAAAAAAAGAATAATTTTATTGTAAGCATTTTAATTGCAGCAGGTGGCCATATTAATCAACAGAAATGGTAATAGTCTTGAGTGGCAGAAAATGCTATGACAGCATCCATTCAGTCCAGAAGGAAAGAAAAACTTTGTGTCACTTTTCTCTGATCAGCAGTGAGAAAAGGGGAGGAGCAGTTCTGCAGGGAGATTTATCACATGTCTTTTTTGTGAGCTTTGATAGGACACACTTGGCAGAGGCCAGTAACCTTCAGGATTGATGTGAGCCAAAGTGGCAGTGCAGGCACCTAAGAACTTAATGTTTATGTAGGTGGTGGAAAAGATTTTACAACAGAGGCTCAGCAGAACTGGAGCTTTGAAGGCTTTCAAGTCTCCAAGATCCAAAATATTGCCTTCTCTGCACTGTTTACTAAATTCATCATTTAAATATTTGCAGGGCTACCTCTAAAATGTCTACAGATCTTCTGGAGGCTGTATTTTATTTTATTTATTTATTTTTGCTTCTGTAACAACTACATACCTTTTAATTTTATGGCTTTGTGATATGTATTTCATGTTTGTAATGTTAATCTTATTTTCCAAACTGTTTTACTCATATGTTTACAAACCTTTTAAAATCAATTTTAATTTAAAACTTACTGCATGGAAAATTGCCATGTTAACAACATTATATTTTTCCATAACAGAGTGCCTATGTTTCTTCATTTATTCAGGTCTTTATGTTTTTCAATAGGGTGTTAACTAGTACTCCACATAAGTATTATAAATAATTTTTCAAATTAATTCAGAGATACTTTATGTTTTATTATTCTTCTAAATTGTATTTCATTTTCTGTTGCATTTTTACTCAAAAACATTGATGAATAGGCTGAGGGTATGGCTTAGTGGTCCATCACTTGCCTACCTTACATGAGGCCCTGGTTTCAATTGCCAGCACTACACACAAACAAACAAGGATAGATATTTCAAATATCCAACAGTGTACAAAAATGAAATAATTAAATTTCATCTCTATACCCAGCAATAAAGAATGTCTAACTAGCTCAGGCAATGAAACCTGCAAATATTTTAAGCACTTATTATGTGCTAAGCACTGTTGTAAATACTTTTGCATATATTAATGTAGTAACCCTCATTACAATGCACTGAGGAAGGTAAAATTATCCCTACTTTATGGAAAGGGTTCTGAAACAGAAAGAAGTTTAACATATCCCAGTTACACATATGATTGTGGGAGCTTGAATTCAAGTTCATGCTATTTGGCTCCAGAGTATGTGCTCTTTCCCATGGAACTATGCATTGCTAAGAAAATGAATTATTACAGACAGACCTCATCCACAAAACCACCACATCTGGTAATGCAGTTCCCATTTTGTGAGACAAACAGCAGGAAAGTGAATGATCCTTGAGAAATGGAATAGACACATTTGTCTTTGAATTCCCTGTGTCTAGAACAGTGCCTTGGACACATTACATACTCAGTAAGTATGAGTTAAATGAACCATTTTTTGTCATGGTAAATGAATAAAAGAGAAAAGAGAAATTTGGTCCATGTCCCTAAACTTCTCCACAAAAATTACTACTTATTTTAATATGTAATCAACTCTGTTTCTTTCAATATTACCACTGAATCTATACTGCTATATGGGCATTGCATGATACCTCAGACAGAATTAACTAATTTTAATGGTTAAATCACCCTGATTAGATTCAACTCAGTTTTTTATTTATACAGCTTTTAGGAAAAGTGGGTAAGACTTTTAGAGATTAATCAATAGTTATTACTAACCTCAGATCTTCATAACAGCTACACAAATTGTATTGCCTGCCTAAAATTCATTTTCTCTTTTACCTGGAATAATCTCTATGTCCATATTAGTCAAAGCTCTCCAAAGAAATAGAATCAATAGGATGTGTGTTGTTTTTGTGGGGTTTCCTTTATTTGAAATCCAACAGATTAAAGTGTTTCAGGTTTTGAATTTTTTTTCAGATTTTGTAATATTTGTATATACATAATAAAATATATTAGGATGGATCCCATTGTAAACACAAAAATCATTTGTAGTCCTTATGTACCTCAGACACATAGACAGAAGGTAACTTTATATAATATTTTAATATTTTTCCATAAAATAATTTTAATTATGTGGAATTTTCCACTTAGAATATCATGTCAACTTTTAAGAAGTTTCAGATATTGGAGCATTTTGTGCTTTGTATTTTTGCAGTAAGAATGCTTCTCTTTCTCTCTCATTCAATATTATTTTGTTATAAAAGAGAAAGGTTTATTATGAAAATTGCCCTTTAGAATGATGGAGGCTAAATCCCAATATCTGCAGGGTGAGTTGGCAAGCCAGAGATACTACAGAGTTAATGATATAGTTTCAGTCTAAAGGCCAGTAAGCTTAAGACCCAGGAAAAGATCATCTTTCAGTTATAGTGCGAAAACATAAGAAAACTGATATCCACGTCTGAAGGAGATCAGACAGGAGGAAATTTCTCTTACTCAGGAAATGGTCAGACATTTTTTCTATTCAGCTTTCAGCTGACTGGATGAGGACCACTCATGTAGAGAGGGCAATCTGCTCTACTCAGTACATCTATTTGTTTGTTAGCTTTCCTTTGCTGTGACTAAAATACCTGACAAGAACAACTTCGAGAAGGAAAGATTTATTTTGGCTCGTGGTGTCAGAACTTCCAGTTCATGTTCAGCTGGCTCTGAGGCAGAAACATCATGGTGGAAGAAAATTGCTCAATCATTGCATCTGGGAAGCAAAGACAGAGGAGAAAGAAGTTGGGATGAATATAAATTCTTCCATGGTGTGCCTCCAATGACCTAGTTCCTCTAATTTGGTCCTACCTATGATATTCATTCAACTATCAATGGATTAATTCATTAATCCATTAAACCATTTGGTGGTTAATCCACTGATGATGGCAGAACGCTAATGGTCACAATCATTGCCTAAGAGCCCATCCTCTGAAACTTGTTGTATTGGAGACCATGCATTTAACACATGAACTTTTGGGGAACATTCTAGATCAAGACCATATCATCATAAAATGTTAATCTTATCTAAAATGACCATCATGGAGACATCCAAAATACTGTTTGACCAAATATCTGGGCATCTTTGTGGCCCAGTCATGTTGGCATATAAAATTAACAATCATAATATTTCTCATCAAATTTTTCAGGAAAAGCTGCATAATTTTTCAATTTATTTATTTAACCATCCTTCCTTCCATTAATCCATCCATCTGCCCATTCATCCATCATTCATCTACCCATTAATTTTCTTTAATGCCCCCTAGTCAAACATGTTTCTGTAGAAAGGGATCTAGGTTTATTACTGAGCCATTACACTCCAGTAGTCCTGAGACAGTTGCTTAGAATTCATTATGATTAATCAGTTCTCATGGTACATGGTAGTTAGATATTTTTCATGTTAACCCTGAGTATATCCTTGATCATAGTTAATAGCATACCTGTGTTATGATAGGCTTCTTGGTGGGATACTGAGCTCTATTTCTGCCAGACTGGATCAGCTACTGACTCTGTTCTCTCCAAACATTTGAACTCTGGATGTCTTCCAAGAAGCCTTTCTACTATTTCATGTTGATAAAACAGTCCACTTAGGAGGTCAGAAGAGAGAAAACTGCTGATTTATAGGTATTCTGAAAGCAAGCATGACAAAATTAGTATGGTTTAAAAACGTAGTATGAATTGGTAAGTTTAGAGATTAATATATTTGCGACTTTTTCTAAATTAGCACCAACATAATTCTTCCATGGTGTTTATGTAAAAATATTAACACTTATCTCATATATTCTCATAAAAACTTTAGATTTTTTAAAAAAATAAGCAGATATTCTATTGTGTCAAATTAAAAGTAATGTGAAATTAATAGTATTTGTACCACCTGATATTAAGACTCCTACAAAGCTACATTATTCAAGACAGTGTGGTCTTAGTGGAAGGAAACAAACATGTATCAGTGGAAAAGTTTAGAAATGTGAGTACACTCATATAAGTTAGTGTATTTTCAAACAGGTGCCAAGGAAAGAATTTTGGTGCTAAAGTAACATACTAAAAAATTAACACAAAATGAATCATAGACTTGAAAGAGAATACTAAAATTAAAAATACTTCAGCAGAAAATATATGAAAAATATCTTAGCACCTTTGAGTTAGCCAAGATTTCTTAGGACACAAAAAGGCCAAAGCAAGAAAAAGATTAAATTTGATCAGAATTTAAATTTTCTATACTTCAAAGGACACAATTTAAAAAAATAAAAAAGAAACCACAGGCTGAACAAATAGTCTTAGTTAATACATAAATCTGACAAATGTAAAAATGATAGCAAATATTTCATAAAATGAATTACAGAAATCAGCACTTAAGAAAAGATGTTCAGTGCTATTAATTATCAGTGATACAAATAAAAATGTGAATATCAATAAGAATGCTGGGCAGTCAGAACTCTTGAACATTGCTGATAAAATATAAAATAATACACTACCTTTAGAAAACTATGGCAGTTTTTAAAAGATAAACATGCCCTTAGTAAATAGCCTAAGATTTTGAGGGCCTAGTATTTATTCAAGAAAAATGAAAAGACACATTCACAGAAAGAGTTGTATATGAATGTTCATAAGATCTTATGAACAAAAGCTCCAAACTGGAAATAATCTGAATATCCATGAACAATGAATGTATAAACAAATTGTAGATACTCATACAATGGAATATTACTACAATTTACACATGCAACAATGTAGTGAATCTAAAATACATTAAGATGAACAAGATGAGACACATTTGAAAATGTATGTACTATTTGATTCCAATTATATAAAAAAATTTAAAGTAGATCTGTTTTATGGAGACACAAGATAAATAATTACTTAGGATTAGCATTTGGGGAGGTGAGAGCAAAGAGATAGAAGGAAATTTTGGAGAATGAGAAAAATATTCTATACTTTGACAGTGGGGGCAGTTCATCAGGCAAATATATGTTTCAAATCTCATTGAAACATATACTACTAGTTAATTTTATCTGATGGAAAGTACACCTCACCAAAGTTTATTTAAAATATAAAATAAACCAGGGGTGGTGGGTTATTGGGAGGCTGCGACAGGAGGATCCAACTTCAAGGCCAGCTTGACAGCTTAGGGAGACCCTATATCAAAATAAAAATTTTAAGTTCAGTGGTAAGGTACCCTGGGGTTAAATCCCTAGTACTACAAAAATTTAAAAGAATAAAAAAGAAGAAAAAGAAACCAGTGCATATATATATATGTATGTATGTGTATACACACAAGTATTCTGTTATATATATATATATAATATATACACATATATATAAATATAATTATATATGTAATAATTAATTACCTCCACTATAGCTGCAGGAGAGTAACTTCACCTGAGTTCATTCTAGAACCAATAAATAAAACTACTGATTTGTTCTAAACCTAAGGTATGTAAGGTACATGGTCTCCTGAACTTTATTTGTTCACTGAATTCTTCTTATAATTTCTTTCATTCATATTCTAGTAATAGTTGATATGATCCAAATTAGAATTTTTCATTCATTATGTTTTATTACTTATTTATGTATTTTTCTGAAAAGAATGATAAATGGACTTATCTCATGGTATTGATTTATTTAAAGGTAAGTTTTATAAAATAATTAAATATTACGTCTGATTTTATAAGTGAACATAAAATATTGAGTGATTAATTTATTTTAACTCATATGTGCCTAACCTTGCCTGGGGTTACTCTTGTTATTAAGCTAGAAATAATTAAAACACAGCAAAGTATATGTTTAAGTGTTTTACAAATAATGTGTCATGCATGAAATATTAGATAAAAATGAAGATAATGTTAAACTGATTTGGGACTATGATGATGTTCAGGAACATCCTAAGGAACTAGAGAGTCCTTAGCATTCATAGAATTACATGGGGTAGGACATCAACTAATAGTGCAATGATATTAATGTAAGAACTTATGAAAAGAGAAAAGAAAACCCATAAAGCAAGATTCCTGAAAACATATTTAAAACACCTGACAGAGCTCCAAAGCTGAGATTACTTAGTGTAGTAAATGTGCCGTTAGTGATTAAAAAGTCTTAGAATAATTTTTATTTATATGTCTTAAGAATATATACCAATAATGGCTCATTTCCTGACATATTAAGGCAAATACACTTTCTAAATTCTTTTCAGCCTCTATGCATCTTCAATATACCTAATATATTTTCCTTGCAGATAATTTTATAAAATTATTCAAAGAATGCTATCTGAACAGTATAATTTACACTGACTTGATTCATAATATATTGAAATCTGCTACCTCTGTCTTCCCTATCATATATTCTGCTTTTGATGCATTCATCATCTAAATAAAAGCTCAGACTTTGGCCACTTGGCTCTATGTACTGAATTTGCCACCAGGGATAAATTTCCACATTATTTTAAATGAAAATGAACAAAAATAAAAAGCATAGCCCAGGATATAAGTTTAGGGCTTTATGAAGGATTGTGCCCTAGGCCCCTTGCCTAAAGTCTTCAAGGACTACCTTGATTTATAGTTTTAGGTCATGGGAATATAGGGTAGTATTTATCTTTGTGGCAGCTTTAAAATATACCTGCACTTTGAATGATAGAAACTTGGTATGCTGGTCCAGAGAGTGTATTGCGGGGGGGCTGCCATTTTTCTTCTTAGTGTATTCTAGCTACGAAATGCTTAGCACTTTGGTATGGTCCATGGATAATATTTTCACCTATTGTCTCTGTCTGTCAATGACAGATTATAAATGGAGCCTCTGTAAATGCATGGTCAGTCACATGATTTTGAGTTGGGGCTTAAATAATCTTTTTTGACATCCAAGGGAACTCTATGTTTACCAAATTCATTCTGGAATCATTCTGATAATTCAGTCATCTATTCAACAAATGTTCATTGATCACCAATGAAGTAAGCTGTGTGCAAGATCTAGTCATATAAAAAAGAGGAAAACTTAGCTGCCGCTCTGAAAGAACTTGGTGTAATTGTGGCTGTGTTCTACCCAGTAAGGGAAAATATAGCACATTAAAGACCCTAATTTCAATCAGTACTCTTGGAGTGCACAATGTTTATAGGAGTAGGTGGGTATTGCAGAGGCTGATCTGCATAGTAGAGACCAGATAGACATGGAAGTAAATTCAGGTTTTGACACTGACTAATTGCATGGCTTTGGACTAGCGATATCTCTGAGCTTTTAGTCAAATCTTCTGAATGGCATTCATAATGCAAATTGCTACAAAGTTTTTATAGGTCTAAATAACAGAATGTGTTTGAAATGCATAACCTATTGCATGTTACATAGAATTAGTAAGTTGTAGCTACTGTTATTATTTATATAGAAAGAAAATGAACACACTAATGGTTTTTCTCCTATGTCAACATAAATTTTCCAGGACAGAAGATTTTCTTAAGTCAGAGATATTATATTCAGATATGTATCCACAAAACTGACATGTTGAAATTCTACGGTGTAAAATTATTAAGAGGTGAGGACTTTGAGAGATAATTAGGTTATGACCGTGGATTCCTTGTGAATGGGATAAGTCCCGTTACAAGAGAAACCCTAGAGATTCTCCTTCTGGCTTGTGAGGACACAGCTAGAAGGCACCATCATGAATCAGAAACTGGGCTTTCTTCAGATGCCAAGTCCTCTGGTGCCTTGAGATTGGCTTTTCCAGGTTTCAGAACAATGAGAAAAAAATGTCAGTTGTTTATAGGGTATTCAATTTATGATATTTTTTATAGTAGCCCAGTTCGACTAAGATAACAATCTAATATGTGGCCTCAAGTCTAAGAGCTCAAGTTGAACCCAGAGCTGGATTTGATTGGACTTAGATCTTCACACTGTGAAGATGATAATGAAGGATGTCATAATGAAGATATCCTCATGGCAAAGGCAGATGATGACAATGAGACACCCTCTAATAGTTCAGTCCAGATGCACTGAGCAGGGAGGGTGCAACTGGTTCTAGGTGAAAGGAAAAGAACCAGGAACATGGAACTGTAGCCAGGGAATTTGACAGGAAGTATGGGAACAGGTCCTGGAGAAGTTCCCTGTGGGCCTAGAACATAGCCTGTGGAACTGAGGCTGCACCGAGCCAGCCTAGATAAAAAGAAAAACTTAGTGAATTATTTATTTACTACCTATGTGTTACAGTTTATTGTTCTTCTGCTCCTTTACAGATTTAATACCTGCTTTTCTGCTCTTTAACTTGCCTGGGCAGCTATGGGAAATAATACTGAATTATTGAAATGTTTTTTCATTCACTTATGTGTGTAGGAAAAAAAAAAGTACAAGCGAGAAAAACTCCTTGGTGTTCTAGAAAAAGCCCTATTATAAAGATTTTTCAATAAGCCTTTTCATATGTAAAGAATTTAAAATGTGCTAAATATATACTTTCTTTTATATATTCTCACAACTACCCTCTGTTAGTAATAACCTAGAGATTAGCTGTGGCTGTGAGAGGTTGTGATAACATGCTCAAGATCATATAAGCTAGAGGGTGAAGATCCAGGATTCATACTTAATTCTGTCCAATTCCAAAATTTGAAACTATCTGCAGTTCAAAAAGAAATACTTCATTTTGTATAATTGGAAGTAAAGATGATTTATGAAAATAAATAGACAACCTTCTAGTGGCCATTCTAAAGGAACATGGGCAAGGGCAGCTGTTTCAAGAACACTAGGAATGTTTAAGGCTGAATGTTCTTCAGCTCACAGATAAAATGATTTGGAAGATTTAAATATTAAGATGTAATATAAGTGGAGGATTTCCACACACATGAGTCACTATAGTGCAGTAGACTGTCTGTTGTCTACCCAGGTCAACAATTGGTTTACTGTTAATAGCTGTGTGACTGAGTAGAAGTTAGCAAGTACTACACATCTCTGTGCTTCAGGTTTCCCATCTTTAAAATGAGAGTAGATAATAAAGAACCCCATAGTGTTACTATGAATATTATATGCATGAATGTAAAAGAATATCTGGCATAGAGTATCTCAGTAAATGTTAACATTAGCATGTGTTTCTAGAAATTTAGGAATGAGATGCTATTCTGAGATAGCATCTAATGAGAAGATATTAACTGATCACGTGAAGTCCCTGCATGTTGAAAAGGAGTTTCAGATACTCTTTCAAACAGAAGACTAGTATTGACTTTATAAGAGTCTGCCAAATGGGGTTGTCCATCACAGTTCAGGCCATTGAGTGCTGGACAGCTCCATTCAGCAATTTCAAAGGCGCTTTAATTCAAATAGCCAAATCTGAATTAATTTCTTCTCCTGAACTCTTTCCACTTCTGTATTTCTTTTTCTCAGTAACTAGTACAGCAATATACCTCTTTATACAAGTTAGAAATCAATAAGTAACCCTTGATTCTTCAGACTCTGTTCATGCCCTTGTGTAAAAAAATTGCCAAGGTTTGCAACTTTTCACAACATGTCTTTAATCTTTCCTTTCCTCTTCATTTGTGCTTCTGCTTCATAAGCACAGCTTTCTCTGCCTATGGTCTTCTTAGATTCACATACATGCTCTATGATGCTGCCAGAGTATTATCTGAAGACATGATCTGAAACTGCTCCTTCCCTGTTGAAAATCTATCAATTACCTAAACACACACACGCACACACACACACACACAGACAAATGCATCCATCATCCCTTCCTTCTATTTTGTTTTCTTTCTATTTTTTAAAATTACTATCTTAGTTGTACTTACTGATAAAGTAAATTGATAATTTGATACATATACACATTATGCAATGATAAAATTAGGGTAGTTAACTTTTCCATCTCCTTAAATTTTTTAAATTTTGATTAGTACAAAATAATTGTATGCATTTGTGGAGCACAGTGTTGTGTTTTAATATATCTATACAATATTTGCCAATCAAATCAGTGCAATTTTCATCTCATCATTATTTTGTGTTTGAAAATTCAAGTTTCTGTCATCTAGTTATTCGTTAAGTATAATACCCTGACCCACTTTTCTGTAGAAAACTTGATATTACTACTTCTATTTAACACACAATTATTTCTATTATTCTCAACCACCTTTGGGACAATTATCTGATGGTCTAAAGCAGTCATGCAAGGACTTCTAATTTGATTCTCAGACCTGTCCAACCTTAACATTTTTCTGTTTTACTTTATCGTCAGTAAAAATATAACTGATTGCAATTCTCATGCCAAGCCATGTTATTCTCACTTTTGTGCCTTTCTTAAGCTGTGTCTTCTGTTCAGAATGTACTTGCCTAGTGACCAAAAGGTTTAAGATTTAGTTTGAATTCAGCTATCATGGGAAGCTTTCCTTAACCTATCTGCCTGCCTAGAGATCCCTTCTTTATTCTGTCACAAAAGCTCTTATCATATCTTTATCACTGCTTGATTGTGATAAAATCTATCAAAAGCTCTCTGGGGACACACTCCATGATTAACTTATATTTATATTCATAGATCAGTGGCCTACCACCAGAATCCCATTGAAAATATTGGAGGAGAATTTTCACTTGTCATACACAAGGAGGTGCTTTAGATGTTAAAATATCTATCTTAACATTATAGGTTCCCTTTCCTCAGGGAACCTACATCCTGTATTGAATGGGACAATCCCCCAAGTAGAAGAGCCATCCTACCCAAATGTTGATAATATCTACTGTAAGAAAATCTGAATGACAATATACATGTGAAGATCCTAATCTTGATCTCAAACAAGGTGGTCATGGTGTGCATGTGTTTAAACTGTTTCCCTAGTAACTCTAATGCTCAGTCCTATTTAAAAGTCACTAATATGATCCCACGTTTTGCCTCTTACCATGAGCAACAGGAGGCTCTTTAATATGCAAAAGGTCCAGTGTCTCCATCTTCCTCTTGGGAGATTCATTTATCCCTCATATTCCATTTGAGCTTCTTTTCTGTTTCCATGATATATTTTGAATGTGCTCACAATATAAATTCTAATTAGTAAAAATAATTACTGTAAATGTTATTTAGAATTTGAGTGAGGATACATATTTTCCCAACTGCTGCTTCTTAGAGATTCATTAAAAGAAATGAAGTGATGTCATTCTCTACCTTTCAGGGATGAGCTGCTTTCCTTTTGACTGGTAGGAGGTTGACTGCAATAGCAGGGAACAAGAGCACAGAGTGGTCACATTGGCTGTTGCATGTTCTACCTGACAAACTCGTGTGATGCATTTAAGACCCCGGAAGTGCTCTAGAGCAACAGCTGGCAAACCTTGGCCCTTGATCCAAATCTACCTCACAGTCTGTTTTTATAAACAAAGTTTTATTAAAATGCAGCTAATGGCCCATAGGTCTTGTCTGTGGCTGCTTTTGTGCAATAGTCCCCAAATCCAGTAATTGCAGTACAGACTGTGTGATCTGCAAATCTTAATCAGTTTGATCTCAACCTTTAAAGAAACAGTTTGCTGACTCTTGATCTAAAGCAATGATTTCCAGCAAAAAAACAAGAGATAATTAAGGGTTTAACATAGTACTTCCAACTTTTTATTTTGCCATGTTATTATTTTAAAACAAATCGTCAGCTGGAATCACTATAATAAAATCCCAAAATAAAGAACAGTATTTTTCCCCAGAGGCTTGTAAACTTAAGCTGCAATTTTCACCATGGACTGCTAAAAACTTTCTCATGTTCTGGAAATAGTTCATGAACTATTTTGTAGTGCTGGGTTTATGAACCAGCTATTAGACCTCCAAACAAAGTGTCAAAATTGCCTTTTCTACTTACAGTATGGTGCACTTTTGTTATACTTTGTCCAGTTTTAGTCACTTTTTGGTATGTTTTAAGATACAATCTTATATAGCTTTATTATTGTGGTATTAGTTATGATCCATGGTGATTCACATTTTTAAATTGCTGTGTGTTTATTGTTATGATGTATCATGTCATGCCTACTGAAGCATAATTGTTGAGACCTGATAATTGATGCTAACATAGTCACTTGCAGATTTGATTTTGTTATATTTTTTTCTGTGGCACATACCTATAGCAGTAGATTGGGGTATCTTATTTTTTGGAGAATTATGTAGGTACTTTCCCCTTTATATGATAAATACTATTTTAATTTATTCTCTGTAAAAATCTGGTATTGCAACATGTGACAGATTTTGAAAATCTAATGCCAACAAATCAATTTTTCCCCTTGAAAAAGTAGCTGGAAATAGTTGAACATTAATATTTACTTGTTGTCTCACCAGACCATAGAACAGTACCTCCTATGGTACAACCACATAAGTCCATATTGAATGATGGTTGAATTAATAAACAATGCATTTTTGTTTTATAATGTTTTGAAAATAAGACCTACAGGAGCAAAGCTGCAAAATATTTATATCCAAACACTGAATTTTCCACATTTCTCTTGATAGACTTTATTTAGAGTCTTAGTGAAACTGTTGCCCATTCAAATCAACTTGTAGTTAAAGCACCTCTGCCTCATGATCTTGACAAGCAATGAGCTGGAGGGACCTGGAAACTTGGGTATGTATTTTATTAGTATAAATTCTTAGGAAATTCCCAAGAAAACACTTTCATTTCACTGCTTCTAAGATCACATTGTTGGATATTAAATATGACTTTGTGGAGAATAAAGATCACTGTTTATGAATATGATAAAAATCCATTAAAATAATAAGTAAGAATTATTTTCTTTAGCCTCTGAAATAAGAATCTCACAGTCTATGGCCATATGGTCTGAATGTGTGTGATCTCATCTGATCTCAGAAGAATCTCACAGAAGGAGAGAATTAAAAACACTTTATGATTATTCCTTTGAACTTCATTTTTCTTGGTTCAGTATTATCCAACCTTAAATCTAAAAAAACCCTTGAATTTTCAGATCTCTCGAGTTGCTCAAATCCCTGCCCTTAATTCTGTTAGGGCACCCTGTCTTTCAGCCCAGTTGTTTCTATTTCCTGTCCAGATGGCTGGCCTTAAGAAAAGTCCAGTCCTTTTCTCAGTTAAGTGCTATGCATTTTTACTCTGCCTTCATTTAAATTAACGTAGAGCTACATCATTTGAATTTAACCAGGAAAACAGTTTTAGGGTTTAAGCGGTGACCTTTCCTTTGAAGAATGCCTTGTATCTTAACAAGGTACAAATCATTGTTTGTTTTTTCCCTTTGGTTAAATCCTGTGATTCCCTTAAACTGACATTGGGTCTATCAATTGGAACATTTTTTTTTTAAGTATGAGTAAAAGGAAGCACATCATCATATACTTATTTTGAAGTTGCATGAATTCTATGAAAGTTATAACCCCAGTGTAAGAATCAGCACAGTACATGGAGCAACTTGAATATACTACTACAAAAACACATGCAGCTGTCTTTTTCTGCTTTGCTTTCTTAAAGCATCATTAATTCCAATTTCTTTATTACATATTTCTGATTCACTGAATATGAAAACTTATATTGAAGTACATTCAGTTAGCCATGATTTCATGTATTGATATAAGGAAGATGAGTGCAGAAGAGAAGTAAGAAGAAAATAATTACTGAAATAAAAAATTTTGGCAGGATTGATAACTACCGATGTATACCCAAAAGCATGTGAATGATAAAATTCTGCTGGACCAGATTAATTCTCCCTTTTGTTATGTAACGAATGACATCTAACTCTGAATTTTAACACCAGTCACTGTGGATATTCATTGTGGATTACTCCATAATGTTGATGCTCTTACAGTCTGAGGGTTTGAAGCTCTTTTGCTTAGAATCTGAATGGAGACACAATGTGAGGAAGATGTACGTATACAATAAACTAAGATGCTCTTTCAGTTGGGGACACCTTTAACTATTTAAATCCATTCTTGTGACTGCCCACGTGTTAGTCAGAGGCATGAGGGATGGTTCAGTTTACTTTAAGGTGATAAAGAATAAAATGAATTTGATCATGAAGATGCAGAAAGCTATAATCGATCTTAGGGTAAGAAGAGCAAGGAATAAATTTTCACTTAGAAAATATGATTAAATAATTGACAACTCTGAGTTATCCAATCTATTACATTACTTTAAGAATGTTTCCACTGGTCCTTAATTTATAACTACTGCAATAGTCAAGAAATTATAATTTAAAATATGTGATACAATAGGTATTAATATAAAAGAAAAAAATAAATTAATGATTTTTTAGATGAATGATGGGTGAGAATGAGTCAAAGGCAAACATTCATTTTATTGACATGTATTTCAATAGATCAACTTTTAAATCATTAATATTTATTATTATTTGTCCACTTTAATAATAGCCCAGGTATGACTTAGATGTTGAATAATTACATTTTTTACTCATTCTTCATGCTAGTAAATTTTTTACTGTATATGCCTCTTTAAGAGAACTCAAATGTGCACATTCATCCCCATATATAGACTGAGTTGATGGAGCATGCATTGTAGAAAGGACAGATATACATTTAAAAAATTAAGCATGCTGTATTACAAAAATACTTATACTTTGACATTTTGTTTTATGTCATAGTATTTTAGGAAAAAAATATGTAGCAGAGGAATATTTCTTTAGCATCATGGTAGTAGATTTGGTACATACCTGAATTAAATTTAGTCACAAATATTAACGTATGCTTGGTGTATATGTATTTATCCATCACTCTGTAAATATGACTTGTGTGTGTATATATATATATAATTTCATTAATATTTGTGAATAGAAACATTGAAAAGATTTAATAAGACTAAAGGAAGATAAGATGAAGACAATAATTTTATTTTAAAGATATACTGAAAAGAACTATTGAAAGTAACAAGGAAATTAATGAGAATAAAAAACATTGCTAGGTGTTATGAATAATCCATCGACATAGCTTTTGGTGGAACTTGCATTTTCTTTAGAGCACATATGGTAACACATGATATAGAGGCCACATTCATATGGCATGATGGGAAAAAAAGAGTTTTGCAGACAGACGTAGTTCTTTTCTCAGCTCTATCATTTGCATTTGTCTAAGGGAATTAATAACACCCATCTTTTTGCATTGCTCTGTAGATACAACCGCAAAGTATGTCAGGACATAAGCAAATACTCAATAAATTTTGGTTGTTTCTTTGTATAAAACTAGTCAATGATAATTATCTTGTGTAATAATCACGCAGTTTTTAAGGCTGCCAGAGTTTTGCATTGCATAGTGTGAACAAAGAGATTGTCACAAAGAAAACCATTTCCCATATTTCAGGACTTAACCTGGTGCTCTGCTTTCTAACTCCTAAAATGTATACTAACACCTGACATGAATCTATTAGAAAATGTCATGGTTATACATTATTAGTTCCTCTTTAAGATTTTCGGTAGAAGGGTTATCATAATTTCTCTGAAGTTACCCCACAAAAAGTTTTTTCAACAATGATTTGGACTCCATTCTCATTTTTAAGTTTCCTTAGAGTTCACACTACTGAAGAACATAGATAATATCAGTGAATCTGAGTGATATTTTTAATAGATTAGACATGGAAATTATAGCAGTTTCTGTGAAAAAATTTGCATGTCTGAAATAGATTCAGTCCCATTCAATGGATTTCATGAATTATCTGTTTCCTTGCTTCACTACACTACTTTCTAGATGTTAGTTATGGGGGCAACAGGATAGCCCTGGTCAGCAAGCTGGGATGTAGTAGAGGTTTTACGTTCTGCACCTGAAATACCTGCAAAAGTATTAGGTAGTAAACCAAGAAAGTGGGTATTTTCATGGAATTAGAATTCTTTTGCTCTACATTAAGTCAAGAAGGTTCAGAGATATGGCTTTACTACTGAATACAGATGGCAATTTTCTTGGTCTTATTTTACTGTTGATAATTTTAACAATATATGTTCCTTATGAAACCAATGATAAAAATATTATCAGTTGTCCAAAAAGTGGAGCAAGTAGAAAGGAAATTAAATAATGCTGCTCCATATTTGTTATCACCACCTGTCTTACTCTTTTCACATCAAAGTCAGTCATGAAATTAGAAGTCATGAGCTTTTGGATTTGCAGAATGAACTTGTTCCTTGGTAATTCTCTTGTCTACAACTGTCCAGATAGAGAAGAAGCTTTTTTTTCCCTTCATCTTCCAACCAGAAAACTTACAACTATGCCAGTATGTCCCAATGCTTTTGACCTAAATATTCAACAATTGCAACTCTCTATTAAAACCTTCTATGACTCTCCTCTTTGCAGACTTGGCTTTTATAACTGAGACAAAATGACACATGCCTATACTTGGCATTGATTCTGTCCATTGTTGGCTTTATTAAAGGCCCTTCCCCTTGGCAGTCTACTCTAGCTTCCAAGTGCAGTTGAGGCTTGTTTTAACTCTCAGGGTGTGTTCAGCAGCTGCCAGACCAGATGCTCCTCTGCTGGATATTTTGTCTGACTTTGGTCTGGGAACATGGTCAGGCTGCTTTAAAATTATTTAATTCATCCAGACGCTGACAGCTACTTGCTGTCGGTTGTGATGAATTTGTTTTATTTTTAATGTTTGCAGATATTTTAGTGAGCAAATACTTCTCTAGGTCCACAAATTTTTTAAATTGTGTGCTTTTTCCCCTTTTATTTTCTATTTCACTTTTTTCTGCTGTAATATTAAATAATTTCCTCTTTCTACTTAACTTTTACTTCTTTCTCTCATTTCTTAAAATGAAAACTGTTTCTGTGTAAACTATATTTGAACTATATAACTATAACATTTTAGCTAAGTATGAGTTCCACTGTATACCCAAAGTTTCATTGTTATTTATTCTACTTTTCATTGCATTCTAGATGTTTTGTTTACTCTATGATTCCAAAGTTATTTGGGAATAGATTAGTTTTGTAGATTACCTTGATTTTCTAATTGATTGGATTTTGGTAAGCAAAATGGCCAATACAAATCTAGTTTTTGCATTATTTGAAATTTTCATTGTGGCTAAATTTATAAAATATTGTTGAAAAATACTTATGTAGGATGGTCTGTATTCTGAGGAATATAATTCTCTCTGTATATTAAAATTATTATTAAATTTATTGTTGAATTCCTGCATAGTCTCTCTCCTCCTCTGCACCCTTCTTCTTTTTCTCCTCTTCCTTCTTCCACTTTATTTATTTATTTTTTCAGAATTTGTCCAATTGTGAAAGAGGTAAATGTATAAAATTCCATTTAAGAATTTATGCTCATGTTTCTAATACATTTTTATTTTGCCCTAATGTTGCTTAGGGCATTCAAGTAGTGGCATACCCTTTATCTATTTCTTTAATGTTTTTTCATTATATACTATCTATGTTTAATCTTTATTGCTTTTAATGTCAAATATTTTTATGAGTTTGAATAAAATAAAAATATAAAAATATTTTTATATTTTTATAAAAATATAAATAAAATAAAAATATAAAAATATTTAAAAAATAAAATAAAAATATAAAAACTTATTTTTATGAGTTTTTCTTTTTCTTCTCTCTCTTATTTGGTAAATCTTTCTTTTTAAGTATTTCTTTATTATTTTTTCAAGACTGTTTCTTATAGAAAACTTTTCTAGGATTTCTTTCCCTTTGGTTCAATTCAAACATCTCTAATTTTAATGTAATAATTTACTTTTTTGTAAAGTAAAAATGTACATGCTTTTTTCTTCCACTTTAATGTTCTTATTTATTTTTCTATATTCTGATTTGATGAGTCCATCCAAATTTATTAGACACATATTTTCTTAAACATTTTTGCTTAGATCTTCTAATAAGGTGCATTCAGTAATTAATATTATAAATCTACTTTGTATATTCCTTTTTCAAATTGTTATTCAATATTATCTATATTATTTATTTGATCTACATTGCCCAGGTACTGTTACAAAAGTGAATTTTAAAACTTGTGCCCAGTGCCAGGGTGGTTTTTATGAATTCCTTAACAGATGACCTTTTGTCTTGCATAAACTCTTATCTTCTGAAATACTATCAATGTTCACATTTCAACACAGGACAACTTCAATTATTTACATTTTTGTTGTTATGTAAAAGTACAGAGCTGCTTAGAGATACTATCTGGGAGTATTCTAGAATCATCACTCCTTAATCCAAACTTGTATCCAAAGAACACTTTCTTAAGATGAAGCTATCCATTTCAGGAAGATCCCAGACATCTGGTAGGCTCATTGTGATCTCACACCAAATCCTTATATAAAAGAGTTGGAAATGCAAAGAGAAATGAGTAAGAATCATTTGCCCTGCTCTTTACCAATAATACACTCTTCATGTTCAGGTTATTTTTCTATTTTTTTCCTATTTGTTTAAAACCAGCATTCACATTATTAAGGGATACATAACCACCGAAAAATTGCAATATCTCCCAGAGGACAGTTTCATAAAATAAATAAAATAAAATAAAACAAAGTACAAATAAAGAAAATAATGAGTAAGCTTAAAAATCTCCTGGAGTAGTTGTATTAATTAAATGATGCAAGTCAAGCATTTGTAACCTCAGTTTAAAAACTACAAATCCAATTAGAAAAATAAATTATAATGAGAAATAGCAATATTTTTAACAGCTCTATTAAAATTTTAAAAAATATTCAAGTATGTCTTGTATGGCATAGCCAAAGTAAGTACATAAATAGAAATCATAAATGATAAAGATAAATGAAATATTCTTGAATGTCTTAAAATACATACGGGATGTGCAATCAGCAGTTGACATTTAAAAATAGAATTCAGAAGATTTGGAAGCATGTATTTCTTTAACAATGTAAGCATTTTTGTCTTTGTCTATGAGCAATTCAATTATTTTGTTTCTGAAATAAATTAAGTAAAGCTTATTGAGTCTGATCAGCCCTTGTTTCCAGGGAATTGCAGTTCAATTTCATTTTTAATTAGAATTGAACATTGTGGATTTCTTAGCACTGGTAAGCAAGATCTAGCAATAAAGCATGTACTTAATTTGTATTAAGTTTCTGAAATTTAGTGTAGCGAGTGAGTAATATGTCTGGTTAATATTTAAACATCTCACAATGTTCTGTTGTAGACATTTCCATTTATAAAAGCTGCTGTTCTATAACAAATTGCTTTCACTTTCAAATAAACCTGTTATCACAACATGAGCAAAACTTATTTAATTAAAAGAAAAAACAAAGTAATTATTTACTCCCATTTGATGTGTACAACAGCTAATAAAGTTTTTATAAATTCCTAGGGAAAAGATAGATATGTTGGCTTAAACATCATTTCTGCTTAAATATTATTGCTTCAATAAGGTATAAATGTATTCATGTGGGTCAGACATTTCCATGTAGAAAACTGTTCTCTTACCAAAGGGAAGAGAAGTATTTCCATTCTGATACCCAGGAAGACCACAAGATCAGTTGTACTAATGTGTTCTCTTTAAATTTTTCACACCTGTTTCTGGTTCCTTCAATGTTACTCTAATGCTATTCATTACATTGGGGCTGCTTGAGAGCTGTCTCTCTGAGGTGTCGTTTTCCACTATTTCTGTGTACTTAGACATTATGTATGTGTTCTCTGCCCAAAACTGTATCTTAATGCTGTACTAAAACCAGGGAAAAGAATAGAAGTGGAGGTGGAGAGGGGAAGTGAGTGTGTCCTCAGTCACCTGGGATAGAGTCCATGGAGATAATACTTTCTACTCCTAACAATCTGTTGGTGGTGAGAAATGTTACAAGTGGATTTAACAGTTAACCTAGTTTTCAAGAGATAAGTCAGAGTCAGAATGGACCTTTACTACATTTTCTCTTCAAACAAACCCTAAGATCTGAATGAAAATGTATATGTGGACAATTAATATCTTCACCCTGAAGAGAATAGTGAAACTCAAGAAAATCAAGCCATTCTGAGCCAGAGAAGACTTTGACTTCAATGAGTTCATACTGCAAAAAGTCCCTGTCAATTTCTGCCAGACAAGATTACAAAGGCATCAACTGATGATCTGAAAACTCCATGGAAAAGAAACAAGAAACCGTGAATCTTTTCAATCAATGGAATTAGAAAAGATTACACGGAAATTCTTTCTGTTCCAATTCAATTCTTTACACGAAGTGTACATCTGATTGGTATCCCACTGGAAGAAGCCACGATTAATTCATTTCCAGTATGTGTGATCCTTGAGCATGCCCAGAAGTGATTGCGCACCTTAACTACTTGTGTTTTGCTGTTACTTATCCTTCATAATTAAATAGATTATTTTCAAGAGGGGTAAAGAAATTATTTTTCTGTGAATTAGATTTCTTTTTTTAAATGGATAAAAATAAATAATGTGACAAAAATGATTTGTCATTGATTGGCAAGGAAAATGTAATAAATCATTATACTAATTATTAAAGGTATGTTAATATTATAAGCAATAGAATTATAATAATTTCACAAGCATAAAGTAAATATATAGATAATAAATATAGATAATAAAGCATAAAGTAAATATATAGGTAAATTCAAAGGTCCTAGGATTAATGGTTCTTCCAATCTGACATACAATGGAGAGTAGACTAAACCTGGTAATAGGTGAATGACAGTGGAAGGGTATATTTATTTTACATGAATATTTACTTTTGGAAATACAAATGAAATGTTTTCATTTTTATATCAATAAATTTTTTTTAGGATAAAAGAGTTTTTTTTCCCTTCCCTAACACTGTTCCCCACCTGAAACAAATGCAAAATCATTTACATTCCCATAATAAACTTTTTTTGCTCCTCCTTCATCACCACTACCAAACTAAATTAATTAATTAAAGAGAAATAAGGCAAAAAAAGTATTCTCACATATTATGTAGCATTTTATACTTTTCAAAATCCTTCAGACATATTATCACCTTTGACTTTCCCAGTCATTTTGTGTGACTGGCAGAGCAAAGGTCACCCCTTTTTACAGATGAGAAAATTGAACTGTTGAGCTTTTCAGTGGCATGCCCAACATCCACTGACTAATGGCTAGTCCAGGACAAGACATCTTACCCTTAGTCCAAGACATTTTCTCGTGCCATATTGCTTGCTACACAGGCTACAGAAAAGCAATTAGATCAATACAAATGCATTGCTAATAGCTTATAACATGACCTTTGCAAGAACTGCAAGATTTGAAGTTTTTCTATGACAAAATGCTAAAAGTATTTTGACATATTCACATATGGTAATATTCATTTGATTGGCCTTCATATTCTTTTCATATTTATCCATCTAGGAGAAGAGTTATATGTACATATTTCAGTTTAAAAACTACCAAAAATTGACTTTATCTTTTCTTTATCTTCATAGGATGGTTCATAATGCTTTAAATTATGAAGACATTGAATGTTAAATATACCTCTAGTCACCAAAGTTTTTTTCTTTTATATGAAAGAAAATTGTGAGCATTCTACTCAGTATTTTAGTTATAGAAGCAATTTTCTTATAGAAGTAGTAAAATGAAAATATTAAGATTCTCACAAATATTGAAAAATCAGAAGATTATTTGTCAATAAACCTAAATAACAACTAATATCTAAGATACTTTTAGATGTATTTCATTCTTATTAGTTACTATCCATGTAGTTCTCTCCATTTATTATGAATTCAATTAAATATGCTCTTAAGAGTATTGGTAGCAAATCATACACATTTAAATGTAGGATGAACTTTTGAGGTTTGGGGGTTTTTTGTTTTGTTTTGTTTTGTTTTTTGATTTTGCTTATTCAACTAGAAAATTATACAATCCAGAAATGTTTGCATGTGAGTATATGAGGTTCTGCTCTATCTCCCCATTTCCTGTCCCTTCCTCTTTCTCACATATTTACATGTATAAGCACTAAAAATAGTAAGTTGCAAAATCTGAATCTTAGCATCTTTGGGACTTAATTTCTCTCTATATATAGGGCTAATCCCATTTTCTGTTCCTTTTGAACAAGATTTGTTTAAAAAGCAGCAGCAGGTCTAGAGATGGAAAGAAATCAGCTTGGCTTCCTCCTACCCCCATTATTAGCTATGAAGAAATTCTTAAAGATAAATACCCTTTAGCCTTTTTAAATTCAGGAACCACCTTAATGATGGTTTATTTAGACTGATACTAAATAATCATATAATCATATTAGTGAAATTGACACAGACCAAGGACCTTTATTCTTTGAGTTCATGAGCCCCCTTAACAGGGAAAAGATCTCCACCACTGTGTTTTCTTCTGGCTCTGAAAATAAAAAGTACTTGGAGAATATTTTCTGATATCCACTTTGACCATGTATGCTTAACCTCATACCTATAATAATATGTCCATGGTACGTAGGTGGATCCCCCATGGAAAGAAGTAAAGGGTAGAAAAATAAAATACAATGTTCTCCTCAATGTTTTGAAGCTACAGTTGGAAAAACAATGTCATATTTTTAAAAGATTGGGTTTTTACCATGCAACCACTGTTGAGAAAATTGTCAAATAATTTAATATAAATTTAAAAAACAAAAAGAAATTTGCAAAGTCACATTATTATTTTTTCTCATTATTTGGAAGCAGTATATCTTTGTGGGAGAAAAGCACGGGAAAATAATGAGCACACATTTCTCCAGTCTGAAATCTGTTGTTAATTAACTCTGTGGTCTTGATCTGGTAATCTTTATGTCATGATCATTTCATTTGTGAAATAAGAATAATTGCACAAGGATATTATGAGGCTACAATGAGATATTAGTGTAAAATAGAATGAAAAATAAATATACAAGGATATACTATGAACCCACACTCTTCTCCTTCCTTCTTTCCTTCCCTCCCTCCTTCCTGAATAGTAAAGATCAAAATCAAAAGATTTTTTTTTCAGACCTCTGCAACTGCTTAACTCACTGAATGATTTCAGTATTTTTTTCTTGACAAAAGCACAGGCCATTTCTCCTTATTAATCTCACTAGAATTGTTTAAATAACTGGATACATCAAGTAAAACAGTTTGAAATTCCAAGTTAAGGTGTTCAGTGATTTTGAAGAAGAGTAATGTGCTCATGCATTGAATATCATCAGTTTGGTTATGGTGAATTTTCCTTACCTTAATAGTATTAAAAAAAATTTTAACTAACAAAAAATGTGGATTTATTTCCGAAATATAACAAAGCAAGCAGAAACCTTATAAACCCCTTTAATGGCATCTTCACGATATAATACACAAGGAAATAACAGCTCTACAAACATACTAATAGAAAAAATAACTTCAAGAAAGAAGGATAACATAAAATTTAAACCCCTGAAGTAAAAATATCTGCTAAGGAAATCTGTCATCATTTTCACTTTCATATGTCAGAACGATTTAATTTAAATGAATAATAATTGACTATGAAATATTAGATTAAGGTTTTAAAAGTTTATTTTTATGTTGTTATAGTCATGAAGCTTTACTCTAAAATATCTCAGTTTATTTTTTTAATATGAATTAGCTGCCATGATAGTACCATTGCACAAATCCAGGTCTTTTCTTAACAATCTAGACAAACAGGCATATAATTTTCACAGTATTGATTTCAATGTCTTCTCAGAAAGCAGATCACAGCAAGAAACATTTGATGTGTTTTATAAATTCACCCCTTAGCCAGTCTATTTGTCTTTGTAAAGGATGAACATATAATTGAAAGGAAGGGCATACTTTGTGGAAAGATCTGCAGACTTGAATTCAGACAACTCCAGTTTGATCCCTGGCATTATCACTTATTAGCTCTGACCCTGGGTCAATTTCTCAACTTTTTTGATCACAATTTTAGCAACTATGTAATGGGAATTGAAATGACTTCTATCAAATCATTTGAATAAAAATCAACAATCAAAAAATTGTGCCTGACCCATAGTAAAGATACAATAAATATTTGATGATTTGTCTAAAAATTGACTCAGAAGTCTTAGGTTCTAGTCAAAATTACATTCCCTAATATTTGTATAAAGTTTAGCAGATATTTGTGCTAGGGTTGCCATAACAAAATGCTGGACTGGGTGGCACAGAAATTTAGTTTCTTACAGTTCTGGAGGCTAGAAGTACAAGATCAAAGTGTCAGCAGGGTTGGTTTCTTCTGGTGCCTTCTCCTTGGCTTGTAAATGTCACCTTCTTCCTGTGTCCTCACTTGACCTTTTCTCAGTGCCTATTCTTCTGGGTTGTCTTCTCATAAGAACACTAGTCATGTTGGACTAGAGCTCACCCTTTTGGCCTCTTTTAACCTTGATTACTTCTGTAAAGTTCTGCCTCCAAATATTAGTTATTTCAAATGTGTGCTAAGACCTAAAAATTCAGTATAAGAGTTTTGAGGAAAACAATTCAGTACATGAAAAAAGACCTTAATTTTATCTGTAAAACTAAGGTCTTGTTAGATTGCATTTATCTTGTTTGTTTGTTTTTTTCCACATGAGGACTATAAAGTTCGTATGATGTTTCTAATGCTGGATCAATGTTGTAAAGAGCCTAAATGGTGTAAAAAACACAAAGTTCTTAATTTGGTATTTGATATGCAGGTGAAAATTCATAGATGTCATGCCTTCATTCTGACCAGTGAAAATCAAAGAGCAGAGCTAACATTCAATTGATTCAAAGTACGTATTGACCATTAAGGAGCACCTGTGAATGAATTCAAGTCCACCTGTGGAATTCAAATGATATACCCCTGCTTGATACCGTGCATAAGTGAATTGTATGAATGGCAATAACATCCTCCTCTTTCTGGACTAGAAAAGATATTTCAGTTGAAAAGTAAGAATAGACGTCAGCAAGAATCAGAGCAGGGAACTTTCTCTTTTATCCTTGTGACATTTTTGTTTTCTTTTGAATGATTGCTCCGGAATTTCTAAATACCATGCAGCCATCTAGTGCCCAGATATTGCTTGTCCAAGACAATAGGATGAAAACCTAGTTCGTCCACTCTTAGTTACCAGAACACTATCCTGAGAAAATAATTCCTAGAAGTAAAGAGTTCTTTAAGGCTTGTTCAATAATACTGCTGTGCTGTCCATGGATTGGTGGTACCATTTATTTTTTAGGTGGTTATTTGGCAATTGATAGATCCTAGGTTCATATACTTTATACAAGGAGAAATGTATTAATATGGTTCATAGCAAGAAATATGGGATCAGCCACCTTGAAACTGTCCAAAGACATTAATATAAGACCCTGTCAGCAGGATAAAATCACAATGTCACACCCCATTGGGTTAGTTTCCACCTGTCTATCTCTAACTCTTAGATAACAAAACAGAGCAAAAATTGATACAAAATAGACCTATTTTTAATTATGTATCCTTAAAAGAAGGATAAAAGAAAGCATACATTTAATTGCATGTCTTCTTGGATTTTTGAAGAAAAATGGCTCAATTCTTATACTTGCATTCTAACTATGCAAATAACATGCCACAGCAAAATCTACTTCAAGTCTTCCAGTCGGGGGTATGCACAGCAGAGCAAAATAACATTGGTATAACATACCTACAGCATATGCAGTATGGTATACACTTGTACCATATTTGATCATGCATTCATTCGTTTGCTAATTAGTAAATACACTCATTTTGTCAACAACTCAGCAATAATAAAATATATCGTTTTGTTCTAGGCAGTTTATTAGGCACTGAGTAGATAAGATGAAACTATGAGTTTCCTGCTTGAAACAGGCCATAATCTATTGTTATTAAAATTACCAACCAAAATAAAACCAAAATAAAATTTCACTTGGTGCTCTGTCAGCTTCAAATGGTGGGTATGTTTTTGTGGGTGGTCATGTCAATAAAGGTATGATGTAGTTTAAAGGGAGTTAGCAAACCCTGGTGTAGAAACTAAATAGAGTTAGTGGCTCTTTAGGTTAAATAAAAGAGGTTGGAGGTATGTGAGTAGCAGGTTGGTTTAATGATTTCTCCTATCATGGAAAATAGAATGTGAAATATATTTTTGAATTGTGGAAGGATTAGTAATATCACTGATGAACATTTTGAATAACCACTTTCAGTAAATTTTTAACTTCTCTTCTGCAAATGAAATACTGGTTCAAGTATTCATTAGAGTAGAAGTATTCCTAATATAAACAGAATGTCCACAGCTTCACTAATGCAGTATTTATTTAACCCTACCCTACATGATTTTGCAGTGGTCATATGTGCAGCATGTTTTAGGTTATAAACACTGTGAAACAGAATTTCACAAGGTATTATTAAGTTAGATCTGGAAAGGAAGAAAGGAATAGTTCATTTGCTCAGAAGAAATGTATATATCTTAAATATTTCAATTCTTTTCCATCATGTCTCTAATAAAATATTAATACCAAACATTCTGAAATTACCACAATTAGGCTACTCCATAAGGGTTACTGAAACACAAAATTGTGGTACTGTGAAAGTCAACCTGATATGCAGGGTGACTCCTTAGTGACTAACAAGTGAATAGAGTATAGAGCATGGATAGAATGGACAAAGGGATGATTCACTTCCCAGGCAGGATGGAACATGATGGCTGAAGATTTCATCCTACTACTCAGAAAGGCATGCTATTTATAATGTATGAATTGCTTTTTTCTGGAATATTCCATTTAATATTTCTGGACCATAGCTGACAGAGAGGAACTGAAACCATACAAGCAAAACCATAGTATAAGTTTTGATTATTGAACTTGCACAAATACCTGATAAAACTATAACTGGTTATATTCTATGTAGGGAACATGTTACCAAAACTAATAAAGACAGGAATATTTTTATATAGACATTGCACCAATAGAAATATATTTCATGGAGGTAGGTGTTTGTGCAGAGATTTTTGCCACAAGGAATTTAATTGCAATATAAAAATGCTTTTAATGATCATTACAGATTAGTGTAATAACATTTGATTGCCTATATTTATAGTATCATTTTTATCACATATACAATATTTGACAGGTATTAAAATTGTTTAAAAATGGACTTAACAAGGACAGATGTTTATTTTATATTATTAAGTGAATGAAATCAAATTGCACAGTAGTATTAACATGGTCTTATTTTGTAAGCATATGTGTTTATGTGCATAAGCCTTAAAGAAAGGGCCTAGACATGTTAATACGAAATACCTCTTGATATATATGGGAACTATCTCATGTTTGGGTTTTGCCTATATCTTTTTCTCTCTAATGATCATGAATTGCTTTAGTAATAGTAATATTTTAATGTTCTAAAGAAGTTTACTTTTCAATTTATTCTCCTATAACAAGCAGAAGATGCAAAATCATTCCATTGATCATTCATTTTAAGAATAGCTATTTCAGCTGGGCTTGGTGGCACACACCTGGAACCCCAGTGGCTTGGGAGGCTGAGGCAGGAGGATCACAAGTTCAAAGGAAGCCTCAGCAACTTATCAAGACCATATCTCAAAAAAAAAAAAAAAAGGCTGGGAATATGGCTCAGTGGTTAAGCACCCTGAGTTTAATCCCTAGTACCCCCCCCCCAATAAAAGAGAATAGTTATTTAAAAATATAAGCATCAGAAGCCCTCCCTAAAGACTTCAGTGCTGAGGATGGTGAGGATTTGAAGAGTAACCTTAAATCTGGCCCCATTATTCACATATTCCTTGTTCCTTCTTCCCTTTTTTCATTCCTTCTCTCCCTTTAAATTATTTCCTCCTCTCCATTAAAACATGAGGGAGGGGGGGAATAATAACAGAAATCTGATCGAGTGCCTTATTATCAAAAGCACATGTGAGTTAATTATACTTTACTTAGGTTCTCAATGGTAGTTTTTAGTTATACAAATAATTCATTCTTACTCATTACATTAAAAATTGTAAGGTATGGAACATTTTTAAAGGAGAAGGACAGATACCATTAATGTGGCCTAACTTATATTTTAAATCAGGTTCTTTTCAAATAATTTTCTTTAAGATCCTGTTGTATGTACAAATATGTTTTATTATGCAGATGTACATATAAGTATTTTTTCAGGGGTCTGTTTTCTTTAAGAATAGCTGCTGTACCCAGCCTACACCTACTCAAGCAGTCTCTGGTTTAGCAGTCCTCTTCAATGCTTACTCTATGCTTTTAATGAAGTTGTACAATGGTTGGGAAGATAAGCATGACCTCTGCCCTCAAGGAAGGGTCCAGCCAGGGCCACAGCTACTGTCTTGCTTAGTCCACTGCAAATCTCAATAAGCAGCATAAGCAATAATTGGAAAGTGAAGTGTAGATGCTACCTAAAGTCACAGAACGACCACTAACTGTCTATTCTCAATATGACCCTTAGTCTTAGTTTCTTTTATGCCTTTAATGTTCCTTAATTACTTTTCCTCTCTCATGGGAAACAAATAGAATCAGCAAATCATGATTATTTTTCCTTACAACCAGGTAAGTTACACTAAGAGGCATAACAAAAAATCAATTTAACAAGCTAAGATTAAGAGAACTTTGGATGGTGTCAAGTTCATCTGTCCCATTATACTTATGTATTGTGTACTTACTAAAGAACAAAGAGGAATCTTTACATTAAATATTTCTGAAGGCAGTAACCAGGGGCTATTTCCAACATGTTTAAGGACGGGGACAGCACAGAAGCTGATCATTCAGAAGGAGGCCTCTCATTGGTTTATGTGTAAGTCCCTTAGTTACCTTATCTGGCAGGTCTAGCTGGGCATCTAGGGCAGAAACCAGGATGACTATATAGTGGGGTCCCTAGGAGGCTAACAGTGGCTCTTTGCCAAAGAGTGTGAAAGTCTTTGAACAGTTTAACAACTGGTATGACAGGCTTAGTCCTGGAGGAAATGTATCACAATACTGCAGTGATTTCTGCTCTATGGAAGGACATAGGAGTGTCAGGACAGTTCTTTTCAAAGTGGGACCTTGTGTGTAGTGTTCCTCTGTTAATCTTGCAAAATTAGAATGTCTAAATATACCTAGACATTTTAAAAAAGGAGTGAGAAATTCCATAAGCAGTCAACTGACATTAAATGCAAACATTACAGGAATTCGACTTAAATATTATAGAGATGGGGAAGAAGGAGGGAGGGATAAGTAGAAAGACCATCTGCCTGATCTCAATGATTGGACACTTGGGAATGCCTGCTTACTTAATTTAATTTTAATTGAATTTAACTTTTTTTGTGATATTGGAGATTGAAACCAGAGCTTCATGCTTGCTAGGCAAACTATATCCTCAGCCCTGAAGTGTCTGCTTATTTTAAAAGAAAAGTGAAGGGAAGGGAAACGGAAGCATAGTATCTTAACCACATTCATGAAATGGTGCTATATGAACTTGTAATGTATATGATAATATTTTAAAAGTCTGTTCCCTTCTTTTAGATTTTCTTATTGGAAAAGGCTGGATTTGGAGGTGTTCTTCTATATATAGATCCTTGCGATTTACCAAAGACTGCAGATCTTAACTATGATAACTTCATGGTGACACTGAACCCAGGAGGAGACCCTTCTACGCCTGGCTACCCAAGTGTTGGTAGGTTTGTTGCTTATTATTTTTCTAAGCATCACAAGAATGGAATTTATAAGTGCATGTTACCTAAATTAATTGAGATAATAAAGTCAAATAATTAGCCACTTTGCATTTTAAAATTAATCTTCTTAAAATTGGAGGCTGTTAACCTAATGGAATTAAGCTTTTAACATAAAGTATAATAGATTTTGTCTCAATAAATTAAAGTATCATAAACAGACAGCAAATATATTTTATGTTACAATTGATTGACTGATAGATCAGCACCATGACAAGAGTCCAGTGCACGTATGTTGGAAGCACGTATAAATTGGCAGGTGCAGGAAATGTTTGAACTACTTTGGGGCAGCTGTGATGTCTCAAAGTCCAGAGTCTACATGTGGTTTGATTAGTAAAGTGAAGTGAGTAGATGCTAGAGAACAATGGAGTAATATGTTCAAATTTTCTGACTCCTTAAGAGAAAGAACCTCTTTTGTTTGGTCAGTCATTTGCAGCATATAGATGCTATGTACCTATCAAGGATCCTACTTTTTCCTGGTAAGCTTGTTCATGCCAGTGGGGATCATGTGTCAGAGGGAAAAATAACTGTGATTTTTGTAGATGTTCACTGCATTATTAAATTTCTGTCCAATATATCACTGACAAATATTCTGTTCATTAAGATGTGGCTGGGAAAACAAAACAAAAAACAAAAAAAAACCTCTCCAAACCCTCTCCAGACAATTAAAAAAGGAGTAGGTTAATCTATTTACCATAACACTTCAGTCAATAACTAATCAAAAATATGGAATTATCCATATTTTCTGCCAACATTTTTCCTTCTTGTCTCAAAATACCACAAAAGACTTTACTAGTAACTTTACTCAAATCTGCAGCTGTTTTTTTTTCTCTTTTCACTAGTTAGTAACTTTCTCCAAGAGGCAAGTAGGTTGAGTCAACTAAGAATTATAATTTATTAGTTATTTTCTTCTACTGATTACAGCTTTGTCATCTGCTACAAAAGTATCCCTTTACTCCATGAAAAAGTTTTTTTTGTTTTGTTTTTTGTTTTTTTTCTGGGATCTCTCCAGTCAATAATCTGTACAGTCCCTTCCTTTGTTCTCTAAGTTTTGAAATTAGAATTTGTGGTTTGTCCATCTACAATTTCTAGGTATCACTGAAAATGAGTACAGCTCTCTCAGTTGCAGATGCTTTTGCTGCCCTGAATTGTAGTTCCTAAACTCTATTTTTCAGCTGTTTGTGGCAACTCAATGGGCTGAAATGTTACTGAAAGCAGAAAATTTGAGTATTTTGCTTATTTTGGTAAGTTTTCTAGTTGGTAACATTCACCCTTCACAGTTCTTGGTCTGGGTCATTTCATAAGTGCAGAATTCAGTCACATCTAGCAAAATATTGACCAGGGTTAAGTACTCTCAGAATGCTTTTTTTCTTTTTCTTTTCTTTTTATTTTGAAATAATTTAAACTTATGAAAAGTTGCAAGTGTAGTGCATAGAACCTGTATACCTTTTTCCATTATTCTCCAAGATTATTATCTTTCCTAAGTATAGTTATCAAAGCCATAAAATTAATATCAACACTATGTTATTAACTAATTACAGATTTTATTCAAATTTCTCCAAGTTGCTCACTATTTTTTTTACTGGTCTAGTATTTAATTTAAATTCCATCCTGCATTTTTTCCTTAATCCTCTCCAATTTGAAAAATTTCATCAGTCTCTTTTATTCCTTGAATACTTTTAAAAAATATTGGTCTGTTAGTTTGTAGACTATAACCTTGATCTGTAGGTTGTACTGGTGTTTGCCAATTTTATTTGCTGTTATTTTTTTCCTTCATAATTAGTGGTTATCTTGGGAGATGTTATGAGACCATAAATATCATTTGCTTGTGCTACCTTTCTACACAAATTTGAGGAAACATCAGTGATTCTTCTCTTTTACAATTACTACTATTGTGCTCACCAAATGATGATATTCTATTTCCATCATTTTGTAGAATGCTTACTAAAAGAAACATTTTTACAATGTGAGTAGAGTAGTCACACTTGTTACCTGCATTTTCAAACAAAGATGGATGACTGTATAACCCTTTGAGGCAAAATTGTAAGGCAGTTTACAATTATGACATATCAGTGCAATTTGTCTACTATGTTACTCAATGTCACTTACATAGTTCTCCCATTAAAAATTTCTTTACAAATATAATGCTGATGGGAAAATTTATCTCCATTTTACATATGAACCTTTATGCAGTACCCATAAAAACTCTAAATGCAGTGATTGGTATCTCTGGTATCTGATTCATTTATTCCTTGCCTCCTGAAATTTTCTCAATATTTCTGTGTCTTGTGGTTTCATTGATTTTCTTAAAAAAATAATTCAAAGCACCACAAATATTTTTCTTGGGGGGCAGGAAAACAGAAGGCAGGTTGTGTTTATGAATTAAAAACTACAAATAATAATTTGCCCAACATGAACCAAGCATGTGATTTAATACCCTACAACACTGTCAATTCAATGATTATTAGATGAACTAATTGAAGTTCTTCTGATCCCAATTTTAAGAACTCTGTTCTATTAGATAATTTAAGGGTGATCAATCTCTAAAGATGTAGATTAGAATAACCAAATTTTCCAGATGGTAGTATTAATCTTGTTTGTTTGGATTTAAATGAAACAAAGTAAATGGAATAGTAAAATGATCATTCCATATGCTCCACCCAGCTTTATCAACTATTTATATTCTACCATTTTTGTTTTGTCTGTACATCCCCTCATACTCCAGAGTATAACTTGCTACTTTTACAAATTAAATTTGCATAAGTTGAAAGACATGCCTCTTAAAAGACAAGTGACCCCCTCCATGTAACCCCATGCCTGTTTAGCTAAGAATATGTCCATCGCCTCTGGGAGTTCTGAGTCCATTCAGTCATTCCCCATAACCAGCCTTAACTAATCACCAGTCTCACTGTCTCATGGTACACAACTTTAGAACCACAAAAATATGGAAGCATGCAGCATATTATATTGTGTGTATGATCTTTTTGTTCAGAATAATGTGATATTCATTCATGGTCACACTTATGAGTTGTTCATTCCCTTGCTGGACAGAATTGCTTGTATTGATTCAAGTAGGTGTTTTAAAATCAAGAATATCAATGTACTCTTCCGTAATACATAATCCAAATGGATTGTCCAAATGAGACATAGAAACTTCATCCAAGATAGCTCTGCTCAGTTTCATTGCATATCCCAGTAGTTCTTGACTGTTATGGAACCATAGTGAAGGGAAAATGTTTCTTAATAACATTTGTTCCCATAAACCAGCCAAGAATATGTTGGGATCATTCTTTTAACAAAAGGAAGTCTTTGGATCTATTGGGCATATTAAATACTCTGAGCCTTATTTTCTTCACAATATAAAGGAAGACTACACTGTAACAATATTTTTTTTTTTTTTTTTTTTTTTTTTTTTTGTGCTGGGGATTGAACCCAGGGGCACTCCACCACTAAGTCACATCCCCAGCCATATTTTGTATTTTATTTAGAGACAGGGTCTCACTGAGTTGCTTAGGGCCTTGCTAAATTGCTGAGGCTGGCTTTGAACTTGCAATCCTCCTGCCTCAGCCTCCCAAGTGCTGGGATTACAGGCGTGTGCCACCTCGCCCAACTTATACTGTAACAATTTTTACCCCATAAGATAATTTTTAAAGAAGTAAAAACTCTTGAGTTACATCTCAGATTTGAGTAGGAATTCTGAAGGAGAGACCCAATCATCTGTGATCTAACAAGGTCTCCAGGTAACTGATGCAACTCAAGTTTGAGAACCCCTGAGCTGGAGAAACTTTATTATTCTTTAACTGCCACATCTAAATTAGAGCACTAGGGCTCCTGGTCCAGTCTGTGACTTCATGTTACCATTCTTGCAGCATCTCGTGTCCTTCATATTTGCTATCTCTATGTTAATTAGGATTCTGGCCGGGCGTGGTGGTGCACGCCTGTAATCCCAGCAGCTCTGGAGGCTGAGGCAGGAGGATCGCGGATTCAAAGCCAGCCTCAGCATGGGCAAGGCACTAAGCAACTTGGTGAGACCCTGTCTCTAAATAAAATACAAAATAGGGCTGGGGGTGTGGCTCAGTGGCCAAGTGCCCCTGAGTGCAATCCCCCGTTCCAAAAAAGAAAAAAAAAAAAATTTGGATTCTGACATATTAGTTCTAGATTTGTAGCCCAATTCTTGCACTCATTAGGTTTTGGATAATGTATCACTGTTGAATGAACAACTTCTCTTTCAACATAATTGCTTGCCTTGGATGATTTTGAGCTATATCCTAACTATAATTCAATTAAAGTTGCTTTAAAAAAATCATGTGTAAACATTTACCCCTGATAGTTTTGTTCATAAATACATAGGTTTTCTCCTTTCACTCACATCTTTTCTACCACTCAAAACAATGTAATTCTATTGACTGAAGAAAGTTTGAAATGTCAGTTAAGTATAAAGGAATCAGAAGTTCAATCTATTATCTTAATTCCCTTGATAATATACCCAATATTTCAAAGACTAAATCAATGTATCAAAGACTTTATCATAACCATGTAGGGGAGGAAAATTAAAAATCACAACTTTGTCCTATATTGTCTAAATTCTCTTGCTGGGGCGCTACAAATTACACTGACATACAAATTTACAACACAAAAACGGTTTACTGACACATGCAGCATACGTAGATGTAGGTGGAATTCTGTAGGTGAGGAACTCAAAGGGGTGGTTAGGATCTGAGGTTTATATAGGTCTTAATAAAGTAGAGAACACTTACAGAGAAGTAATGGGAAGCAGGAAAAGTGGCAAACACTTTCATAGGTGGCAAAGGGTAGGAAGAAAAATACATGGAAATTAGTGGAAGATAAGTCTTGTTTAATAAGGTAGATTCTAATACTCTGTGCCTCCAGGTTGATAAGAGTCTGAGCCTGAGCCTAGTTTAAGGTAAATGGTGAGGGGCAGGGAGCTTTTTCTCTTTTCATATTCAGATTCTCAGTTGTCTTTAGCTCAAAATAATCCTTATATCAAAATGGCCTCTTGAAATGAATGATGATACATAATGTGGGGGGGAAGGGTGGCAAGAATGGAGGAAGGATAGATAGCATAGAGGGAAGGGAGGGGTGGGGGCGGGGTGGGGGGTAAAAATAATAACAGAATGTGTGACAGATACCATTGCCCTGTGTACATGCATGAACGCACAGATGGTGTGACTCTACTTTGTGTACAAGCAGTGAAACAATAGCTGTACTCTATTTGTGTTCAATGAATCAATAAGTAAATAAAAAAAAATGGCCTCTTGGGTGGAATATTATGTTCCCTTATAATTGCTTACCAACTTGCTTTGTTTAGACTATGCAAAACTATGGTCCAACTAATTTTTCTTCTCTAGAACAATATAATTTTAGAATTTTAATAGTCTTTTGAGTTTATATAGTAAAATTCCATTATGAAACTTGAACACAAGAATCTTGATCATTATGGTCACTCAGGTATATGGGGTATAGGTCCTGATATTTACAATATCTAGTCACAACTGTAACACCGATCATCAGTTATAAATTGAGATATGCTTATTCTGAAATTATTAATCAGCTGTATAACCAAGGCTCCAAATAAGGAGATTTAGAAGGCCAGGAAGTAATTACACAAGTAGGAAAGCAAGAAATTTGTATAAGTGATGAAAATTCCACTTAAGCTGTGTTGAAATGTGGAAAAGAAAACCTTTCCCCAATTTCTAAGCATTATGATTGTCTGAAATCTGAACTAGAAATAGTAGTAGAAGTCAGAAATCCTTTCCTTTCTGTACACTTCCTTTAGTGCTTTATCTTCTGAATTTTCTGTAGTTACAGTGTTTATTTAATTTTAGAGGTGGGCACAGTGGTGCACGCCTGCAATCATAGTCACTTGGCTGAGGCAGGAGAATCACAAGTTCAAGGCCCACCTCAGCAACTTAGCAAGGCTCTGACTCAAAATAAAATATAAAATGTTGGGGATGTGACTCAGTGGTAAAGCGCCCCAGGGTTCAAATTCCCAGTATCAATAATAATAATGATGATAATAATAATAATAATAATAATAATATACCACAATATTATTATATAATATAATAATTATAATATTAAATAATAATTATTATTATATAATAATATAATAATATAATATATAATAATATAATATATAATAATATAATAATATAATATTGCCTCCACATAACTGCCTGGTAAGTCTATTGACAGTAGTCAACTGAAATCCAAGTTATTTTCTCTCTCTTGACTTAGACTTGAATATTCTTTTACTCTATTTCCTAAAATCAATCCTAATTTAAAGCTTTGTATCTATGTCCCTCTATTTGCTATACTCTTTTATTTTATTTTTTTTCTTTTCCTTTGTTTTAAATTCTGTTGAGGAAAGTCTTTTCAGTGGTTTTACTCTAGTGAAGTGTATCGAACGACACAGTTTATTTAATATTCCCAGTGTTACAATTCAGTGGATCTGTGTGTTATTTATCTACTGTCTGTTCAACATCACCTCTGCCAACCAAAACTATTCAGAGAATAAAGAATATCACTGTAATTTGTGACAAGTCTTCACCAGGTATTCTTGGTCCAGTTACCTGGACAAATATTGAAAGACTGACTTGAGTTGGCACTAAATCAACTGAGACAATGTTGAACTATTCCCTGACTAAAATAGCAGAAAATATAAATATGTGCCTTGCTGTCAAAGTGGGGTGTTAGATATTCACAGCATGGAATGCATTGTCACTTGGTTGGGGAAAAATAAAAAGTGTCTGTGTTCTTACCATTGCACTGTAACTGACTGAGGGTCACTAGGACACACTAATTATGTGTCCTGCAGGCTTAAAAAAAACCACTGTTAAACAATCTAAATTTTTCAGAAAGTTCAATTTATAACATAAAAAATAGATTATTTAAATTCAACTGTTCCTTTAAAAAATCAAAATTTTGTTTTGAAAAAAAAACTGTTGTTAACATCAATTTTCATGGCCACACACAGGGGAATTTTCACTTGATTGTTGAAATATCTAAGATTATATGCTAGGGAGAACACTTTCAAGTGATTATTGTTCTAAGGAAATCAGTGTACCATTTAGTACATTCATCATTCAGAATGTTCTTTATTATTGCAGTGGGAACTCTCTAATTTCAAAGATTGCTAGATCAATAGAGACAATTGCTTTGTTTTGTTTAAGAACTAAAGTCTCCACAAAAATCTATGGCAAATTTGGAGAATGATAAAAATCTGTTCAAAAATATTTACCAATAAATTTCTCTCATAATTAATGTAAGAAGCTATTGAAATAATAGAATTAGTTTTAAATTTTTGTAGCACTTCTTATTCTCTATCTTTTTTGGTCTCTTTACTAGCACAGCTTTCAATGGCCCTGTGTTGTAGCTAAGTAAACTGATTTTTGATAAATTACTTAATTAATATAATCACACTTAAATTCTAGGTTATCTAACTTCTGACCTAGTTAGGATTCTACTAATGTTATTTTGCATCCATTTTATAGTTTACACATATGAAAATAAGAATTTCAATCTCATATGACCAAACAATTCAAATTTAATGTGAATAAAGTTGGAATTCAATTTCATATTCAATAAATGCTTGAGGGTAATGTTAAAGGTAACATAAAATACATGGACAAAATTATAAACCTTGCGTATGAGTTTAGACAGCATCAAAATGACATCAGAAAAAATTTAGACTGAATTACATACAACTATCAATACTATACCAACTTTTTTACGTACATTTTTACGTACAAAAATAACTGCATATTATAAAATAAAGAAATTTAAAAGTTAATTAACCAAAGAATGTAAGGAACAATGCCAAAAGAAAAAAAAATCAGTTTTATTTTTCAGTCACAAAATTATGTGCATTATTTTGGTGGAATATATTAAAAATATCCTTTCTCTAGCTTATTAACCTTTTTGTTTAATAGCATCAAACTGAGTGAAATACAATTATATTTCTCAAAGATTCAAATTGTTTTTACACCATGAATACCACCTAACATTTTAAAGAATAGGGCAATAGCTGTGTAAAAGTCAGTGAAAATAGTGTAAAAGAATCAGAGTGAGCCCAAGGAGTAAGAAATTAACATATTTAATTTTACTTTCCCCAGCCATTTTTCATGCATCCAGATATGCTATGACAGAACCTATAAATTACAGTGGGAAAAAAATTTTCTGTTCACAATCATAAAACTCTCTTAGAGAAAATATCATTTGTATGACTAATGTCAGAAATGAACTTATAAAAATCCCTATAAATTATTTTTCATTCACTATCAAATAATAAAGGCATATAAAGATAATAGCAATCTCTTTTTTAAACACCCTAAATTAGTTGCCGTTGATGATGTAGTATTGAATTTCATTAACAGTCATGTTTCCTAAATGATTTTTCAACAATTCATTTGCAAATATTTTATTTTTTGTGGTTTTAAGAATGCTGAAATGTACTATCACCTGTGTTTGCCATCCACAGAAAATTTATTCTTTGTGATATATGTGTGTTTACATATAAATATAATATACACATACATATTTTTTCATTTCACTTTCATGTATTTTCCACCTTCTTTTGCAAAACCTATTAAAGATGTTTAATTTTGTTGTTTCACTTTAAATTCATTCTGTAAATCTAAATTTCAGATAGAAAAATATGTAAATCAATGTGTGAAACTACTTGTTAGGCTTCATATGCAAATGGCAAAGTGCAAAAATTGTGAGTTGTAAGATCTCACTGCATAATATACTTCGTAATAAGGAAACTGTGTTGGTAATAAAAGAAAATAAATTAGATCTTTTTAAATTTCCCAGTAGCAGTGATGGAAATAGGTATCCATTTATTTTCTTAGTTTCTTTTGTGCTATTTAAATTTTGATATAATTTAAGCTCAAAGATGAAGTTACAAGAATAGCACAAAGAATTTCCAAATAGCATTTGCCCATATTCACCAATTGTTTACATTCTCCCACTTGCTTTATCATTCTCTCTATAAATATATAATATAAATTTATATTATATTATATATAATATAAATTTATTCCTAAGTATATGTAATATACAGTCACATACAAAACTACAGTACAGATATCAGTATTAGAAAATTCAATACTGATATAAATTTATGTTATGTGGTCCCCATTCAAATTTCACAAGGTGTACAAGTAATGTTCTTTAAAGTTACTTTTTCTCTGGGTTCAGAGTCCATACTGGCTATATAAATTGTATTATTGCATATTGATATTGTCCCCTAATTGAAAACAGTTCCTTGAATCTAAATTGTCTTTTATGATCTTGATATTGTTGAAGAGCTTAGGATATTTATTCTATGTAATGTTCCTCAATTTGGGCTTCCTTGGTGTTCCTTGTGAATAAATTCAGAATACATATATATATATAGATAGCAGAATATAGTAGCACAAAGAGCCCAAAGTGATGTTACCTATAACATCTCCTCTCTGTATGGTATCGGGAGGTGCATATATACTTGGTGAAGTTACCTTTAATCATTTACTTAATGTGGAATATGACAGGTTTCTATAGTAGTGTTTCTTCTTCATTTTATAATGTATGGAGATACTTTGAGCCTCTGTAAATATCTATTTTCTCACTTTTATTCTCTAGTCTTAGCCACCAGAGATAATTCCTGAGTTATTCATTAGTAATTTGGTTGCCAGATCAAATTTTTATTTCATCCTTTCTTCTGTATTATTAGATATCATGGTGTTGTAAGGAAGAGATTCCCTTCTCCTACACTCACTCATTGATATATTTACTTATATTAGTGGACCAGTAGGTGTTCGTTTTATCCAATGCATTACAGTTTCTTTCATTACTTATTTTGATGTTCAAATTGTCGGAGATTGTGTCATCTTCCCATGTTCCCATCATTGTTTGAATACATGCTTACTTTCTGATACAACATGGTTTTTCAGGCTGTGTTTTCTCCATCTCAGACCTGGCATCAGCCATTTTTCCTAGTGTCCCTAGTTCTTTCCACGGGCTAAATAAATTTAGAAATGAGCATCTGGGTGCTGGATCTATTTATTATAGCTGGGTGTCATTGTTTTAATTCCTCTCAGTGGACAAAGGTAGGCAAGATATCTAGATAGACAGACATGGTACAGTGATTTAAAGAGGGATAGGTAGGTGTATATAGATCTTGATAACTTCAATTCCAACCCAAATCCTATAGGCCTAGTCTTCCCTCTTTCATATTTATAACTCCCCTCACCAACAGTGAGAAATAATGGTTCTCATTATCATCAATCGCTTAAGCCTAAAATGAAGATTTGCTGACCTGTATCACTGTGAAAAACAAGCCTACTATAAATATTTGTAGAGTTCCTTTTTTCTTTGGATTGAAGATATATACAAATACTGTGGTCAAAAAATACTTGGGTTAGTTCTTTTTTTTCCCCCTTTTAGTATGGATGTTATTTATTTGAAATGTTTCTGATTTTATTTTAATTGTTTTTCCCTTTGTTCTTATTGGTTTCTTTTATTATAATATAATAGGGTTCCAATAGTCAGAGTTATAAAAAAAATAGATTCTGAGAAGTGTTACTAACCATTCTATCCACTCAATTCTTCTACCCCAGTATACCTACTCCCTATAGGGAGTCGTTTTATTCATCTCTGCTTTGTCTCTTCTGTGATTCTTTTTTAAAAAGTAGGTAAATACATTATATTTTCCTATTTGTCTTTTGATTTTACGTAAATTGTAGCTTCCTCTAAATATTCATTTATACTTGTTTTGTCCCCACCTATCAGTAGAAATTACTACTATTCACTTATTAGAGATTGTAATGGCTAAATTCTCCAGAAGCAGGTATGATAATTTCATTTCTGATCAACAACTAAAACCTGTGGAGAACAGGAAGCACAAACAGGATTGGGCAACAGGAGAAGTGTAACTGCAAATAGTCCAATGATGGTGAGTGAATGGCCCATCAGACTTGTCCATTAGTGGTCCACATGGCCCTGTCTTTATGCCACTCTGCAGTCAGTCATTGGAGGTAAGCCTCTCCTAGGATGGCATGCATGGAGTGGAATGATTTTCTATAAGGCAAATTCTGAAAATCGGAATGGCTGCAAACTCTCTTCTGCTAAAACTCACTGCAGCGGGGCAAGTTCTCCCCTGACAGGATGGAGCAACACAATGAACCACCTGGACAGAACATTACTGTCTACCATAGAAACTTGACTTTTATTCCATATGGTCACGAGTTAGAAAGGCAAGGGTTGTGGCATTCAGTGTGGCAGCCACCTAGCCATGTGTGGCTATTTGATTTTTAATTTAAATTAAGTAAAATAGAAAAAATTTAAAATGCAGTCATACTAGCCACATTTCAAAATCCTAGCAGGGTGTGATGGTACACACCTGTAATATCAGCCTGAGGCAGGAGGATTGCAAGTTTGAGGCCAGCCTCAGCAATTTAGTGAGGCCCTAAGCAACTTAATGAGACCCTGTGTCACATTAAAAAAAAAGGCTAGGAATGTGATTCAGAGTTAAAATACCCCTGGTTTCAATCCCTGGTATCAAAACAAAAACAAACAAACAAACAAACAAAAGAAAAACGGCAACAACAAAAAAATCCTGTCTCAATAGCCAAGCAGCCACGTGGCTTTTATATAGGATTTCCATCGTTAGGGAAGATCTACTGGGGTGGGAAGTGCTACAGAATACAGGTCTAAAATTGTGATTTTATGCAAAATTTGGTGGTTATCTACTGTTTTAGATTATCCACGAGACTGTTTCTGTACACAATCTTGATAATCAAGCATTGTTTGTCTTTTTTACCACTTTCGTTATTTGAGAACTGCATTTACAAAGCAGCCTCTAAGAACCACATATTAGGCATGCTTCATGAATTCTTTTATGGTTTAATGTTGAACCAAAACATTGTTGAGTGCTCCTAAAGTAAACATTTTCCATTTCCAGAATTCTCTGAAGAGTTTTTGAATTTTAAGTATGTTAAAATAAATCTTGTAATGCTACTTTAAAGTGCTATTGCATTTGCTTCAAACTGCTGGCATTGTAAATTTCAGTCCCATACAATTTCATTTGAGAGATATATCCTGCATGAAAAAAAAAAAAAATGTGTTCTACTTTTGTTTTGCCTATCAACAGCCACTCAGTCCTAAATTTTTCAGTGAGAATTGAAAATTTATATCTTTGGAATATTATGTTTTTGAGAGAAAGCTATCTAAGCGTTAGACTTTTGAGGAGAATAAATGTGGACTATTGTAATAAGCCAAAAGCGAGGCTTTGGTCGTGATTTTGCATGTAAGATTAGCGCTGTCTAGTGGAAATAGGCAGGTAATGAACTTTTCTTCCTTGACACCCGGGTAACAAGAATTGATGCCACCTGTACATTCACAAGATTGTGACTTACATGCATGCATATGTCTCCATAGGATTACTGAATACCCTCTTTGCTTTCTGTTGGGCACAGGGTCTCCTGGAAACCTTTCCTCTTCTTTCTCCCTCCCGTTCCCATTAATTTCTGGGATTTGTGACTTGATAACATTAACACAAGTATATTTAGTAAATTTGTTAAGGAAATAAATGGCCAAACCAAGCTACCCGGATATTTTTGCTTTAGAACTTTCGGACTTTTTGTTACTGTGAATGTAGTTGTCAAGTCCCCAAAAGCACTTGGTCTGAAAGTTCTTCCAAATGTATTTGATCATGGAATCTGGTTGTAAAGCCCCTAGAAGACTGCCATTATTTAGTCATCTGTACTATGAGATTGCTGACCTTCAGTCCCTGCCCTTCCCCATCCTGCGACAAATCCTTCCCAGTTTTCTGCCCCTACCTAGAGCAGTGTTTGTACCTCATATTTTGCATATTTTATAGCCTAAGATAACATGAAATAATATGAAAAGTAGGAAAAGGAAGGGCTGATTAGGTCACATGGTGATAGCAAAGTTAACACCTGTGGGAGCACCTGCTTATGACTCAGCAGGAAACAAAACATTCAACAACAACAAAAAAATCTGGTTGATTGTTTAACAATTAAGGTTGTAATTAGATTTATAATTGAATTTTAGGGACAGTCTAGATTCTGGAAATATCAGTGTATTCCAACTAATCTTTTACTCAGCATGATCTGTTCCAGTTCATTGCTAACCATGTTCAAAAATCTGCTTTTTTAAAAATACAAATTTGAACAAAACTCTTAAACAGCCTTCTCTAACCACTCCCTCGGGTGATTTTTCCCATTTCAGTGACAGGAGAGAAAATGCAATTTTATCCTGGGAAAAATGATAAAGTGATGGTTTTTAAGATAATACAGATATGCATATTTTCAAGGAATAGGCCTAAAAGATAATGTGCTTTAGGCAATTATTTCTAGAATACATCTCACTGAATTTTTTTTCCTTGATCCACAAACACACTTAAGTGGTTACCATGGTATCTCTTTGAAAGTCTCAGTCTTTTCAATATTCCAAGAGTTCTTTGGAATCTCTAGTAAATGTTAAGCTGGGTAAGCACAGCCCAGTTTTATATTCAGTAACCTTATGCTGACAGTTGTCTGGTGTTCCTGGGGAAGACTTTTGATACCCCAGGGAAAACTGATAGAACCAAGGAACTTGCATGAGACTCAGAGTGACCAAATCATACACAGACCTACCAGGATACTTCACATTGGAAGGGTTTGCTATTAATAATTACACAAGACAATAGGCATTTACTGGGTACCCTGTTTAGATTCAAACTAAGATTATCCTGTATAGTTGACCATGGAATCCAGCTGATATTCAGATGAGAGGTGTTCTGGGCAGAAGTGTAACTCCCAAAAAGTCAAATGGTGAAATATTAAATCTACCACCTCAGAATGTGACTATATTTGGAGCAAGAGGTAATTAAGTGCACTGAAAGTATTAGGATATGCCCCAGTCTGACTGGTGTCCTTATAAGAAGCCATTAGGGCTGGGCACAGTGGTTCATGTCTGTAATCCCAGTGGTTCAGGAGGCTGAGTTAAAAGAATTGCTTGTTCAAAGCCAGTCTCAGAAATTTAGCGAGGCCCTAAGCAACTCAGCGAGACTCTCTTTCTAAATAATATATAAAAAAGGGCTGTGGATGTGGTTCAGTGGTTAAAAAAAAAAAAGACCATGTGAAGACACAGGAAGAAAATGGCCTTTGAAAATGACTTGTAGATTATGTCTTGTTGACAAATCAAGGAGAGAGGTTCTTGAACTTCCAACGTCTACTTCTATGAGCCATCTAGTTGTAATGTGTTTTATAGTAGCTACAGCAGACTAATGCAAGAGGAAACTTTAAAATCAGCTCCCTTGACTTCATTGTTATAAAAAGTAGAGAGGAAAGATACAATTTTTAGCATGCCTGTATTTTCAACAAGAAATCCCGCTTCCCCCACCTCTGAAAAAGACCTCTATGCACACTATTATGGTACTTTGCTAGTACTTGTTCTTGATTGTTTTTAAGTAACCTGTTTTGGCTTATGATTTGATATTCACTTGGACAAATTAGTGTAACCAGGGAGAGTCAAGCACCCCATCCCTGGGATACGGATATTGGATTGCTATTGATAAGATGGTAGAACCCTAATAATTTAATCCTAGACTTTAATGGAAGAAACAGGATTTTCACAGCTTCTGCACTAATAGAGCAAATAAGTAAGTTTTTAGATACAAAAGTCTCAGCTGTGTGGTTCTGGCACAGAGGACTAAACGAAAGTCATGGGAATGTGAGAGTGAAGCTGGAGAAGGAAGAGTGCTCCACAGACAAAGTGGGAGACAGCGAGTGCTTAGGTGACCCTAAGGGAGGATATGGAAATCCTAGGGAAAGACCCGATATCAGGTTTAGTGTAGTGATAGTTATATTCACTTAAATTGTTACCTATGTGTGTAATCCCAAACCTTCTCTAAAGTGTATTGAAGAGAGCATCTCTTAATTTAAAGATGTGGTGAGCAGGTTTAGGGAAAAAGCAACAGCTCCAGGAGGCAAGGAAATGAGATTGGGATCAACTGGGGGACTGGGGTTCTACAGCAAGGCTAATTCTCATGGGGAAATTGTATAATGGTAGAACAGGGCTCCAGTTTTACAGTACCAGGGGTACTGGACAGGTTATCAATTTAAGAAGGCAGAAAATAAGACACTGGAAGCAAACAGAGACTGACTTCCAGACCTGGTATGAAGAGTCCCACCCAGTAAAATGTGGACAGGACACCAAGCTTCCTTGCAAATACCTTTAGTGAAGTTGGGATTGGTCCTATCCCTTCTCTGGGGCCCTGTCAAGTCAAGAGAGATGAAGAGGGAGGGAAGCACGAGGAAGTGAGGGAGTCTTAACCTCAGCCATTCTGCAGGCATTGCTGCACAGGAAGGCAAAAAGTCACCGCCTTGGAGTTGTTCAGAGTTGAAGTGGGATAATTAGAAACTGGGCAGGAGTTTGAAAGAGGCAGGGAAACACAGCCTCCAGCACAGCCTCTGGCAATACAGCAGAACCCTGGAGTAGCCGGGAACAACTGTGGCCAGCACACTGGGCTGGCACACGGTTCAAAGCTGTACTTCAGCAGATTTGTGGAGAATGAAGTTGAATCTCAGAGTCAGGGTTGCAAGTAATGACAGTCGCATCACACATTGACTACAATCACTAATCAAAAGGGAGTGCGCCTCTGCTGAATGAGGAGGTTGGACAGGGGAACCTGCTTCAGGTGTCTTCAAGCTTGGAATCAGAAGCTCTGCTTGGCTGAGCACCCTGTGAAAGGTCCAAAGGCCTTGCATAGTTTGTGTTTCTTTTCCTCTTTTTATCTCTACTGTTGACTGTGAATAATGACTCATAATTTTAGATTTATAGCACTGGAAGTGATCTTGGAGATCATGGATACACTCTTTTCCACATTAAAAATGAATAGAAGACCTGACTTCTCGGTTTGTACGATTAGGTATTGAGACTAAGAAGGATGCCTTGAATTTGTCTTTAACTCCTTATAGCATGCAGTTGAACACTGAGCACATACTAATCCTGAGCAAAAGAATGAATAATATGTAATGAGAATAGGCACAAAATAGAAGTGGCGATCATTATCTGAGATGCTGATAGCCTTGAGAAATATTTCTTTTTTCCCAGAGAATTGTAGGTAAAAGCATACTTTTAAAAATTGCTGATTTCACAGGACTCATGGATCCCCTAGACAAATTATCTTTTGTTAAAATCCTTATGGACCAAATCCATTACCAATCTCGATAGATCGTATGTTCAGGGGTAACAGAAGGAGAATATAATTTGGTAGATAAATTTCTCTTGAGGGAAAAAGGTTTTGAACTAATAAGAAAATGTGTTAAAGTCTGACAGTGGGATATTTCAATTACTCTTAGCCTTTTGAGTTTTAAGTATATTGCATATGATATTTGAAATCATGGCTAATCTTTAATCATTTTGTTTTCTCTAAACCAAGAACAAAACAATATGAGCCATTTTGGCGACATCACTCAAGAATTTATATTGCATTTAATTGGCAGTATAAGACACACAGTAAATACTAAGCTTTTCTTGTCTTTGACAAGAGAAATACTGTAAACTTTATAAATATGAAAGTATGACATAATTTGAAGTGTTATAAAATCATCTTTCAATATAATGAAGTAGACATTGATGAAAATTGTGACTAGCTATATCTTGGGCTTTGTTTTGTAATGCAAGGATGGCCAGATGGTTTACATCAGGATGGTAAACAGGGCAGAGCTAAGTAATCTATATGTCTCTTTAAATTAGCACTCTATTTTTTGCCCCTGTATGAAATGACCCTCAGTGCTGGGCAGATGCCCACCAGTATGATGCCCATCCCCTGACCTTTCCTTACTGGATGAATACCTGTGAGACCTGAGCATCTGGACAAATTTTGTCTCTGAGTTTTTCCATAAGAAGGCATTTTTCAGCAGCAGGTGTTAGGAATAGCTGTGTGGCAGCACAGCTTCTTCAATGGCCCTTGGCTATGAAAGCAAATCACTGTCATGCTCTTCAGGATGCTCATCAGCAACTTTTTGGTTTTATTAAAGAAAAGAAACGGTGAAGCCAAGCTCCAAGGTGCATGCTTATAATCCCAGCAACTTGGGAAACTGAAACAGGGCAATTGCATGTTCAAGGCCAGTGCAGGCAACTTAGTGAAATCCTCTCTCAAAATGAAAAAATAAGAAGGGCTGGGCTATTACCCAGTGGTTAGAGGGCTTGCCTAGCATGTGGCAGGCCTAGAGTTCAGTTCCCAGTATTGTAAAAGCAAAAAACAAAAACAAAAGTAAAAACCACAAACAAAAACACTGCAATGAACAAGATCAAGCCTTCTTGTTTTTCTCATGATGTTTTATGCCTCCTCCTGATTTCTGTCTTTATAAAGAAATCAGTAAGATTTGAAGCCCAAGGAAGCAAAAGAGAGTCCCCTTATTCAGGACAGTAAAGGGCCAGAAGGGACCAAGGTGTCTGAGGACCACGTACAAAACAGTTACAGTGAATCTGGAAGAATAAGGTGCTTCAGTTAAGTGATTCATTAGAATGGACAGACACCATCCTTTATGGATGTAATCAATTACAGATAAAATGTGCCTTCAGCTAAGTGATTTTTATAAATATTGAGATATAGACCATAAAATTCACCATTTCAAAAGTGTACAGTTCACCATTTTTAATGTAGTTGTGAATCATGTTATTTCCACCAATTCAATACATTTTCATCAGAAACCCTGGAGCCACTAGCAATCACTCATTTCTTTCTCCCTCCACCTTCAACTAATCTAGATTCTGTCTCTATGAAGTTCCCGTTCTGGACATTTTGTATAAATGGAACCATTCAATACATGGTATTTTGTGACCAACTTCTTTTATTTAGCATAGTATTTTCATGGTTCATCCACATGGTAGCCTGTGTCAGCACTTTCCTTTCTTTTTATGACTGAGTAGTTTCCCTTGTGCGGATACACTACCAAGTGTTTATCCATTCATCATCTGATAGGCATGGGCTTCTCCACTTTTTTGTCTATTACAAATAGTGCTACTATGAAAATTCATGTACAATTTTTTTTGTGTGTAAACATATTATTCTTCATTTCCCTTTGCTACATACCTAGGTGCAGAATTGTTGGGTCATATGGGGACTCTATGTTTAACATTTTGAAGACCTGTCAATCTCTATACTATAGCAGCTTCATGGATTCAAATTCCCACTAGCAATATATGAGGGATCCAACTTTTCTATAACCTTTTTATTTGGTTTTATTTTATTTTTATTTTTTTTTTGTATCTGATAGTCATCCTTAAGGTATGAGTCATTGTGGTTTTGATTTGCTTCTCCCAATGACTAATGATGTCAAGAAACTTTTCATACCTGTCTATTTGCATCAGCAACTTTTCATTCTTGACTACTTGCATATCTTCTTTGGAGAAATACCTGTTCTATATCTTTTTTCCATTTTTCATTTGTTTTTCCTTTTATTCCATTTTTTTGATTATGTGATTTGTAAATATTTTCTCCTACACTGAAGATTGTCTTTTCACTGTTCTATAATGTTTGATGCACAAGTCTGTAATTTTGAGGAAACCCACTTTATCTCTTTTTTCACTCTAGTTTCTTGTACTTTTGTTACCCTATATTAGATAGTATTGAGAATATTTTTGTCTATCTTTTTCTCTCAGTTTTATAGTTTTAGCTCTTTCATTTAGGTCCTTGATTCATTTGGAATTAATTTTTGTATATGATGTAATGTGGGGATCAAATTTTATTCATGTATGTGGAAAACCAGTTGTCTTGGTAACGTCTTGAAAAGCTATTCTTTTTCACATCGAGTATCTTCACATCTTCGTTGAAAATCAGTTAAGCATAGCCGAATGGGTTTATTTCTATACTCTTCATTCTGTTCATATTGATCTATATGTCTATCCTAATTCTAGTAACACTCCCTCAATTATAGAAAGTTTAAAAATTGGAGAGTGTGAGTTCTCCAACTTTGTTCTTGTTTTAACAGTTCTGGGTCCCTTATATATTGACATATGAAGCTTTGACTACATTTTGAAAGTTTGAGTGGGAGATGACCAGTCAGGCCAGAGGTCAAATTTCTTAGGTGAGAAGATGAAATGCCTCTAGATGTCAGAGGCATTATGTTTGGGTAGGACACAAGACAGGGAATTGTGCAGGAAGAGAATGGAATGATAAGCAATATCATATATCTGCCCATCCATTTATTTATCTTACTGCATTCACTCTCCCAAATAACACAGAGGTGCTTACACAAAGTAAGTCTCAGGAGGTACTTGGGATGTTTTATGTTTAATTTTCTAAGGTACATGTTCAACCAAACCCAAACTGTAATGATGACTCTGACTTCCATAAATTATGCATATTTCCAAAAACCAAAGAAATATCAATGAATTAAAAGTTATATAACTCACTATTTTTAATTCTATCATATATATATACAAATATATATATTGCTTTTTGTTTTCTTTTGTTTTGCTGCTTATCAAAAAAAACAAAGATCACAGCTGGTGTTGTCTTCAGATAATGCTTTTCATCCTTCCCAAATGTTAATCTTCCAGGGTGAGAGAAACTGTGTTTTCCTTATGGAAAAGTACAATACAATCTGGTACCAATCAGTAATGTGTTTTTAGTGTATTGAAATTTAATATAATATTTCTTTTAAATGCTACAGACTGAACAATAGTTTTATAAATTGAATAATCCATTTTTCTATAATATGCAGGAAAAATTCTGAGTTGTAGAACTCTGTTAATAATAAATAGCAACAATATACTTTCAGTTTTCTCATCTCAAATAACTTTTAAAGCAGTAAATGCCCCAGGGTTTAGAATTTCTTCACTGTACATATAACACAGGTGGGGATTGAATTAGAACGCTTGCCCTCCACCTATGACCTATTTCCTTATTATTTGTCTTAATAAATTCTGTATAGATATTAAACCATTTGCCATAAATTCCAATAGTTTAAGGTACTTACTGAGCAGTGTTAATGGTCTAGTTTGACAGTTGAGAAACACACCTATATCGATCTATATTCTACTTATCCTTCCACTGGAAATTAGCCAGGTACACCTAGACCCCTTCACAATCCAAGTTTCTGTGCTGGTGTTTAGTTCACCAGGATACCTGGTCTGTCACATGTGTCATGTGAATCTTTTACAGCTCTTCCTGAAACTTGTCTTTCTGGTCCTTTGAGAAAAATGGGAGCATTATAAAAATGGGAGCAGAGGGAGTAGGGGTAGACTGATAAAGAGGAATCGACAATGGGATACGTAGGATATGCAGGGCAATGTTAAAAAATGAAATTTCTGATAAAAAGTATTTAAAGTGAAAGAAGACAGTAGAAGTGCAGGTCAGAGAATAACAAATTGCGGAGATAAAATGAATGGAAGCATTACTGGCCCAATCTACATCTTCATCTGTAAGAGGGAAAGGTTGAGCCAGTTTTGGTTAGAAAAGAATCTTCCTTCTGTGACAAAAGGATGTCAAATGTATTTTAATGCTGAAGTAACTCCATTCCTGCCTCATAAACTCAGTTCTGCAAAACACACTGGCTTAATGCTGACAGGCTACCTGTTATCTGCCAGGATCATCCATGATCATGAACTGCTTTTTTAATATCCAGAGGAGTTCTAGCATTGCTGAAGAGGTCAAGGTGCTTATATGCTGGCATCCAGGTCAGTCCCATGGTATTTGGCAATGTTCTTACCAGATTCATGAAATCAGCACTTCTTTTCAACAGCATGTCTTTGGTTTACTTGATCAGCTTCTACTTTGGCAGTTTACTTACATCCAACTTTTCAGCTTCCTTGAAATCCAGAAGTTCACAGAGAGAAAAACCATGCTCTCATTTTCTAGTTTAATCTCCACAATACAACTCATACTGTTGGTCAGTTATGCTTATTTTTCCTGCTGTGTGTTTGGTGTGTTCAGGCCCTACATGTGTGAAATATAATTGCCAATGTAATGGTGCTAGGATGTGGGGCCTTTAAGAGATGATTAGGCCATTAAGAGGATTAATGCCTTTCCCCTGGGACTGAATTAGCTACAATGAGAGCAACTTGCTATTAAGTAAAACTGCCCTTTGTGTTTGGGCTCTTTTGAACATGTTCATTTGCCCTTCTACACTCCTTCCCCATAAGCTGAATGGATGCTGGCACCATCCTCCTGCACTTCCCAACCTCCTGAACCATGAGCCAAAATAAACCTCTAATAATTAATTATGAATTATCCACTTTCAGATATTCTGTTACAGCAATAGAAAATGGAGTAAGACACCACCCATAGCATCTCTGTATTTGGAGTTATGAGAAACCTGTCTTCTGCCAAGGACTTTTCCTCTCCTCTCCCACTACTGCTTTCATAGAAATAATTTGGACACAAGTTTACAATTTAAAAATGCTTATATGTTTTCATTTTGATATACATTATTAACTTGGTAATTATGGATTACCCACACTTGGGTTTATTGTGGAAATAAAGAAATGTAATCTTTCCTTGCTTCCTCCAGAAATACTTGAGAAGTTGATGTTTCTGATACTGATAATAAACTAGATTTATAAAACACATCAAAATTATAACTTCTGTATTAACATTTGGTCATTTAATATTCAAACAATTCTGAAAATCAATCATTTATTTTGTGCTAAGCACTTTTATAAACATTGTAAAATTAGTTATTCTGTAGATAATAATACATGAGGTAGATATTTTCTCTATTATTGTTGCTCTGATTAATATCTATTTTACAGTGGAGGAAATTGGATAAAAGGAAATTAAGTAGGTTGCCTAAAACAATATAGGTAAAAAATGTAATAATAGAGATTGAATTCAAGTAGAGTCCAAAGTCTATGTCATTATCCACTGCATCATGTAGCCAAACTCAACTAGTCAGTCAGGTGTTGTCGCCATCTCAAAAGACCAAACAATAGTACAACTCAGATAAGTTCAGTAACTCTCCTTAAGTATTGGTTCTTCATATATTTTATTCTTCTACTCTTGCACTGAATCATGATTAGTAGTATAGATGTCTGTTAAGAAGTACTCAGTGAATATTTGCTAAATTAAATAGTATTAAACAGGCATATAGAGGAAATGATATTTTTAAAATGCTTTCTGAGGTCAATTTCTCTTCCACTACAGACCTATCATATCAGACCCAGGGAATGTGGTGTCATATAAAATAACTTCTTGGAGAATGGTCATATGGTGAAAGAACATTTATTTTCAGGTAGAATGGACCTTTCTGATTTATGGAAAGACAGTGAATGTGAGAGAAAATTCTAGAAAGCTGTTGATCTTCTGGATTCCAGAAAGAAATCACCTGATAAGCACCATTCTATCTTGATTCCACCATGATGATCACTGTGGAGGAGAAGTGGTAGTTATGTATGCTGTGTATGCATAGAGAAATATCTGTGTGGCATTGGGAGAGCCTCCTTTGGCATTTATGTAGCATTGAGAGTTTTGAATCTGTTGACTTGGTGGTACAAGATACCTTGGAAACCTATAGTCCTATAGCAGGGAATCTAGAATGGGCAGAAGAGAGAGAGAAAATTTTTGATACTAATAAAGCAATACTGAGGTCCATCCTTACCTGAAGTGTGAATATTGAGTAGAGTTGGGAAAATAATTTAGATACACTTCTGGCATTCATTGACCTTAATAACCATTTTCAATAGAATATTTAATAACTAGATGATACACGGGAAATTGCTGTGGAGGCTTGCAAAATACTAGATACAAACAAGATCTTCATGTGGACAACAGGTCTACTTCCCTGCAAGGACACTAAAGTGTTTTTCATTAAAGCAACATTGAATTGAATTTACTCTACCTAAAGTAGTATTTAAAAGAAACAGAGAGAGATTGATTAATTACAAATTTGTTTTTCCACTTGTCCAGGAATAATAGAGTTTCATAAAAAATAAATATCAGTTGCAACATTTAAATAAGGCTAAAAATTCAAATTGGCATTTGTTTCTTAGTTAAAAAATAGTATATAGGTCTTTTTAATCTTAAGAATTTATTGCATTCTTGGAATGTATAAATAAATATATTCATTCTAAAATTCAGATAGTATATAAAATATGAAGGAAAAAAATCTTTCTAAAATTCTCTCATATTGAGATCACCTGCACTATTATTTTAATGGCCACACTTTTCTGCATCTTTATGCAAACACCTGTATAAATGCACATGTATTATTTTATGTGAGATATTATGCATTTCACATGTTGTTTTACCCATCTTCTCCAGTGTTATCACTGCCACCTCAAAATAGACAGTGGAATTTCCTTTTTTATTTCTTTTTAATCAAAGTGTGTACTTGTACCATAAAAGGCGCTGAGTAAAAACTGAGAGTTTCTATTTTCTTATTAGCCACTCTAGTAGAGTAGTTGTATATTGTATATGTGAGTAGTTTAAAAATCTGTCAAAATGGTTCAATGACTCCAAGACAGAATGATAGAAAGAAAACTGTTTCTCTGGTTGTGGTTAAATTGACACAAGTGTTAGGGCGATCAAGAGCCTACTCCAACCTTCTTATTTCACAGATGAGGAAACTGAGGGTGAGAGGGTGGAATGACTTGCTTGAGGGGATAAATGATGTGTTTGATTTTTAAAAACAGCTTGTTAGAAACAGGATAGAAACTATGTTTACCCTTCTTTGAATCCATCCGTGAAACTAAACATGCTATTTCACAGCTATTTCACAAAACAAAATAAAAACAGCAATAGCAATAATTATTTATTGAGCAACTATTAAATGTGAGGAACTGTGTTGGGCTTTTACACAAATTTAATCTTGCAAGGCAAGTATTATCATTAACATTTTGAAGATGAAGAAAATGAGGCGCGCAGAAGGCAAGTCATTTTCTCACGTCAGGCAGCTCCTGACTCCAAAGCCTGCGTTGCTCCTCTTACAAACTGGGCTGCCTTCCAACAGCAGTGGCACCTGGAACCGGAAGGCTGGTGACTCAGAGCTTGTTAAGCCACCCTCAGCATTAATTTTCAGCTTTCAACTGATACTGCTGACAACTCTCCCTTTTGTGAAGTGGTGAATTCAGCCAAAGACGCTTTGGGTTGTCTCATCTCTTTGAAAGTGGCCAGCCAAGGATCTACTAGCTGGTGAAGCAAGTTAATGCTTCGTACTTCATGAACAGGGCTGTGCAGTAGAAATTAGCAATTGACTCTGCACTTAAGAGGAGTATTTAAAACTAAATATACTAGATCTACCATCAGGCTTCATAGGATGCTTGAAACATAAGGGGGCAAAACTGATTAAATCAGCTCCTTTCGGTTTTTACAAGGATATGCTGCATGACCACATAGTTGTGTTCATTAGGAAGGGAAGAAAGCAAGCAAGCACTCTCACCTAGGTTAGTCGGGAAACTTGGTGAGGATGAGGCTGTTGTAGTCCCTGTGCTTGCTTGATCCTGGCTTCATGTCTAAATTTCTTTTTAAAAGTGAAATAAGTTTAGGTAACACTTAGGACAAGCCCAGCAAATATGGATGGCTTCCAGAGACCTGTGCAGGTCTATGTTAGTTCTATGTTCAAAATCACATTTCCTTACGCAGCATTATTCCTAATTTTAAGGATATTGGTATAGAAATATCATAGACCTTTGTATGGATTTCCTAGGCCTCCCATACAAAGTAACATAAACAGAATTTCTTAAAATAAAACCCCCAAATCAGAAATGCATTCTCTCCCAGTTCTGGAGGCTAGAAGTGCAAAATCAAAGTGTTCATAGGGACATGCTCCCTCTCAAGGCTCCAGGGAGGAATTTTCCTTGCATCTGCCTGGCTTCCAAGAATTGGAGATAGTCCAGGGTTCCTGTCATTCCATTTTCTGCCCTCATCTTCACATGGCCTTCTTCTTTCTGTATGTGACTTTGCTTTTATGCCTCTTATAAGAACACTAGTGCTCAGATTTAGGAACACCTTGATTTATATAATTTCCATCTTAGTTAACATCTGCAAAGATCCTGTTTCTAAATAAGGCCATATTCACAAGTCCTGGGGCTAGCACTTCAATATAACTTTTATAGGACACACTTCAACTCACTTGAACTGATTTTCTTTGAATTAGTATAGAATCACTGCTTGTAGAAGTTTTTCAAAACCACAGAATTGGAAAGAAAATAAAATACCACTCTGAATCTTAACAAATAAATACTTGTTCTTAATATTCACATATTTTTCTTTGCACATACATGAACATGTATGCATTGCATTTGATTTCAGTGTTACTAGTCCTTTGTGTCACACATGTTGTTGAGCTCTTGATAAATAGGATGACTGAAAACTAGTATGCCCCCTGTCTTAAGAGAATAAGAAAGAATACTTACCACACAAATCAATAATTCCACTGAGCAAGTGCTGTAAGAAGAAGATGCTCAATGCTATCATAACCTGTTGTAGATAGTGAGGGAAGCAGTGGAGCCCAGATCTGAAGTATGTTTAGCAAAGACTATATGAATCTGAAAGATGGTAGTCAACCAGGCAGGGAAGAACATGTACCAGAGCCCTGGGGCAGAAGCTGCTATGAGACAGGGATAGAGTCTGCCAAAGGGACCAGGAGGCACAGCTCTGAGTCAAGAGGTAAATGCATTTGGCTTATAGGCCATGTTAAGGAATGCTGTCTTCATCCACGGGCCAGGGAAAGTCAACTCTGCTATGCAGACTCTGCTTATATAAATTCTGCCTTCCTTCTTCAGACAACAGACACACTGGTTTCAGCATCCACCTCTCTCCTTCTTTCTCTAAGTGTGTTGTGGGGCGTGGGTACATGTGAACAAACATTTGTGAAGACTGAAGTTCAGTGTTTCTCTGGGGGAGGGAGAACAGACAGCCAAGCCCCTTCCTATTTGCACCACAGTCATATGCCCTTTCTTTCAAACTATGTCAATAATGTGGTGAGTCATTGAATCACCATTCATGCTGGGCCACATGCCTACTCAGCTTCCTTTCTTGTCACATTGGGGAGTTTCTGGTTAGCCTGTGTGGTGGGAAATCCCTGGCTCTGCCTCCCCGGCACATGAGGACAGGATTGAATTTTGCTTTTCATCTTTGTGTTTCCAGTGCTTGGCACAGTGACTCACATGTAATTGTTGGTTGGATAGAAAGATGAGTGACTTTTATTCTACTATCAGAAAGGCATAGCTATCATTAATCCCTCAGTTTTTCCTATATTTCTGACTTCTCTGGAAAGACTTAAAGTACACATACAGTTTCTCATACTTCTAGTTACAAGTCTAAGTCTCTATTTTAAAAAAAGATAAACAAATTAAATTTTAATAAAGTCTTTTAATCAGAAAAGGATATTTTTAGCAATACCTTTTCCTTTTATTTTAGTAGACATATTTTCTTTTATCTTTTCTTTTGCCTTTGCTACTCTGCTTTCTGTTTATTTCACTTCTTTATTTTTAAAAATAGTAAGCAAAATAGAGCAGAAAATCAACAAAGGTATGCTCCTGTCTCAAAAAATTACTAAGTTTAGTCTTAACTTAATATCCCCTCCTACCTTGGAGCAGAAGGACAGTGGAAAGCAGATCTCTGTCCTTGGGAACATGACCAAAGGACACTGAACCTGACCTTTTATGCTTTTCATACACTCTGCTTATTTTGATGCTTTGTTGAGAATGCTCTTGGGCCCTTGAAATTGGTGAGCAAGAGTGCATCAAACAGTTCAAATACAGACAGAGTGGTAATTCCAGAGGGATGGCATAGGGTATTCTAGAATAAGACTTTGATGTCACTGAGACTTCAAACCACAAGATAACTACAGATAATATTAATTAAATAAAGACTTTCTGTACATTGCACCCACATTTTAAGTCTTTTGTCCTCATTCTAAAGATTCAGCTGAGAGTTGTGGTTGATAAATGGGAAGGAGACAGGTGGGGAAAAAAGATAACTTCATGAATTTCTCCCAGGAAGGACAACCTCTCAACTTAAGACATCTGCGTGGGAAAGCCAAGAAGGATTAGACTGCCCCCATTTCCTTTCATTTCTCTAATTAAGTCAATGTCCTCTGCAGTGGTAGGAGTAAACCTATTCTTAAAACCAACTTGCTTCTTATTGAAATTTTAAAGTCCTAAAATAAAGTGAACTTTGTGAAGCTTCAATAAAATTATTTCTGCTAAGGGAAAAACAAAATAATTTTAAAAGTAAATTAAGATAATTTCTGCTGTGAATCAAATCCTTTCTTTTTCTTAAGATCAATACTTTCATACACATACCCACATAGTCCTGGCACTCCTCTTTACTTAAAATAGAAATGACCCTAGGTCCTAAATTAGCTTGTAGTTTTTTTGAAGAAAACAAAAGCAGATTAGAAACCATAAAATGTAAACAGAACATAATTTCGTATGTTCAATAAATATGCTGTACACCTGCAAATTGCCTAGTGTACCCCCCACAGAATGACTTCAGTGAGCCTCACTCTGCAAGGCCACATGGGAGAAATAAAGTAAGTTTTGGCTTTAACTTGGCAAAACTCCATTTATTTAATTAATATTATCTGTAGTACCTTGTTTAAAAGCAGCAATGTATTTTTTTCAATCGAATAATAACTACTCATAACCCAATGAACTGGCAGTGTTTGTACATACTAAGATGTACGGTGAAAAAAATCAGAAGTGCACATACATTGATATAATTTTAAGTTTATGCATGAATAACACTATACACATATACACATGTTAACATCAGACAGGGATTTTCCATGTATAATTTTCTGCTTTCAAATGTAAGAAACTCATACTATAGGTTAAAATGGTGAAAAAATGTGAGTTTGATATTTTACTCTGGATAGCAGAAAAAGAGATAGTTGATTATTAATTATGAGGAAAGAATATAAGAAACATCAACTACAATGGGTTTAGGACTTGTAGGAATGCTGGTGAACTTGCATTGCTACAGAGATGGGGAGGTCACAAAAGTTGAGATAGCTTTCAAGAGTTGAATCTGGTATAGCTTACCTAAACCAACAACCAAGTAGGGAATGATGGCAGCAGACTGGAAGGAAAATAAGAACTGGGCTTTTCTAAGAAATTCTCAGTTAGCCACTTGGGAGTAGGAGTGTGTCTACCTGAAATTAAAGTTAATACATTGTGGAAATATTTGAGACATTCCACTAGATCACCATGAAGCATATCAGAACTAGCAAGGTGTGAGTGGTGGACCCTGTGCAATGTGACTTCCATGCAAATTGAGTTTGGATGTTAGGACTCGCAATGCTGCTGGGGAGGTAGCTCAAGAATTGAGTACCACTTGCCTCGAATATAAGAGGAGGTTCTGGGTTCACTTTGCAGAGGCTTCAGGGTGGGAGGAGAGGGAGAGAGAAAGAGAAACAGAGAGGCAGACAGTGGCATGCATGCACCAAGAGGTTATGAAGAGATTTGTTACTTACATAATGATGCTTTCTGGGGAAATCAGGTAGTTTTCAAGCAGGTATCAGGAAGTGAGAAAGAAAACTGGCTTGGGTTTTTTTATGGTAGTTAGGGGATGGAGCCAAGTTGTGGGTTCCTGTTTGTGGTTTGAACTTTCATCAACAAGGAAGGAGTTCCTGGGCTTTCTTCTCAGCCAGCCAGTATGTGGGGCCATGGGGAAGGAAGAGAGGTGAGGCTTGAAAGTTCTCAAGGGTCAAACATCAAAACTGGAGTCAGACATTTTATTATACAAAGGGACATAATGAGTTGTATACTGAGACATTTTTGTCAAGTTGAGCTATTCCACAATTCCAAATGCAGATAATTTAGTCCAGAGTTGAGACAGGTTTAAATCATTCCTCAAGTTTCTTACCTTGTTAGTTGAGAGCTATCAAATCCTCAAATATTTTCCTTTCCTCCAGTTATAGAATACAGAGTGGTACCTTTCAAGATCTATCCCTAGTGGCCCTCAGAGTCTTGAGAGAGGGAAATACACAGAAACCTCAATAAACAATGCCTTAATAGGGAACAACACAGGAGTAAAGCTCAGAGTTTGTTTTTGAACTCATCTGGAGCAGAGAGAATTGAGCAGTAGCCTGAAAAAAGGGGCACAAAGTTTTAATAGGAAGATTCAAAAGGGAAGAAAATGTTTTATTTGTCTCAAAAGTTTGCTGAATTCTGTGTGTGTATGTTAGAAAACTAAATGACAGAGTAGTTTTAATCCAATATGAGCTCCCACAGGTAATGGTGTTAAACTTGACACTTATTCCTGGCATGCTTGGAACCAAGCAGATATTCATTACTTCACCAGCTATCATTGTCTTAAAATCAATGAAGTCAGAAAGATAGGGCATTTACACTAATTCAAAAGGGTGATGTAATTGAGTTTCTGTTATTTTCTTTTAAAACATCAAATTTTTTTGTGTGTGGGTGTGTATATGTGATTCTGTATTCTGATTCTATTGTTCATTTGCAATAGTATATTTTCATAGTTCATATTTCATAGTTCATTTCCTAGTATATTTTATATTCAGATTAAATAATCTGTTTCTATGCTTTTCTTTTTAATTTTAGAAAGTTAGGATAATAACACTTGTATTTATTCTGTATGTATTCACATCATAGTCTGGGTATTCCTGATCACCAAATTATTTAAATAAAACTTAAAGATTTAACAAAATAGTTTTTGATACAGATAATGTTGTAGATCACTATTGCCTTAGTGGATTTCAAAGAAGAGAAGACTAAGGTTTGTTAAATCTAAGTGATTGACCTTGTTTCCAGAAATTGCTTTTCAGGTTGTCGTCCTTATGTTGAGTGTCACAGAGCATTTCCAAGAAAATTTAGGCTTCATCAATATGCAAGCTGGCTAGAAAGCAAAAAGATCTGAAATCTAACAACCACTTATTTTGCAACATCCAGTTCCCTCAAATCTAGTTTTCAAATATAGCAAGGTTTCTGCTCAACATATTTTGTCGAACTTGTTAGTATATAAAAATAACTTCTGTGTCTAGGAAACAGTCAAATGAAAACTAAAACTATCAAAGATGTGCTTCATAATAACAAAGAATCATATGGAAATTTTGTCACTTGGAATTGCCCAACAGCTGGGAGGTTGACATCATCTGTGAAAAACATGTGTTGTTTGCATACCTATAAATTGTTGCCAGAATCAAAATGATGTGCCATCTCTCTCTTAGATGCCTGAGCCACTGAGTCTTTCTAGACCTATGTCCCATCTTCGTTCTCCAGCCTTTGTTTCTTTTGGTTTATTTGAATGAATCATTTTTCAGAACAGTTGTCCAACTAAAGTACAACAGTTGTGTGTCTTATCAATGATGCCTTGACAATAACTGGCACTTTGCAATAGGAAAGGATTAGTAGGATAATCCAAATCAACCTTAAATATGAATCACATGAAAACATTACTGTTTAACAGACTAAAACTATTCCTTAATTGTTCAAAATTTAGATGAAAATTTAAATGCATGAAACAGGTTTTATTTGTAAATTTACAACCAATAGTATAAGATATTAAAATCTTAACACAATTATAATATTCAGAATATAATAGGAAAATACTCATTTTCAGGATCTAGTTATATCATAAAGTTATTGATACCTTTAAAATATGCTTATCATTCCTGTCCAAGGATGATTCTAGTATGTATTTGTTTTTCCATATTCTTAGTTTTTAAAAATCAGAAAATTGTGTTATGTTTTTCATTTGACTTGAATCATTTAAATTATTTCAACTATTTAATTCAAATATTACTTTTGAATGCAGTTGAGTTATAGTGCACAATTAAATTTTGACTCCAGAATGAGATGTCTATTTAAATGATCAACCACAGATTCAATATTTTAGGCACTGTGGAAGACAAAGAAAAAATGTGATGCTATTAAGAGTAACATTTTAGGCCAATAGAAGTGTTAAGTGAGACTGTGTATTAAAACTCTTAAGATCCCTAGTTGGGATATTAGAGAACTAGTTACTATGAACTTAAGAACCTTACTTAAGTACAAAAATCTTGAGTGTCCCTGTCTATAAGCTGAGGATCTCAGGTGTGGATTTAGTGTAAACAAAGCATTTAACATGGTGCCTGCCCTCAAAGAGGGTTAACTCATGGTAAAGGAAATTGAGAACAATCAGTTACATTGCGGTGAGTCCAGCAGTGACTAGACGTGTTACCTAATGTGATATGTGAAACTGGAACAAAACCTGACAAATAGAAAACCAAAAATTCTTCCTATAATGGAAATAATATGCAGAAATAGAGAAGGAGATTTTTGAGGGTAGTGAGAACAGCCTGACTGGAATGAAAACTCCATATTTTTCATAGCAACAAACTGTTTTATTAGAATAAAAGATCGTTTTATAGAGGACCTTGGAAACTAGTGGAAAAGAACCTAAACAATATTTACCAAAAGCCTTCTCATCACTGTACTTAGTTGGGAGTGGGAGGAATGGTGATAAAATACAGAGAATAAAAGAAAGCTCTTAAGGCCCTTGAGGAGACAGAAACCCCAAGCATGTTGGCTATTGGATTGGTAAGGAATGTCAACTGCATGAGTAGCCTTCTGCCCCAAAGAAAGAGAATTTCATCTCATTTGTATTGAGAAAAGGAATACAGGAAGCCCTGGCAAGGTTCTCAAAGAGTTATTACTAGTGTTGTGGTAAGAAAAAGTGAGCAGCAGAATATAAGACAAAAGGAGGATGAGGGGAGAGCAGAGATAAGAGGGAGAATGGGGAGTTGCAGTAGAAAATGTGACTTATGTGGCTGACACACAATGAAGATCAGTGATGGGCGAGGTGTTGGTCAGGTGTATTTGGAACCACTGAATTCATTTCCAGGGACCCTACAGCAGTGGGCGGCCTACATGTAAAAGAGTTCTAAGAGTGTTCACATTATTATTGTTCCTGTTATTTTTTCCTCCTGAGGTGGAATGGGCAAGCCCAGGTCCATCACAGGAACTGGGTGGTGTCAAGAACTCAGATCCCTCACGTTTACTGCAGAGTCTCTTAGCGTATATTATTTTCCAACCACGACACTGCCCTAGTCAATCATTTTCCTTTACTCTCAGTGAGTGATGGAAACTTCTCTTTTAAAAGTGAAAAATGGCCCTTTAAACATTTTTATATCCTTTCCTTGCTATTTTTTTTATTCCACTTGGCTTACTTTAATAGACATGTTGCGTCCACATGGAATCCATTTTCTCCTTTCTCTTTGAAAAATGAGAAAAGTAACCTACACTAAGGAATAGGTCACAGAGATCAATTGAGGGAAAGTGACAGTCCATGCTGCTGCATTATTTAGGCTTGACTCATCTTAAATTGGTTACATTTATCATGAAAAACTACAAAATTATCAGAGAAAGGGATTTCTCATAGGAAAAGCAGACTTAAACTTCTGCCAACATGCTTCTTACATTACTTTCCTATTCTCTATTAAAGATAAGGGTCAGAGGTACAGTATAAAGTATAATTAAATACAAAATACTTACTTTTTTTAGAGAAATAATTATCTCACAGATTTTCCCCTTTGCCCTATGGAATAACATATTTTGATCTGAATTCTTATGCTAATAGTCTGTAGCCACCTTACAAATATGACATCATTCAGGCTAACAAGTTTGTTATAAAGTTTTGCAACCAATACCCAGTTAATGAATAGTTCATAGTTCTAGGTCTCAGTTACGATTCTACATTTTTTGTCCTCTTCATTTAAAAAATGGATAAATTTGTGGCTGTATCAACCAAGGTTTCATAAAGAATATTTTTAGGGAATATCTGCTTTAAGTATTTTATATAAAGGGACTGGCTTTGTAAGGCTTTATAGGAAGAAATGGAAGCCATTATTGCCAGAACCAACTGATAACAGAGAGCAGAGTCTGACAAAGACGGGGTGATCACCTAAGGGCAAACTGGCGCAGGTCAACAGAGGTACTGAGTTTCTAGATTATCAGATGAAGAACTTTAAGAATTTAAATGCATGCCATTGGTGGTGAAAATCACAAAACTCCCAAGTGAACCAAATTTAAAAATAACTTGTCTTCATAAAGTTCTAATAACAAAGCAATAGAAGAAACGGATTATTGATTTTGTCCACTATAAGATCCCTGCTTGTGTGCTTACCCTTCATCTCCCCTTCTGGATACATGCACACACACAGTTTTGTTTTTGTTTTTAGTTTGACATGTAATCACTTTCTTCTTTATGTTTCTAACTTTATTACATTGGCTCAGAATATATTCTTTTATGTAATTATGATATTACTTGGGATTTTCCGTGTTTTTTAAACAAAAAAAAATTTCTACCTTGGGGAATCTGATTAAATCAATAGATTAAGAAGCCATTTTATTTTATTTTATTTTATTTTTAAATCAACAATATAAAATGTCCTAATAAAGGGGAAAAAAGAGACAACCTAACATAGGATGAGATTCAAAGTTTGAGCTCCTATCTTTTAACCTAGGAGAGTGATAGGATGTCATTCTCTCATATGAATTAAGATACAGAAATGTTTTAATGTTTTCCAGAGGAGGGAGGCAAACTCAGTTTTGCTCTGTCTTACTTGGCATGTCTCCAATATGGGGAAGTAGTAGTTTATGAAAAGATAAGGTACTAGTCCAGCAGACCCTTTTCATTGGTGAGTGCTAACACCCTAAACGCGCAAATGTAAGGGATAATCAGGATTTGAGCATAACATAAACATGTTTGTCTTCCCAAATTTGGTACAATATATTAAAAAGCTTTAAGACCATGCCTTTGGGGCAACTGGTCGAGTAAGTAATAGAAGGAATGCAAAAATTGGTCAGACTGACAACCTATGGAACATAAAATCATTCTACCCAGGGCCTCTTCTAGAGTTCTAAATGCTGTCTCGACATGACATGTATCATTGAAGGAAGAAACCATTTCTGACACATCGGCAATGAGGATTTAATACCTCTCTACTTGTGCTCATTGCAAGCAGAAAATGGACACCAGTTGTTATTGTATAATCTCCAAAGCCGAAATCTCCTACTATCGGTTAATCTCATTACCCCTACATATTCAATTCTTCCCAATACACAATCATCATTTAAAATAATTAGTTAACAATTATCCAGCTTGTTAAAATGACCTCCCAGAAAATTAATCACCTTGGAAAAGCACTGCATGTTCTTTTGCCAAGGGCAAAAAGCCAGTTGAATTAATGATTTTTCCAAGAACATCTTAGAAAAATATACTGTGATTATCCATTTTAATTAATAAAACAACTATAATAACAACAACAAACCACTCTATTGTGCTGAGTGCAACTGGGGAAAGTATTGAGTGATAATAACTAAAATTCAATTTCTATCTTTGATGTACTGCTTACCTAATTGAGTTAGTGAAAAATAATAAAATTATTAACTCAATTTGATCAAATCATGAAATATTTATTTACAAATCTATGTCACTTCAGTTTACTATCTTGACACAGGGAATAATAAGAATTCTTCATTACTGCCAAGGGATCACAATCCAAGGAGAGAGCACACAATCCTTCAAAAAATAAACAGAAATATATGAAATGATTACACATCATTAAATTAAATACTATGTGACTTTATCTTTTGTTTAACTTTTTCTTGAATTAGTACACAAAAATAGTTAAGAAATGAATTACTACTTACATTCTAGAACCAAGAAAAGAAGAGAGGAAGGGAAGAAGGGAGAGAGAGGGAGGGGGAGGTCTCACTTTTTCAGACCTTCCTAGCCCATACCCTGAAGGCAAGCCTTTAAATTATTTTATGCTTTATCATTGAGCTGTGCTTTCAAGTATTATCTTCACATTGCGATTTTGTGATAAGACCTTATACTGAGGTCTTATTAAGAAAGGAGAGAGTTGGCCCTCCTTCCAGTACCAACACTCCCTACCTTCCATCCTCCTTCCTCTTTCTCTTCATCTCATTTATTTCCCAAGTTTTTAAGCAAATCGATACCTAACATTTTTGTTTTCATGATAATGCCAGCAGTAGCCATGTGCTATAATCTAATTCAACTAATTTCTTGTATAACTTTTCAATTTCCAAAAGTAAATAATGGCTTTGTTTCTCCATCTGTTTAGTTTTCAAGCTCTCTGTTATAAATTCTTCCCCAAACTTTTCAAACTTGCTGTGAAATCTCTAAATAGGTATAAACATAGAAAATGATCTCTCCATTCCTTTCTTGTATGCTCTTGGAGTTTGTTACCCTGCTCTCTGACGTACTGCTCCCTAACTTACACAACACTCAGACAAACCTATGCTTCCCTTGACTCTCTGCTCCTGCTTCTTTTCCTGGATGCTGTGTATTCCTTTCTTTGTTTTCATTTTGTAGGAACGTATTCTTCAGTAATGTCGGAGAAAGAGTAGGTAGAAGGTAAAAGAATTGAGGTTTTCCATATTTGAAGATGTCTTTATTCAGTCACATACTTGACTGGTACTTTGGTCAAAATGTGAGGTTAAAATAATTTTCCTACAGAAGTTTCTAATGCTTTCCAGTTGATGGTTTTGTTTTTAAAAACATTCAATGTTACGTTGAATCTCAATTGTTTGTGTAGGAGGAGCTGATTTATTGTTCCTTATTGCATGAAACTTGATTACTTTTTCTATATATGATGATGTGCATGGATATGGATCTTTTTATTCATTTTTTTCTTAGCACCTCTTAGAGTTCGGTTTTTTAAATTTTATTTTATTTTTTGTTATGATTGTACATGTTCTTAAATTTTGAGAAATTTTATTAAATATTTATTTGATAAAATCCTTCCCATCCTTTATTTATTCCCATTTTTTGATGCTTTTTTGAGGGTTTGATGACATATCCCTACTGAGTAGTTTCTTTTCTTTCCTGTTAGCCATCTCTTAATTTGATTGTCTGATTGAATATCCCTCGATTTTGACTCTCAAACTTTAATCTTTGTTTCTACTGCTACATCTTTAATTTCCAGGATTTATTACTTGAATTCTATTATATCTATTTAAAATAACATTATATTGCTCACTGGATATACAGTTTTTCCAATAATAAGAAGTGTGCTTTTTCCAGTTGTTCTTGTTTGTTTGCTTTGTTTCTTTTATTTTGTGTTTTTCTTCTAATACCTTCTGAGACTATGCTAGACTTTATATTTAAAAATAAAATGTCAAAAATATGACTGGCATTTATACATGGTCGTAAGGAAAGGGATGCTTGTCAAGTGGAGTTTTTACCATGATGAGATAGGATTGTTTCTCTCTCTATCTGTCTCTCTTGCTATCCCTCTTCTCTCTCTTAAGTTTCCAGAGTATCATCCATTGGTAATTTCCCATGGTTCAATTAAGTACACATAAATGTATGTGTGGCATAATATGAAATCATTTTCTTTTACATTGTTTTATGTCATTTTTTTGTCTTGAAAATCTAATTTTCTCAGGAAATTAACAGCATTTTCCGTAAGTCTTGTTTATCTGTTTATTTTGTGGTGCTAGGGACTGAACCCAGGCCCTCACACGTGTTGAGCAAGCTCTCTATCAATGACCTGCTTCTCCAGTCTGCCACTATTCTTGAAATTGTTCCTACATAAAAGAACTGATAAACTAGAGTGTCTGTAACAAATCTCTCAGTCTGTAAGCAGAATTTGGCTATCATTTCAACTCAAGACATTACCTTAAGATGTGAAATCAAAATATATTCACAAAATAAAACCAGATGTATAAAATAAGGCACATGAAAATTTCCTGTCTACTAGGAATCAGTTTCATCATTAAGAAGCTGCTCTAAAGACTGGTCTGACAGTCAACTTGAATCTTTTGGGCACTAATGCAAATGTATTTTCATCTTCACGTCCTTGTGCTTTGAATCAATTACAGATTTTTTTTTTGTTTTTTGTTTTTTTTTTTGCTAGCTTTGTTTCAGAAGTGAAGTGACTGCTACACTAGGGTTGAGAAGCCTTCCCCAAACCCTTTGTAATTAGAATTACTAATTCAAAGAAAGTGAGGGAGAGACATGTGTCTGCATGTCTGCATGAACAAGCGTGCGCACGCGCATCTCTCTCTCTCTCTCTCTCTCTCTCTCTCTCTTCTTACAAGTGTATGAAAGTCCTACCTCATCTCTCTTTTGTAGAGCAGAAAGCATAAGTCTTTATTCCAGTCTTAAAATGTGACCAAATGAACAGTTCCATTTTAAGACACTGGTGGAAAAGATTAAAAATCAAAGGACAGGAGTGTGATGGCAGGTACAAGAGACATAGAAGAGAAGATGGTGAAAGCAATGAAGATTTCACAGTTCTGAAAAACTGGTTAAATTCTTATAATGCTATAATTCCCTTGGGTTATGGATTTGAGAGTTCACTCACCAGCTATCCACTATTCTTTAAATTCTTGTTGCAATTACCCAAACATTTTAATTTTCCCCCCGAGTCAAATAATGCTTAGCCTACAGTGAAGGACATTGCTTTTGGAATGCAGCAGCTGAGGCCTAAGCTCTTGGTCCCAAAACACAGCTACCCTACCAGCTCCTTCCTGCCTGCGCCAATCAAGCCCTCATCTGCATTTGCTATGTTCTTTCATGCCAGCTATAAAATGGCAGGTGACAGGTGCCCTACTTTTGGCATAAATTATATATTCAAATTTATATCAATATAATTAAAGTATTTATAACAAGAAAATAAGTATAGGGATGTACTCAAAGGATAGATCATGAGTAAGTGGGAAAAAGGAGACATCTAAGAGAAGAAAAGGATCAAACTGACAATATTAAGCAAGTATTTCTGACTTATGTTCTGTGTGACTCCACCTGGTAACATGGAGAAAATATATTTCCATTGGAAAAATCTGATATTGTCAGTGCACTGAATTACTTTTTCTAACTACAAAAGGGAAATTATGCATCATATAGAACTACTTTCCTTGTGATCTATTCCAGTCAGTATTCCGAAATTCTTTCTGGGACAATTGGATGGATGATGTATTTGATTGTGTATTGTTAGCACTATTTTAAGGAGAAATGTAAGCAAGTATGAGCGATAATTATGCAGTGAATGTTTGTAGGAATTGCTCCAGAATTTAGTCCAGAACCCACTGGGCAAGTTGTATTTGTGAGCTAATTTCAGTAAGGAATCAGCACTAACTTTTTTTTTACATGTTACTATAAAATTGATATCAACATGGTATTCCTATAGATTTTATTATTTCATTTAGATGTATTTTTAATTAGATGTATTATTAGATGTATTATTATCTTAATTTTACAAAATAGGAAACTGATCCTGATTCCCCATTTTAATAAATTGTCGTAGGCCACACCATTAGTAAATGGCATCACAGAAGGGAAATTTCTTGTTTCCAAATCATATTTTCATAAATATTAAACCATCTATGACTTAGTGTATATTTTGATAAATTTGTGAAAACTTAGATTTTTCTTATTCCATCAAGTAAACATAACATGTTTATTGTCATCTTTCTGGGAATCAAAATATCAGGCCTGAAATTGTGTCTACCTCTAAGTGTAATGAGATAGAACATTTGAAATCATATTACCTGGAAAAATCTGAGGTATAAAGGATAAAGAATATGTTTAACATCAGGGATAGGCTTCAATGTACCTTAAATGGAATTTAAATAATTACATAAAATGTGATCTGAAAATTTGAATGAACTGTATGTAATGAAAATGGTTATGTTTTACAAATGTAAACAACTAATTTGGTGCAGCCAGTTTTATACTTTAGAAGGACAATGGCAGTTGCGTGTGTAGGTGTGTATGTAGAGAAGATATATATTACATATACATGCACATATATCATATATATGACTATAGCAGCAGGTATATATATTGGCAAGTATATATATGCAGCATATATATGCAGCACACACATACAATGATTAAATACACATACTTTATAAATATATGACTCTTTTGAGAAATGATTAATACATATATATACATATATCTCTATCTATATATACAGGAGTGAGAGTAGGAATATATAAACATATGTATACATGGCAGAATATATATTTTTTTCTGTGCCAAGATCCTGGAACTGTTAGTACTGGTACACTGAATATAATTTCCCTGATAAGTGTATTAAATGAAATTCTAGTATTTCACACCTTTCTGAGAATCAAAGTGAAGAACTCAGAGTGCATTGATAGGGAATCATGCCTACATCTGTCTGAACATTCCATCTGATTGTGTGCCAAAATTTCATAAATACTAACTGATCTTTCTGCTGCCATAAGATTCTGTTGAGATAACAAATCCTATTCCTCCTTTATGAAGGATGGTATTCGCCTGAAAATGTAAAAGTTTCTCTTAACCTCCAGAAAATAATTGGGTTAATCCAGCTACCCCACGTGTGAAATCGAGGAACTCCATGCTAAGATTGAATTGAATATTGTTTTATGTTGTCTGAGAGCTGCTTGTCTGAACATGTTGCCTCTGGACAAAGTAAGCTTCTCTATGAAGGATAAAAGAATGATTATTCCAATATTCAGTCACAGTTCATCACTAAGCCCTGAACAAAATGGAAAAAAAAATGTTTTTATCTTATGAAATTGTAACCATTTCTCTGGGAAGTCATTTATCTGGTTACTATGTAAGAGAACAAAGATAATGGAAAAGTCTTCCATTATTCTTACCTATGACTTTAAGTAAGAAATTTTAATAAAATTAGTTTTTGGTTTTTATATCTTTTAAGGCCCCTAATATAAGAAAATGAAGTATTGGAAACTTGTTTTACACAATATATTTTGAACCATAAAACCCTATATAAAATTGAAATTATTATCTTCAGTAACTACTTCTGCTTCTTATTTTATTCTCTAATGGTTAAAAAATGACTGGAACTTATAATTACTGCCAATAAATGAGGGCATTATATAAAAAATAGTTAAATAAGAGCATGTTAAATAAGGGCAGGAGGACTAGTGTCCTCATGAGTCACCAGCTGCCTTTGGATCTGCTTTCTTACTAATCACACAGGTGGCTTGGAAGGTCTTTTGATTTCTCCAGCTTTCCTCATAGGGAGAATGGGGCAATTTGACTTAATAATATCCAAACTCTCTTCCATTTCCAACTTCTATAGCTCTGTGACATTTCTGCCCTATTATAAGAGAAATCCAATTTAAAGGTGTAAACACAGTAATAACTTTTTTCTTTCATTATTTCAATAAAAGTGCAATGAAAGCAAACTGACAAGTTTGGACAGATTTCAGAGTTTAAAGGAGCAGGGCTGACAGCTTTTGAGAACCTCTTTGCTTTCAACTGAAAGCAAGCAGAGAACCCTTGCTCTCCAGCCCTGAATGTCATAATATTGTTATGCCCAGTGTCATTGAAATGTCTGGCAAGACTGTCAATTAAAAATGGGAATCATGAAGCCATATTTACTGCTATAGGATGAAGAATACTGAAATGTGCGACAAATTATCCTGAAAGGATAATTTGGCTTACACGATATTGACAAAATTTCAAATCATAGTACCTATAGTCATTTGGGGTAATTTACTTACCTTTTTCTAAAATTAGCTTCATCTTAAAATTTTCTCATAATTTGTAATGCTTCATAAAATACTGGATTTAAAATTCTTGAGGGACTATCAACTTATATTATGGATAACAATATTTAGAAACCATTCCATTTGCTACATAAGTTTTTTAAAACGATTGGATAACCACTTAAAATAGCTATCATTCATCTTATAAAATCTATAATACCTAGAAATTCTCTGTGACCTTTAGAAAAACTAAATCCACAAAAAATGTTCCTTTAGTTTGCTTATAATTTTTAGAAGAAATATTACCATGCAAGGTAACAAAGTTCTGCATCCTTAGGCCAAATCACTGACATAACATGAAATAGGCAATGCAATTAATTAAAAAAAGATGTTCAGCCATCGTATCTTAGAATTTACAGGAATTGCCCTTAGGAATTAACTCACATAATTTTGTATGTACTGCTTCATAGGAAGACCTCATTTAATATGACTGACACATTTTCCTGCAGATTCTGCTCAATTGCCATAGTAGAGAACTTGCTATATGGTATATTTTTAGCAAGATCATTCAGTTTCTATAAAGCTCCATCATTAAATTTTTCATTATATTGACCAAACACCTATGTGATGCTTACACTTTGCCTACACTTTGCCTTCTGGAGTCAAAGTTATGTCTGTGCATTCTTAATGTCTACCTAATCAGTTTGAGCTTTCTGTTTTCCTGCATGTAACAGGAAGTCAGTTGATAGTAGACTTGTCTAAATACAGTACACATTTTTTCTCACAAACTAAGAAATCTGATAGGATGCATAGTTTTTTTTTTTTTTTTAATTTATTTTTTTTTATTGAACACAAATGGAGTACAGCTATTGTTTCACTGGTTGTACACAAAGTAGAGTCACACCATCTGTGCGCTCATGCATTTACACAGGGCAATGGTATCTGTCACACACTCTGTTATTAATTTTACCCCCCACCCACCCCCACCCCTCCCTTCCCTCTATGCTAGCTATCTTTCCTCCATTCTTGCCATCTTTCCCCCCCACATTATGCATCATCATTCATTTATCAGAGAGACCATTCGGCTTTTGGATTTCTGTGATTGGCTGATCTCACTTAGCATAACAGTTTCCAACATCATCCATTTACCTACAAATGTCATAATTTTATTCTTCCTTATAGCTGAGTAATATTCCATTGTGTATATATACCACAGTTTCTTTATCCA
>JAJEJO010049576.1:666350-722988 GCA_020662805.1 Glaucomys volans
TAATTTTATTCTTCCTTATAGCTGAGTAATATTCCATTGTGTATATATACCACAGTTTCTTTATCCATTCATCCACTGAAGGGCATCTAGGTTGATTCCATAATCTAGCTATTGTGAATTGAGCAGCTATGAACATTGATGTGGCTGCATCACTGAGGCAATCTGATTTTAAGTCCTTTGGGTATAAGCCAAGGAGTGGGATGGCAGGGTCAAATGGTGGATCCATTCCAAGTTTTCTAAGGAATCTCCACACTGCTTTCCAGAGTGGCTGTACCAACTTGCATTCCCACCAGCAATGTAAGAGTGTACCCTTTTCCCCACATCCTTGCCAACACCTGTTGTTGCCTGTGTTCTTGATAAAAGACATTCTAATTGGGGTAAGATGAAATCTAAAGGTGGTTTTGATTTGCATTTCTCTTATAACGAGTGATATTGAACATTTTTTCATAAATCTGCTGATTGCTTGTAGATCTTCCTCTGTAAAGTGTCTGTTCATTTCCTTGGCCCATTTATTGATTGGGTTATTGGTGTTCGTGGTGTAAAGATTTTTGAGTACTTGGTAGATTCTGGAGATTAGTGCTCTGTCCGAAGTGTGTGTGGCAAAGATTTTCTCCCACTCTGAAGGCTCTCTCTTCACATTGCTGATTGTTTCCTTTGCTGAGAAGAAGCTTTTTAGTTTGACTCTATCCCAATCATTGATTCGTGCTTTTATTTCTTGCGCTTTGGGAGTCATGTTAAGGAAATCTGGTCCTAGGCCAACATGATGAAGATTTGGACCTATTTTCTCTTCTATTAGGTGCAGAGTCTCTGGCCTGATTTCTAGGTCCTTGATCCACTTTGAGTTGAGTTTTGTACAGGGTGAGAGATATGGGTTTAGTTTCATTTTGCTGCATATGGATTTCCAGTTTTCCCAGCACCATTTGTTGAAGAGGCTGTCTTTTCTCCATTGCATGTTTTTGCCTCCGTTGTCAAGTATGAGATACCTGTACTTATTTGGGTTTGTCTCTGTGTCCTCTATTCTGTACCATTCATCTACCTGTCTATTTTGGTACCAATACCATGCTGTTTTTATCACTATTGCTCTGTAATATAGTTGGAGGTCTGGTATTGTGAAACCCCCTGCTTCGCTCTTCTTGCTAAGGATAGCTTTAGCAATTCTGGGTCTCTTATTCCTCCAAATGAATTTCATGATTGCTTGCTCTATTTCTATGAGGTCCGTCATTGGGATTTTAATTGGAATTGCATTAAATTTGTATAGCATTTTTGGAAGTATGGCCATTTTGACAATATTAATTCTGCCTATCCAAGAACATGGGAGATCTTTCCATCTTCTCAGATGCTCTTTAACTTCTTTCTTTAGTGTTCTGTAGTTCTCAGTGTAGAGGTCTTTCACATCTTTTGTTAGATTGATTCCCAAGTATTTTATTTTTTTTGAGGTTAGTGTGAATGGGGTAGTTTTCCTAATTTCTCTCTCAGAGGATGCATCACTTATGAATAAAAATGCATTAGATTTATGTGCATTAATTTTATATCCTGCTACTTTGCTGAATTCATTAATGAGATCCAGAAGTTTTCTGGTGGAATTCTTAGGATCTTCTAGATAGAGAATCATGTCATCAGCAAATAGGGATAGTTTGATCTCTTCTTTTCCTATTCGTATTCCTCTAATTTCTTTGGTCTGTCTAATTGCTCTGGCTAGAGTTTCAAGAACGATGTTGAATAGTAGTGGTGAAAGAGGGCATCCCTGTCTTGTTCCAGTTCTCAAGGGGAATGCTTTCAATTTTTCTCCATTTAGAATGATGTTAGCTGTAGGCTTAGCATAAATAGCCTTTACAATGTTAAGGAATGTCCCCACTATCCCTATTTTTTCTAGTGTTTTGAGCATGAAGGGATGCTGTATTTTATCAAATGCTTTCTCTGCGTCTATTGAAATAATCATGTGGTTCTTGACCTTAAGTCTGTTGATGTGGTGAATTACATTGATTGATTTCCGGATGTTGAACCAACCTTGCATCCCTGGGATGAAACCCACTTGATCATGGTGCACTATCTTTTTAATATGTTTTTGTATGCGATTCGCTAAAATTTTGTTAAGAATTTTTGCATCAATGTTCATTAGTGATATGGGTCTGAAATTTTCTTTCCTTGATGTGTCCTTCTCTGGTTTTGGTATCAGGGTGATATTAGCTTCATAGAATGAGTTTGGAAGGGTTCCCTCCTCCTCTATTTCATGAAATACTTTGAGCAGTATTGGAATAAGCTCTTCTTTGAAGGTCTTGTAGAACTCGGCTGTGAATCCATCTGGTCCTGGACTTTTCTTTGTTGGTAGGCTTTTGATGACTTCCTCTATTTCATTGCTTGAAATTGGTCTATTTAAGTTGTGTATGTCCTCCAGATTCAGTTTGGGTGGCTCATATGCCTCTAGGAACCTGTTGATGTCTTCCAGGTTTTCTATTTTGTTGGAGTATAAATTTTCAAAGTAGCTTCTTATTATGTTTTGTATTTCAGTTGTGTCTGTTGTAATATTTCCATTTCCATCACGGATTTTAGTAATTTGGAGTTTCTCTCTCCTTCTCTTTGTTAACGTGGCTAAGGGTTTGTCAATTTTGTTTATTTTTTCAAAGAACCAACTTTTTGTTTCGTCAATTTTTGAATTGTTTCTTTTGTTTCAATTTCGTTGATTTCAGCTCTGATTCTGATTATTTCCTGTCTTCTACTACTTTTGGTGATGATCTGTTCCTCTTTTTCTAGGGCTTTGAGCTGTAATGTGAGGTCATTGATTTGTTGATTTTTCATTCTTTTTTACTAGTTTTTGTGTGTTTTTTTTACCCCAACTAGAATGTCTTTTATTAAGAATACAGGCAACAACAGACATTGGCAAGGATGTGGGGAAAAGGGTACACTCATACATTACTGGTGGGAGTGCAATTTGGTGCAGCCACTCTGGAAAGCAGTGTGGAGATTCCTTAGAATACTTGGAATGGATCCACCATTTGGCCCTGCTATCCCACTCCTTGGCCTATACCCAAAGGACTTAAAATCAGATTACTACAGTGATGCAGCCACATCAATGTTTATAGCTGCTCAATTCACAATAGCTAGATTGTGGAACCAACCTAGATGCCCTTCAAAAGATGAATGAATAAAGAAACTGTGGCATATATACACAATGGAATATTACTCAGCCATAAATAAGAATAAAATTATTTCATTTGCAGGTAAATGGATGATGTTGCAAACTGTCATGCTAAGTGAGATTAGCCAATCCCCAAAATCCAAAGGCCAAATGATCTCTCTGATAAGTGAATGATGATGCATAATGCAGGGTGGAAGGGAGGCAAGAATGGAGGAAGGATAGATAGCACAGAGGGAAGGGAAGGGTGGGGTTGGGGTGTGGGGGTAATAATAATAACAGAATGAGAAAGACATCATTGCCCTGTGTATATGTATGAATGCACAGTTGGTGTGACTACTTTGTGCACAACCAGTGAAACAACAGCTGTACTCCATTTGTGCACAATGAATCAAAATAAATAAATTAAAAAAACAAAAAATAAATAATTAAATTTAAAAAACAAACCTATTGGTTATGCTGTGGATAATAATTTTGAACTCATCATCTCTGCTTAGTATGAAAGCATGATTAATATCTTAATAGGGACTATTTGGGTTAAGGACGCATATAGTTGTATGGTGTGCTGCTTATATTGATCTCTCACTACAAGGTGAGTTTTTGGAACTCTGTGGGGACACTAAGTCTATAGGGGGGAAACTGCAATACCATGGAATCCCACTGCTAGAGGGGACAATTCACAAACAACATGAGCAAACAAGGGAAGACAGTGTCCCAAACAAACCTTGGTGCTTTATCAATAGAACCCAATGACAACATGGCTGAAGAATATACACAATGGAATATTACTCAGTCATAAAGACTTTTCATTCTTTTATTAAATGCACTCTCTGCAATGAACTTTCCTCTTAGCACTGCTTTCATAGTGTCCCAGAGATTTCGATATGTTGTATCTTTATTCTCGTTGACCTCTAAGAATCTTTTAATTTCCCCCCTAATGTCTTCTGTTATCCATGTATCATTCAATAGCATGTTATTTAATCTCCAGGTCTTGGAGTAGTTTCTGTTTCTAACTTTCTCGTTGATGTCTAATTTCATGCCATTGTGATCTGATAGTATACAAGGTAGTATCTCTATGTTTTTGTATTTGTTAAGAGTAGCTTTGTGACATAACATATGGTCTATTTTAGAGAAGGACCCATGAGCTGCTGAGAAGAATGTGTATTCGCTTTTTGATGGATGGAATATTCTATATATGTCCGTTAAGTCCAAATTAGCGATTGTGTCATTGAGTCCTATAGTTTCTTTATTCAATTTTTGTTTGGAAGATCTGTCCAACGGTGAGAGAGGAGTGTTAAAGTCTCCGAGTATTATTGTGTTTTGGTCTATTTGATTCCTGAAATTGAGAAGGATCTGATTGACATACATGGATGCGCCATTGTTTGGTGCATAGGATGCATAGTTTTAATTCGGGTCTCAAATATTTTAGACCCAAGGACTCTGCCTTTTCCTTGCAGTTGCTGATGGAGGCTGAGGCTACAGACATCACATCACTTCTCAACTTGGAGGCAGCAGAGAAGCACATGTCCATGAAACCCACCAGATCTTGTAGAGCCTTTGCTTAAAGGGCTGGCCAACAATTACTGCTATGTCTCATTGGCTTAGCCAACATGGACTTTGATAAAAGAAATTACAACTGGGTATATTTCCATACCCAATAAAATGGAGATGCTGTTATCAAAGCAGTAGGGGAAAATCAAAGTAGCTTCAGGCAGTCTCTGTCAGGGTACCCTTCAACAATTTTAGGACAGTTATAAGATCCTGACTAACCTTCTGTTTTCTGGGCTAAAATCCATTTCAGTTAACTTGAGCATTCTTTTTGAGATTTCTCAGCATAACCATCATCATCTTTCCAAAGTGAAGTACCTTCTTAAGAATATGGCATGGGGAACTGAACATAATGTTACACTTAGGAGAAAGCAGTGGTGATACTGTCTTTTATCCTGTAGTTATTGTCTTTTAGGTAGCTTCAGACTGAGAAATATTTTTAATAACTACTGGGCTCAAATTGAACATGCAACCAAAGTCATCTGCAGTATTTCATATAGAATAAACTAAAGTTAGGAGTACCAGGCCCTATTTTACTAATCAAGTTTTTGGAGAAATAATTTATAAATACAAAGAGTACAATGTACCCATTTTAAAGGAAAAACTTGATGAGTTTGGCAAATGTGAACAATGATTTAAACCACCATCACTACAAACTAGATATAGACCATTTCTATCACTCCAAAAAGTTCTCTTGTTTTTCTTTCCTGCCTGTCCACTGCTATTTAATCAGTATCCATTACTACAGATTTATTGTCCTTCCTAGTACTTCAGTAAATGGAATTATATAATTTTATTTCTTTGTGTCTGACATCTTTGCTTAGCATGTTTTTAAAATTCATCAATTGCCTTTATATTTCAATAATCTGTTCCTCTTGATGACTGCTGAGTTTTTTTCTTTTTATTCAGAATATCACAATTTACTAATATCTACTGTTTGCTGACTGACGTTTTGATCATTTCTAGTTTAGAGATATTTTGAATCAAATTAGCATGAATTTCATATGCTATCCTTTTCTTATTTTAATTTCTTTTAGCAAACAGCAGGGCGTGATCACTGGATCAGATAGTTAAATGTATGCTTAAATTTATAAAGAAAATACTAGTCTGTTTTTCAAAGTAGTTATTTCATAGTAGACTCCCACCAGGTATATAGGAGACTCCTTTCATTTCCATCCTTGAAACATTTGTATTGTATTTTTAACATTCTAGTCTGCATGTACTTGTCTCTGATTTTGGTTTTAATTTGTATGTATCTGATAATCAGTGCTTTTGAGCATCTTTTAATTTTTGTTTGTTTGTTTGTTTGTATTGGGGATTGAACCCAGGGGCACATCCCCAGGCCTTTTTTTTTTTTTTTTTTTTTTTGTATTTTGTTTAGAAACAGGATCTTGCTAAACTGCTTCAGGTCTTGCTAAATTGCTGAGGTTGGTTTGGAACTCGCAATCCTGTTGCCTGAGCCTCCTGAGCTGCTGGGATTATAGGTGTGTGCCACCACGCCAGATTAAGTGTTTTTATCATAAATAATCCTTCTGTAGTAGTATCTGTTCCTGTACTTTCCCCAGTATATATGTGCATTGTATTTTTTTCTTATTATAGACTTGTTCTTTATGTATTTCAGATTCAAGTCAATTGTCCCATATGCACACTGAAAATATTTTCTACCAGTATTTGACTTGATTTAATTTTTCTTTATAATTTCTTTTAAAAAGCAGCATTTTATAGTTCTGGTAGCCAGTGGATACATTTTTATTTTATGGTTCATTTTCTAAAATGTCATGGCTGAGAAATCTTTTATTCTTTCCTACTCATGAAGGTCCCTCCTATAAAAGGCAAAGATTATGTCTTTTCCCTGTGAATATCAAATTGGCCAGCAGGATTTGGTGATATTGATTCCCCTTTGCATCATTATTGAAGATCAATTGACTACGTAAGGTTGCTTTATTATTAGACTTTTTCTTTTGTTCCTGTTATGCATTTGTCTATTGTTACAGCAGTGTAACTATAATAATTACACGAACTTTGTAACAAGTTTTGAAATTAAGAAATGTCAGTACTACGAATTTCTATTTCTCTTTCAAAATTATATTGGTTCTTTAATGCCCCTTGAATTTCAATATGAATTTTAAAATAAATTTGCAAATTTCTGCAACACAGATCACTAGAATTTTGATTGAGATTGAGTTGAATGTTGAGAGTTATTTGAGGTGAATTGAAATATACATGCACAACCTGGTAAATACCTTCATTTATTAGCTTTCTTTAAATTCTTCAGCAATGTAATTTAAAGCTCTGTCACATGTACATGTGTATACGTATTTAAGCTGTTATATCTTCTTGATAAACTGACCTCTTTATAAAAAGTCCTTTTTTCTTGTCCTAAAGATTGTGTTGCCTCATATCAACACTCAAGCTTTTTCCATCCTGTTATTTTTGGCAATCTGTCTTTGTACTTAAAGTGCATTTTATGTGCATAACATATCATGGGTCCTGACTTTTTATATATTCTGACTTTTAATTTGTATTCTTTTCTTATTCAATACAAATATTTATACTTATGGTGACATTTACCAAATGACTTTTTAAAAATTTTTTCCCATTTGTTCTTTTCCCCTTTAAATTATTTATTAGATTGAATGATGTAAAGTGTAATCATTTTAGTGTCCATTTTACCTTTTGTACTGACATATTTACTGCACATTGTTTTTCTGCCCCCATCTTAGTGGTTGTTCCTTGGTTTTTAATATGAATTTTCAACTTATTTCAGTCTACATTTAAGTAAAATTATGGCACTTCTTATATAATGAGGGAATTTTACAATATATTTCCATTTTTCCTTCCCCATCTTTTTGCTTATATGGAAGGCATAATTCTGCAATTTCTATAGACTAGATAATATACTGGTGTTATTGTATACAATCACCCATCTTGTAAGAAAATTAGATAATAAAATGTAAATAATATATTCACATGCATATCAATTCTTCCTTTCTTCCTTCCTTTTTATTTTTCTGGTTTCTGATATGGTAATTTTCCTTCAGACTAAAGAACTTACTTTTACAGTTTTTTCTTTCTTTCTTTCATTTTCCTTCTAATAATTACTTTTAAAAATCTTCATTTTGAAAAAGCTTTTGAGTATCTTTTTAAAAAATTATCTCAACATTTTAACGATACTGTTCTATTGATTTGTGGTTTCTGATAACTCATTCTTATTTTGTTTTCCTAGATGTGTAGTATATCTTGTTTTCAAAGGACCTTTAAGGGTTTTTATTACTTTGAGTTTTAATAAACAATTTGATTATCACATAGCTTAGTATTGTCTTTGCACTTATCCAACTTGGTGTTCCTTAAACTGTTTGAATGTATGGACTATTATTTCTCATTGCATATGTGGAAATGTACCTACCATTTTCTTTTGTAGTCAAATATTTTTACCTACCCACTCAAAAATCTTGGGCTCCAATCCATGTGTGGTAGGTATCTTAATATCATTCTCAAATTACTGAGACTGTTCATTCATTTCAATCTCCCCACACCCTGCTTCAGTTTGGATTGTCTTTATATTGTAACTTTAAATTTACTGATTTTTCTTGTGTGAATTCTAATCTACTTTTAAGACCCAGAAAGTTTTCTATCTGGGGTATTTCATTGTTGGTTTTAGGAGGTTGATTTGATTTTTAATTTTATATATTTTATGTATACATTATATATATATATATTTTATATATGTATAGATAGTAATGCATATATACATATGTATTTTTTAAGTTTTACTCAATGAATTCTATCATCGCTATCATTTTGGGGTTTGTTTCTATTGTTTTATTTGTCTCTTGGTTGATATGTTATACTTTACTGCTTCTTCACTTCTACTTTTGACTAAATGCTAAGCCTTGTCAATGTTATGTGACTGTAAATATAGATTCTGTTGTATTTCTTTAAGATATGTTGTGCTTTCCACTGGCAGGTAGTTTGTTTAGTTTTGAACACCAGAAGAATTTTTACCTGGCATTGCTGAGGAGCACCCAGTGCAAACACAGCTTTGTATTCAATCTAAGTCTCAAGGGGTCCATTATGCAGATTTCTGGAGTTCTTTCCATGTGAAGCTACCCTTCCCTCTACTCAGTTCTATAAATACTGGGTGTCTCAGCCTCCCCATACTCTGATATGTGTCTTTTCAGCTTACACAATGACCATGAGGCTTCTTTTTCTGGAAACTCCTTCAAACTTGGACAAACACAAGGCTAACCTTCAACCTTCAAGGTTAAAATGTTGACTAAAATCCATAATTGTCCAGATTTCAATTTGTTTGCAGTAGAAGGGATAGATTTTTATCTGTTACTTGATCATGGCTGGAGGTGAAATCTTAAATTTTCACATGATAGGTTGAACTCCTTCTTTGTAACAAACCCGCATTATTTGACTCTCGGGTACATCATTAATTAGTTAGCTCTCTAAGTTTTTTGTTGGCTATATATTTGCAAGTGTCCAGCTTGTTTATACCACTTGATAATAGATCTTTGGGTGAACAGTAGTCAAACTGAGCATAAAAGTAAGTGACATGACTCTGTGGTTAAGAGTGCAGATTTTGTGGACAGATTATTTTGGTCCAAAGTTTGAGCCTATTAATTGCTTGTGGCCTTGAACAAGGTATTTAGTCTGTCTGTACCTTGTGAACTGTCTTGAATTTTTTCCAACTTGCTCATGGGGTATTGTGAAGAATAAAGCTTTACATATGAAAGTACTTAGAACAGCATCTACATCTGGCTGTTAACTATTATTATCATTAATTCTCATTCAAATTGCTAAGTATCCATATTTTGACCTCTTATCTACCTACTTTTGCCTTTTTTATGTATATAAAACATATATATGAACACACAACCCTTAAGTTCTCCTTTTTCTGAGAATCCTCAAAATTTTATTTAATGACATCAAGGCTCTGATCTAGAGATATTTACATTTTTCATCTAAATTATTGCTTAACAAGTTATCAAAGAGCACCAAGGATTCAACTTTGTAGAAAGGCACAGTGAGTGAGCAGAAGAGTTACTGAATGGTATATATTTCCCTGGTAAGGTTTTTCAAAACACCTATGTCTAGGTTTCTTTCCTTCTCCACTACCCTGTCTACTTTACAAGATGATCCAGCCATCTTTATTATCAAATGAATGTGTGTCTCTGATAAATATTTTCCTCTGTCTTCACAATGTAAGAACTATGGCATCAGAGACCTTTCTCTAGCTCAACATTATTTTCTGCACCAGTATTCAATAAAATATAAATTTACCTTAGTATCATTATTTAGGTCTCACTTTTCTATTTTTGTCTCCAAAGACATCACATAAAAACTGTCAAAATTCTTGCTAAAACCCTATGTATAATACCTATAGCAATCTTTCAAGCTATACACAGAGTATCCTTATGAAAATGAAAAAAAATTTGAGTTCTTTCATAGTGAGCCCATGCCTTGCTGTGTTTTAGAAATCCATTCTTTCTTTCTAGATTATAGAAATCATATATTTAGTAATATAACCTCGAAGTTTACAAAATGATTTGCATGTTTAAGAAATGGCTGAAGCACATTGCCTGTGGTTATACAGACCCCCTTTAACTGCTTTGCCTACCTACCATGTTTTTCATTCTACAAAGTGTAGAGACTCTGGGTCAGAAAACTGAACAGGATGAGATCTAAATGATGAAACTAAGAACTGATCTTTTAAAAATTTTCCTACATATTTTTTCCAATGTAGCTATTTCTCATTTATGAAAGGAAACAGATGCTGAAGAACTTTTTAAAATTATACTTTTCTGTGTAAGTCATTAGTTATGATCATGTGCCTCAGTTTTTAAATTATAGAAAGTGCTTTAGAAAAAAGATTTTAAAATGAACTACAGGAGGATATATTTCTTTATTGCATAAATACTTTGCCAGCATTTTATATTTTGGGTCAGATTAAGAAAACATAACTTAGTATCTATTTTTATAAACTTCCTATAATTATAGGGGTAGAACAATTTTTTCTTATGTGTTCTTAAAGTAATTTTAGGTATGAAGTTCTTTTCACGGGTTGTGATTTAAAACATTAATGTTTATAATTATTTACTATGCAAAATGGTTCCTTTAGCTGTATTTGACAATTCAAATTGTAGTCAGAAAGAGGAAAGCAGACAAATACAATATGTATTTCTTCCATATAAATAAAAGTAGTAACAAATTGATTTAGCATGGTTTGTTTTCTAAAAATATTTTCTTCCTTTAATAATTTCTCAGTTGTATGAATCTTTACCCTTGTTTTATGTTTCAAAAAATCCATATTTAAATCCATATTTGTTAGAGATGATTCATGATACTTCAAAGATAGTTATTTCTAACAACTTAATATGTTTCAGTTCTCTTAATAAAAATACATTTTAATTTATTAGTGTTTTACTGAATATCTCTAAGGATAATATTATAAAACTATGATGCAAAATATTCTTTTAGTTTCTTAAATGAATCTGGCTTAAAAATTAATTATTAATATTTTTTGGTCTTAAAATTGATTTGTAAAATTTAGTGAGAATAGATTTAAAAAAATCACAGTGTTTTTCTGTTTGACATGTGTCTTATTTCTGGAGTAACAAATGGCTACAGGTTTGGGACAGGGAGAGCAGCAGCAGGTCATGGCAGCAACAGTCCTGATGGCCAGAATTTTGATGCCACCTGTCAGGGTGATGAGATTGCTCTCTTTTGAAGGATGGTCCTCTGTGCCCTAGTTTTCCTATTAACCCACTTACTACCATACTGCTCACTTGCCCTTCTCTTGGACTAACTGCTGTGTCTTGCCCTATCTTTGATACAAATCTTAAACACTTTCAGAGAAAGCTCTTAATTTGGGATATCAGTACCGCAGGAGGAGGGCACCTTAGAGAACTGAAGTCCTGTTATATTTTTCCACCTTCTAGGATAAAAGCATGCTGTTTGGATAAGCGCTGAAAATGGTTCAAGAGCCCTGGCTAAAAATAGATAAATAAATGAAGTCAAACATGAAGAAATCTTTTCAAATGGTTCATAAAACACTGTGACGCTATTTCATACGTCCTTAAAAACTGAAGAGTTTGAAGGGAAAAATACCTGCTGGGGGTAGAAGGCAAAAATGCTCATGCTTACAAAACAAACATTTGTAGACAGGACTCTTCCTGGGTTATTAAAATATGATGTTTTCAGAAAATAATGGAAATTGTTAAACCCTCTGAACATCAAATTCAGAATGTTTTAACATTTAATATAGAACTTGGCCATCTGTTCTTTACTGAATTCAGAATGTATCAATAGCCAACAGAACAAATGACCCATGTTTGTCAGAAACTATCACTGTTTGAGCAAAACACTTTTCAATATGCAGCTTGCCATATTAAAATTAAATTTAAAATATTGTATTTTGGAGCCAGGAATCTGAATTGTATAGAACTGCAATTAATTTATTCTTAGCTCTCCACATAATGTAATGCAGCTTCTCATAGCAGATATAAATATGTGCAATTATTACATGCTAATCAAACATTCAAACATTATAAAAAGAAAAATATGAAATAGGTGAGAAATAAATAAATGACAATAAATTACTTTTTGGTGTTGGAATCTATTTTCACTGTCTGAAATAGGAATTGGCAAAATATGTTTTATGCTTGTTTTTGACAATAAATTTCATTTGAACATAGCCAAGGCCATTCATTTACTTATGATCTCTGGCTGCTTTCATGATACAATGACTGAGTTTAGTGGTTGTGACAGAGAACACATATCCCACAAAAATAGGTACTCTCTGGCCTTTTGTAGGAAATGTTTACTGACATATTGAAGCTGTATCTACTAAAGCTCAAATGTATTATACTCTAAGGAGAGTGAATATTATAAAAGATTTAATTTCAATACTTTATACTTTGAAATTTGGCAGATAAATAAGTGATATCACTTAATAGAGTTTTGCAGAAAAGTTGTATATTAAGAGTAACTGATCCTATAGTTGACTGGAAACATATTCTTTTTCTTCTATATGAGAATCAGTATTATGTCAGGGTAATGAAGATCTGAGAATTCATTCAATAAATTAACAATTTTTTAGGTAATTTAAAAAAATTTTTTTTTTTTTTTACAGACTGCCTTTTGATTCATTGTACACAAATGGGGTACTACTTTTCATTTCTATGGTTGTCCCTGGTGTAGGTTCACACCATTCTTGTAATCATACATGTACATAGGGTAATGATGTCTGTCTTGTTCCACCATTTCTCATACCCGCCTCCCCTTCTCATTTCCCTCTACATAATCTAAAGTTCCTCCATTCTTCTCTCACCCCCCACCTCCCCAACCCTATTAAATATTATCATTCACTTATCAGGGAAAACATTTGGCCTTTGATCTTTTGGAATTGGCTTATTTCACGTAGCACGATACTCTCCATCCATTTATCTGCAAATGCTATAATATTCTTCTTCTTTATGTCTAAATAATATCCCATCGTGTAAATATATATACCACAGTTTCTTTATCCATTCATCTGTTGAAGGGCATCCAAAATCTTTTCCACACTCACTTCAGGTAGAGCACTAATCTCCAAAATTTATAAAGAACTTACAAAACTTTACACCAAAAATACAAAGAACCCAATCAATAAATGGGCCAAGGAACTGGACAGACACTTTACAGAAGAAGATGTACAGGCAATTAATAAATATATGAAAAAGTGTTCAACATTTCTAGTAATTAGAGAAATGCAAATTTAAACAATTCTAATATTTCATCTTACTCCAATTAGAATAGCTATAATCAAGAACACAATAATAATAGATGCTGGTGTGGCTATGGGGAAAGTGGCACACTTCTACATTGCTGGTGGAATTGCAAATTGATACAATCACTCTGGAAAGCAGTGTGGAGATTCCTCAGAAAACTTGGAATGGACCCACCTTTTGACCCAGTTATCCTACTCCTTGGTTTGGACCCAAAGGACTTAAAATTGGCATACTACAGTAACACAGCCACATCAATGTTTATAGCAGCTCAATTCACAATAAATTAACAATTTTAGTTTTATTAAATCTAACAACAATTCATGAATTTCTTTGGCCACCCCTTCTCCTACCATATAATAATTTTTAATATTTTACAGGATATAAGTGTTCTCCAGAATAATATTACAAATGTGGTCCCCAAAATATGTACATTAAAACATGAAGACTTATAGGTCAAAGAATGTCACTAAATGGAATTTCCATGAAATCAAAGATCATGGTTTTTAAAAAGCCACACAGTTTAATTAATCCAATTGCCAATTGTAACAGATTACAGAAAAGAGCCTTAATAAATCAAGCATAAAAATCTTATTTTACTATACAAGAGGTATTTTGCTATGAGCACTTAAAGGTAAACAAAAATGCTTGACTGGATTGTGTATGTGTGTTGTTTTCACTTCCTGGAGATGAGAGTCATTATTATACCATGATAAATGCTGAAACAATCATGGTTTTCCATATTACATTAAATTGGTTAGTGCCATAATTAATTTTAATAGGGTATTTATGAGTCTGTAACTACCTCAAGATTACTTTAGCATTGAGCACTGCATGTACTCTCTCTTCACATGTTTTATTAATGTATAGGTGCTTTAAGTTTAGTTATAAAATAATTCAAGTAGGTTATTATTTTTTTCCTCCTAGATATCACTTTCATTTTAATGGCTTGAATGCTTCCTATTACTGTTTTGGGGTAGAATTAATTAAATTTAGAATGGTGTTTTTAATACTGTGTGATGATATAACTGTAGTAAAAGGGTTAACAGGAATATATTGGCTAAAAACATTATTTGACTTTGTGAGTATAAATTCAAAAATCAAAGTATTTACTTCCTTTCAGAATTTTATTTTAAATGTCACCATTCTTTTACAGATGTTTAGATTGCTGTGTTTTTTTTCAGTCATCCATCTATTAAATAAATATTTACTGAAAACTTGCTATGTATTGTATTCTATTAGAAAGCAAATGCAACAGAGCAGAGATCTTATTTGTCTACTGCTATGTCCATATTGCTGGGTACATAGTCGTTATTCCAAACTATTCTTGAATGAATGAATGACTCTAAACACTGGGGATTCAATAGCAAATGATCAAAGAGTCTTATTTCTCAATTGTTTAAGGATTAATGGCATTTGTAATTCTTTGTGCAAAATATACAATAGAGGTAAGCAACCCTTATGCATAATGTAAGTTAGCAACCTAACTCACATTTAAAAATTATTATTGTTATTTTTATTATTATAATAATTATTATATTATATTATATTATATTATTATATTATATTATATTATATTTTTGGTGGTACTAGGGATTAAACCCTGGGGCAATCTACCATCAAGCTACATCCCCAGACCTCCTTATTTTTTGCTTTGAGTCTGGATCCTACTCAGTTTCTGAGGGTCTCACTAAGTCTCTTAGGCTAGAACTTTGAATCCTCCTGCCTTAGCCTCCCCAGTTATTGGGATTACAGGCATGCCTTGAATGGCTCCTTACTCACATTTATAATAGCTGTCAGGTGTGTCTTTCTTGTTAGATGCAAATTCTAGCTTATGCCTAAAAAGTGAATGAATTTCCAGTTTCATGTAATGAATGATTCTAAACACTGGGATTTCAGTGAACCCTTTTCTAGGCAGAGGGAACAAAATGTGCAAAAACCCAGAAGGTGAGAGCAATAGACATTTGGGTTGTTTCTTATTTGTGGTGATACTAATAAAGATGTTATGGACACACACAACAAGTACCAGACAGTATAGACGTATGTTTTAATTTTTCTTGAGGAATACCTATGCCTGGAATTTCTGGGTTGGGTTATTTGTTTAACTTTATGAGAAACTGCTAAACCATTTTGCACTGTGATTGTAGCATTTTGCATTCTCATCATCCTATTATACATCACACGTTGTTTCCAATACTTGACAATATCCAATTTTTAAATTTTGGCTTTTCTAATGAACGTGTGGTGGTATCCTACTTTGGCAATAGACTGCATTTTTCTAATTATCAGTAATGTTCAACATATTGTCTTGAAATGATTACCATTAAAAGATTTCTTAGATGTTTATTGACGTCCTAGCCTACTTTTAAAAAATTAGATAATCGTTCTGCTTATCATTGAGTAATTAAGTACTTTCCATATTCTGGTTTTAAATCTTTTGTCAAATATATTTGTTGTGAATGTGATATCCCAAATTGTGAATGCCTTTTTTGTATACATGAGTAACAAATGCACCTTACTTTAAAATATCCTCTGTTGCCCAATATAAGTCCCCATTTATGAAAAAGGAAAGTGGAAGAGAAAAAGACCTGAAATTATAGTTTGGAATTAAATTACATAAAGCAAACAATTTGCACGTTATGTTAAACCAGCATAAAATATGAATATAAAAAAGGTCCTAAAGATCAACAATTTTGAATTTTCTATATGTAATTTTTAAGTAAGAATTTTTAAATTAAATTTATTTTTAAACTTATACATAAAAAATGTAAATATTATACATATTAATGGGTTAATGTAGTATTTTGGTACATGTACATGTGGCATAATATCTAAATCAGGTTAAATATATCTATGTTCTCTTTTATCCTTCCTTTGTGAAGAAAACTTTCATAATTCTTTCTTCTACCTTTTTGAAATGGAAAGTACCTTACTTCTTTATATGTTCACTCTATTATACAATAGCACATCAGAACTCACCACTCTTACCTACCTATGACTTCATACCATGACCAACTTTTCCCCATCAGTCCCTCTCCATTACTTTCCCCAGACTGTGGTAACCACATTTGTACTCTAAACTTCTACTACATCAACATTTTTAGATTCCACATGTGAGTGAGATCATGCTGTACCTGTCCTTCGGTACCTAGTTTATTCAACTTAATGTAAAGTTCTATACTTCCATCCATGTTGTTACAAATGATAAAAATTTCATTCTTTTTATGACTGTCTAGTATTGCATTGAATATATCTGTACCACATTTTCTTTATGCATTCATCAGCTGATGGACCCTGAAGTTTTTTCCATTTTAAGGGTGTTGGAAGTAGTGCTGTAATGAACATAGAAGTGCAGATCTCCCTTCTAAGTATTGATTTCACTTTCTTTGGATAGATACCCAGTAGTGGAATGATGAATCTTATGGAAATTCCTTTTTCTATTTATTTTTTTTTTGAGGAATCTGCATGCTGTTTTCTATAATGGTTATATTACTTTACATTGCCACCAGCAGTGTGCAAGTGTTCCCTTTTCTCCACGTCATTGTCAACCTTTATTAACTCTTGTCATTCCAGTGACAGCACTTCTTACTAGAGTGAGATGTAAAATAAGCCCCACACAGAATGATTGGGAGATCCCTTATTTCAAACCAAATTTGTTGGTGTATATGAATTTGATAACCTAGAAGAAAGAGATAAATTTCTGGAATTGTGAATAGATAGAAACTCTGAAAACTCCAATGATAAGTAGTAAAAGTCCCCCATTAGGAATGGGAGTGTTATTTCGGTGGTAGAGTTTTTGCCAGCATTCATGAGGCCCTGGGTTTGATCCCCAGCACCAGAAACAAACAAAATCTAATCTGCCAATAAAGAAAAGCCTAGGAATTATGAATTCATAGGAAAATTACATCAAACATGTAAGACTAATAGGAATTCTTCTGAAATTGTCCAAAAATTTAAAGTGGAGGGAATACTTCCAAATTCCTTTATAAGATCATAATTATGGAAAAAAACAAAAAACGAAAATCATCATTATGCTGATGCCGAAGTCAGACAAGGGCACCAGAAGCAAAGGAACTTATAGGTCACTATCCCTGATGAACATAGATATTAATATACTTAAAAAAATACTAAAACACTGAATTCAGCATCACTTTAAAAAGATCATTCTCCATGATAAGGTAGGAATTATCCCTGAATTGCAAGGATGTTTCAATATATGTAAACCAACAAATGTGACATGCCATCTTAACAGAATGATGGATTACATTTTTATGTGCTATTAGTCTTTCATATTAATTTAAAGACACTAATGTTATATTCTGGAAGTAGTTCAGCTAAAGTATAGCAGAGAAATCACGAACACCCTTGTTTAGCCTGCAGTGATTCAGTCTGTACTAATCACCGCCAGCTGAACTCTAAACAGTTGATGGGAAACGATCTTTAGTTATTTTCTTTTTTTTTAACTAACCTATTCTCAAGTCATGATTCTACTCCTTTATGTTAATGTAATGCAAACTAAATGCAGGAAGTCACAAATCTCTCATTTATTGTATATGGTTCAGTACAATTCCTTAACAATATTGTTCTACTTGTCTCTAGAACACAATTTCTTACATTTCTTTTGATGTTTAACTGGTATATTCCCCAAAACTGAAAACATTTTTACTTCAGTTTCCATGTATCTTTCTATCCAATGTATTTATTATTATTATTAGTTAGTAGTAAAAGTAGTAGTAGTAAAAAAAAAAAAAGCAGAACAAAATTGGGGAGAGACTCAGAAGAAAGAAAGGAATGAAGGAAGTAAAGAAAAAGAAGGGAGGAAGGGAGGTACAGATCTATAATCAGGCCTTATATTTACTGAAACACCTTTGGCTTTATTGATTGCTACCTGCTTCTCTAAATGCTGATATACAATTTATTTAAATATATGTGCAATATTTTTCTGAAGATTAATAATAGTTTCATCAGAATGTAGTTTCTTTTACTTGCTGTGTTTCTTGTTTTGAAAACTAAAAATTTGGTTTGTGTTTTATTGAATCCTCTATTGCAACCTCCTTCTCACTGGAATAATTTCCTATAAAATAATTAGAATTAATTTTGAAAAACTCTTTGTACCTGATGAGCTATATTCAAATAAATATAAAAACAGTAAAATAATTAGGGATATTAAGAACCATAATTCATATAGTGGTCTCTTCAGGATTGGGGGAGAGAATACATTTTGTTCAGCATTAATTTATACTTTATTCCTTGAATTAAAAGTTACGGTTTTTAAAGTCTTTATTTGACAAACCCATAGCCAACATCATACTAAACAGGGAAAAGCTGAGAATATTTCCTTTAAGATCCATAAAAAGACACAGGTGTCCTCTTTCAATTTTCTTACCCAATATTGTATTGGAAGTCTTGGCTAAAGCAATTAGGCAAGAAAAGGAAACAACAGGTTTCCAAATTGTAAAGGAGGGTTAGATTATCTCTGTTTGCAAGTGGCATGATTTTATATCTACAACAACCTTTTAAAACTAAGAAAAGCTGCAAGATAAAAAAATCAACATACAAAACATAGTATTTTATACACCAATAACATAGCTGCTGAATAAGAAATCAGGAAAGCAATATAATTCATAATAGAATAAAAAATGAAATACATGAGGTACTTAGGAATAAGTTAACCAAGGAAGTGAAGAATCTACAACGAAAATTATGAAACACTGATGAATTGAAGAGGACAAATGAAAAAAAATGGAAAAAATATATTTTTCATAAATTGAAAGAATTAATGTTGTTTAAATGCCCATACTATCAAAGTAATCTACAGATTCAATACAATTCCCATCAAAGTATCAATTATGTTCTCCAACAATTGTAAAATTCATATGCAACTACAAATGGCTCTGAATACCTAAAGTAATTCTGAGCAAAAAAGAACAAAGTTGGAGTCATCACAACACCTGATTTCAAAACATACCAAAAAGCTGTAGTAACCAAAACAACACAATGCTGGCATACAAAGCAAGACATGGGCCAATGGAACACAATAGAGAACCCAGAAAAAAATCCACAAACTAAAAATAAAGTGAGTTTTTAAAAAGGCACCAAGAACATGCATTGTAGAAGTATGCTCTTTTTAGTAAATGGTATTAGGAAAACTGAATCTTCACATGCAGACGAATGAACCTAATCTCCAACTCTAACCATCTATAAAATCAGCTTAAAATTGATCAATGACCTAAATGTAAGTCCTGAACTATAATAGTATTAGATTTAGCCCACAGGGAAAACATTTTTAAAACATGATATAAGTAAATTTTTAGATATGACCCCCAAAGCACAGGCAACAGCACAAAAGTAAACAATCAAGATTTGATTAAACTTGGAAACTTCTGCCTGACAAAGGAGCAAAGTGAAGAGACAGATACAGAATGAAAGAAAATATCTGCAAAAGGATTAATGTCTACAACATACAAAGAACTCAGAAAACTAATAAAAAAATTAAAATTCTAAGTATTATCAGAATAGACTTTTCTCACATTTCTCAAAAGAAGACGTACCAATGGACAAAAGGTATGTGAAAAAATGTTGTTCTATATTGCTAATAAACATGAAGTGTAAATCAAATCCACAAAATGTCATGTCATTCCAGTAAGAATGGCTATCATCAAAAAATTGAAAATACCCAGTGCTGGCAAGGATGTGGAGAAAAGGTAACCCTTCCATGTTATTGGTGAGAATGTAAATAGTACAGCTATGTTGCACAATTGTAATGGGGTTCCTCAAAAAACTAAAACCAGCAATACCGCATGACCCAGAAATCTCACTACTGGGTATACATTCAAAGAAACTCCCATTCTTATGGCAGCAATATTCACAATAGTCAAGAAATGGAATCTAAGTGTCTATCAACCAATGAATATATAAAAGAAATGTGTGTATTATATGTAATGGAATACTATAATGGAAATGTATGTATTATATGTAGTGAATACTGTATAGCCATAAAAAAATGAAATCCTGTCATTTTCAGCAATGTAGAAGAACTGGAGGACATTGTGTAAAATGAAATTAGACAAAAAAAGGAAGGCAGATACCATATGCTCTTGCTCATTTATGATTTCATAGAGGAAGTGTGTAGAATAGTGATCACTAGAGACTAGGAAGTGTGTACATACTATATAGTTAGGAGGAATTAGTCCTGGTGTGCTGTAGCACAGTAGAATGACTGGGTTTACAACAATTTATGATATATTGTAAAATGACTAGAAAAGAATTCTCTGAGAGTTCCTAACACAAAAATATTGTGTTTGGGGAAATGGAAATGCTCATTACCCTAATTACTGTACATTTTATACATATGCTGAATTATTGTAGTATAATATGTATAAGTATTATGTGTCATTATTAAAAGGTTGCACTCACAGAAGTAGAGTAGAAGAGCAGTAATGGAGGTTGGAGAGTATAGAAGGGAGGATGGGGAGAGGTTGGTTGTAGTTAGATGGGAGGAAGAAGTTCTGATGTTCTGTTGTACAATAGGGCTCATATTGTCAATATTAATGCATTGCATGTTTCAAACTAGTTAGAAAAGTATATTTGAATGTTTAACCAAAAAAAATGATGAATGTTTGAGGTGATGAATATGCTAGTTACTCTGATTTGATCATGACCCAACGTATACATGGATCAAAACATCATACTACTCTATGAATTTGAACAACTATTATGTGCCCATTAAAAATAGCTAGGATTCTTTCTCATATTTTGTATAAATTGAGAATAAATTCTGAGCAAGAATTTTGAAATCCTTGAAATTCTGTTCCTAATTAGTCTGATTCTTTATTTCCGACTAACTCAACATTTACTTAGTTATTAATAACCACCTCTGTTCTTCTGGTTTGCATAAACTAGAGTCTAAAATCACTTTAAAATCTAGAAGTTCTCCCTCTGTTATAGAAATAGGTTAAGGCCTTACCAGTTTAGATTTGGGCAAACATATTCTTCATAGTATTCTGTAAGAAACAATTTTCTCTTTCCTGGAGCTAGTGTTTGATGTCATAGAGTTTTATCTTGATAAAGGCTGCTCTTTGACCTGACTTCTGGAACCAAGGTTGCCTGTCTCCTGTCCTGTTTTGCAAATGGCTGACTTTTCTTGGCCCAGTCCTTTTGGTTTCCAGCCTAAGACAAAATACATTTTAGAATTGCATTCTCAAGATAAAATAGGCATGATTTATTCACACTTATCTTGTTTACACAAATGCAAAGAGAGGATAATTCATTCATTTGCTAATGTTTCCTATCACTCTGGGAATTAGCAGTGACCTCTCTCTCACAAAACAAAGTAGATTAATTTGGGCCTGGGGAAAAAAATAAATATATTCCACTTGAATTATTAGTTGAAATTTGAACTTTACTTATATTAATTAGATAATATTTTAATTCATCACTTAGAGGGACAAAACCAAAATATATAAATAAATAATGTGGATGAAAGTAGGGTGCAGTATTTATTCCTTCTTTAATTTAAACATGAACTCTTACAACGTTTGATCTTTTCCAATCGTTAGATAATTAAAAAAAATAAAATTCCCCATGAAACAAATCTAACCCAATATTATTTCAAGTTCAATGTTAAAATATTTTATGCAGTGTGATAAGAATTCAACTATACATCATCTTTAACCCCAGTAATTTACAATTTTATAGTTTCTGTACCATGCTTTAAATGTTGCTTATTCTAATTAGCTTATGGTCAACAGCATATTTAATTAGAAATATTGGTAATCTGTCCCCTGAAGCATTTCACTGAGTGTGTTTATGGTTCCAGGATGATTATTCTAATGAACAATATGATAAAAAGTCCCATTAAGCAAAAATGAAATAGAATATCCATCAGGGCAAAAACACCTCCCCCCCCCATAAAACAGTAATAGTTGCTTAGAATACAGTATTTAGAATACATCATTAAAAACATCAATAAATTATGTTTTTGAAATTCTGCCAAAAATAAGTATCTGATCATGGGGACTTCATTTTAACAATTAAAGGTAAAATCTAGCAAGAAGGACCAGGGTTATCCTAAAAAATTCAGAATTCACTGAAACACATTTCAAATGTTATTTGAACTGGTTATTTCAAATAACCAGTAATACTGTTGAAGTTGATTAACAGTATATGAGTAATATAGAAATTATATGAAAAATAAATAGCTGGTTGTGTATCTAGAATTAATATAGAATCCTTTGTTGGGAATAGGTGGAGAAATAAGCCTTAGATTCATTCTGGTACTCTTGCAAGTGTGTACATTAAAATGGGTGGTGTTTATTTGCATTATTTATATTTTATTTAGGTGTTTGTATTGTCATTAGATACCCTTATTTTCTGAAATATTTTTAAACATTTAGCTTATAATTACACTTTCCACTGATTTTTGTATCTCATAGCATTGAGAAATGTAAACTTGCTGAAATTTCAAGAATTGAGGACATATTGTCTAGCAATGTCTGTGATTAAGTCTAGTATTGTCAGACTGGGGACATAGTTCAGTTGGTAGAGCGCTTGCCTTGCAAGCTCAAGGTCCTGGGTTCAATCCCCAGCACTGAAAAAAAAAAGGCCTAGTATTGTGCATTTGTTTTTGACATTTTGGAGGATGGAGGGATAAGAAGTCATAATTTCTCTTCAAAATTTGGTTAAAGAAATGGAGAATCTCTCCAGAAAAAATGTACATGCATACAGCTAAGTTCAGAATGAGGGTGGGATCTTCAGGAGCCATTGACATATTTGACATGTCCCTTTGGGATTTTAGGGATACAGGATAAAAAGGAATAAACATACTGCCAAGTGTCACTCAGCTTTTACAAGAAAGCCAGAAATCCTCAAATGTAATTTGTAATAATAATCTTTTCTTTATATAGTTGATTATATTTTGTAAGATAAATCACTTAAAGTGATTTGAAATAGTCTCTGGCATATAATAGATAAAACATTACAGATTTTTAGAAATATAATTATTAGTGGGATTTCATTGTTTTATTTTATTTATTGCCAATGTTTAGTACCATTAACATTCTATAAAGTAGGATGTCTATTTTTATACATAAAACTTTTTTGATATACTTGACAAATATTTTTCTAGTATTTTTGTTTTATTCATTTATATTAATTTTCAATGGTAGGTTTCTACTTGGTTATAATTTGTTTCACTCTAAGACAACCAAATTTGAATGTTTCACATATTCAAAAGTGAAACAGTCCCTAGGTTTATAATGATGCTAAAATATAAATCCATTGGGTACATTTGGAGGTTGCTAGAGACCAACTTTATCAACCTGAAAGATGGTAAATAAGAAATAATCAAGCATTTAAGCTGACTTTCCTATAAAAACTATACCACAGGGAAATTTTGTCTTTATAGAAGTATTCCAGCTAATACATAAAACACAAATGATAGAATTATAATGCTACCATTTGTAATCCCCTGATAGAGTAATGAATCTAGACAATAAGCAATTTGTAATGAGACAGAGAGAGAAGGGGATAGGGCACACATTTTGTGCCTTTTGAGGGAACTTCATGATATACCTCCTGTGAAATATTCTAATCAAAAGTATGCATTTAATCAGATTAGGACTCTTTAACTATTACTTTAGAGTGTACCCAGAGGCCTAGTGAGGATTTCTGAATGACACCAAGAAGACAGAGAAATTACCATGAAAAATCCTTCAAAACAAATGACCACTTTAATCAAAAATAAATCTCAAAGGGACAAAATGAGGGGCTCCTATAGAGTAAAAAGATAGGAATGATGGTCTGTCAATCAAGTTCAGTGTGTATACCTGCCTTGTTGGCACGATTCTGAGTCAGTGCAACCAAACCAACAGTTGAACAAAAAGGAATATTTGATGATATTAAGGAGCTATCTTAAATCTGCATTGTACAACATAGAAAAACAGGTCTTATTTGAAGATACACACTGAACTGTTGGCAGCTGAAATAAAATAATATCTGGTATGTGTTCAGAAAAATCCAGTTAAGTAGGCAGTAAATGAAAAAAAGAAATCCCCACAAATTAATGAGGTTTTGAATTTGAACAATGGGTATTTGGTTTTTATTGTTCTATTCTCTTTTTTTAATGTGGTTTATTCATTAGAAAATTTCCATGATGAAATTTTTATAAAAGTGAAATTAAATCACTTGGCATAGCTTCAAGAAATTTTCCTGTGGAACATTGAACTTTCATGTTTATTTCCCATCACGATTTATTTAGAGGGTATGATCTGGATATGCAGTTGTTTCACTTTTGAGTGATTACCTAAGCTGGCATCTTGATTGTTTTATTTTACTCAGAATACCACGATACCCTGGTTTATGGAGTTTTTTGCTTGCCTTTTGCCTTCACTTTAGAATATGTAAAGAAAACCATGAAGAACTTTCTTTCTAAAAAAAAAAAAAAGCAAATAAATTTGCATAATAAATAATCACTTATAAAATTACATTATAGATACTGAGTTTCTTATATCTTCTTTTGCTAAAGTCAGATGTGACTATAGTATATAAGTATATATGTATGATTATTATATGTATATATAAGTATTCATTCCTATAAAAGAAAAACTAAGAGTAAGATAAGATGAAACAAATAATATAGAATTTCAAGATAGACTCTGTTGTTGAAGGATGTCTTTAATTTCAACTTGAAATGAATCTAATTTATCAGCAAAACTTGAATAATTTGGGAGACATTCATGATAATGACAGTTGTATTTTTTTTTTTGTATTTACTTATTGATACATTGAACACAAATGGAGTACAGCTATTGTTTCACTGGTTGTACACAAAGTAGAGTCACACCATCTGTGCTTTCATGCATGTACACAGGGCAATGGTATCTGTCACACACTCTGTTATTAATTTTACCCCCCACCTGCCCCCACCCCTCCCTTCCCTCTATGCTAGCTATCTTTCCTCCATTCTTGCCATCTTTCCCCCCCACATTATGTATTTTTTTTTCTGTCTTTTCCTTCTGCTTTGAGTAGAAGTTGCTACTTCAAATCGTCATTTTTATGAATGAGATCTATTTATACACATCAGTTTTTTCTATTAATATACCTTTGAGTTAAGATAATGAAAATAGGTACTGGCATTACCAAAAGTTTGGTCTTTGTCTTCTATGCCAATCGAATAACAAGGACAGGAGAAAATGAAGGTTTATTGCTCTGCTAACAAAAGAAAAGCATAGGGGACTCTTGTTCCAGAGGCTGTAATTCTGCCCATCATGGGGAGCAGGGGGCTTTTAAAGAGGTGATTCAAGGGCTACATTCTAAGTGTTCTCTGTTGGAGTTGTAATTCACTTGTTAATTTGGGAGATAATCATTTCTGAGGTCTTCTCCTGCTATCCCCAGAAGACCTCATTCCTCTTGTGGATGTATGATCAAGGACAAATAACTCTGCCTAGGATGGGGAAGAAGGTAATCCTGTTTCCCCTGAGATTAGGGAGAAGGAGAGATTAAGGAGGAGATGAGAGAGAGGAAGAGAAAGAAACATGTCAGTTTTAAAAATAAGTCACAGTGGCAGAGCAGCAAGGGCTCTATTCAAAGCATAATGTGAACCACTGTTACACTCATAAGTTGAATAATTAGATTTTTAGGTGACTACACTCAAAATATCCTAATTATGAATAGATGGTAATTGGTGAAGATCCTCAGTTTGACACAGGATTCTGTCTTTGATCATGGTCTGTTCTACATGAGTTAAGTGGTATTTGAAATTGCTGCTTATTATCTTATTTACTTCTATATAGTGAAATAAAGAGACACTACAATCATTGCTCTTATATTTATAAATTGGAAAATGATGAAATGTATTATATAAAGAAATTTAGGAGGGACTATGATTCATCGATAGGAGTACGGATAATTCTTATTTGAATTGCAATGTACTACATTAACAAGTTATTTTTGTATAAAATTTAAACCTAAATCATATTTCATTTCTTACTTTTTGTTAACTAAAGAACCAAAGAAACTGAAAAATAATTCATAATGATAAAAATAAATTAGTTTTGGGGAAAAAATCTTTGATAATACCAATGATCTAGTGATAAGAACGCATTTTTCCAATTTGAGGAACTCCTCAACTTTCCAACATAACATTTTAAGAGGATTCCTCAAATTAATACAAAATCAGTGTTATTACAGATAATCATATTAGATAAGTGTTATGGTTATGTTATCATATTAGATAAGTGTAATGGTTTAGTAGTTATAAAGTATCCTCCAAAACTCATGTGTGGGACAATGCCTGAAAGTTTAGAGGTGGAATGATTCAGTTATGAAATATAATCTAATCAGTGGATTAATCCACTGATATGGATTATCTGGATGGTGACCATATGCAAGTAGAGTATGAATGGAGAAAGTAGGTCACTAGGGGTGTGCCTTTGGGGTTTATATTTTGTCCCTGGTTAGCAAGAGCTCTCTTCTCTGCTTTCTGGTTGCCATGTCCTGAACTGTTTTCCTCCACCATGCCCTTCTGCCATGATGTTCTGCCTTACATCAGTCCTGGAGATATAGAGTTGACCAACTATGGACTGAACTTCTGAAACTATGAACCAAAATAAAGTTTTTCTCCACTAAGTTGTTCTTGTAGGTAATATAGCCATAATGACAAAAAAACAAAAAAGAAACAAAAAAAAACCTAACTAAAAAAGTAAGGGAATAGTAATATTTACTATCAAATAAAAAGAACAGCATTGGTGATCACACAGAGAGATTTTTTGGCTTGAGATAGATATTGACACAGAGCATCTAGACAGGGAGAAAAAGACTCAACAATTTTTAGCTATTAGCAAATACAAATAGGCAAAGCATATCTGTTTAATTATAAGGGTCTTGAGGAAGGAAATTGTCCAATAGAAAACAGGATTATGTGGAACAAGAATAATATGAATCACACATTAAAAATTTGACAGAACCAAAATCATTACTGTAGTCACAATGGTGAAAATTATTATCAGTGACCACTGACCAAGAACTGTGGGATACTATTAGAACCCACTGTATTACTTTTCTATTCATTACATATAAATATGCAGCACACTGTATCTCTCTGTTCATTATTAAGCAAAGGTTCAGTAATTCCCAGAAATACTTACTACCACCTTCATAATATTCTGAATGAAAGAACTTGTCTCATTTAATTATAGTTAGAGTAGGACAAAATAGTATACCTTCCTATGTTCATTCAGCTGGGTTTTCAAATCAAATCAGAAGTAGATTAAAAACCGAAAAAAGTATTTAACTACATATGTGCAATCACAAATTCAAGAAGAAAGGAAAATTCAAGAAGAAAACTAAGTGTTTGAGACTTATATATAATCTTAGGCTGAAGAATAGAAAGAGGTTTTAGGCAGGCATGTTACAAGAAAGAGAGGGGAGGAAAGGTATGGTAAATGAGGGTAGTCTTGTTTTGTAGATAAGAGTTTCTCAGGTGAAAAGAAGGGATCACCAAGAGTAGCTTTCTTTCTGGTATTGAAACAACTTTACAAAATGGGTTTTGTAAGGGGGGAACTTGAGATCTTTTCCTGTATTTGCTGGTTCTAAAATACTTGTAGCTCTGAATGATCTGTATGTTAAAAAGACATGTCTTGGAGTGGCACATTCTGGTACCCGTCAGTACTCATCTGGACCAAGTGGCACCTTTATAAGTAAAATTGTATTATTCATAGTAGACTACACAAGATAAATACTGCCCTTACTAAAATTAAGGCTCAGTGGGGCCTATTTTTCTTTCAGTGTTTTGTGTTATGTTAAACTTTCAAGAACATCTTGTGGGTAAGAATTATAGTCAGTCTCTGGTAGCATCATAAAAATTATTACAGTATTAGAGCATTATCAGAGTTCAGTAATTCATCTCATCCATATAGGCAAACCCTAAAGAATACAGTGGTCTTCTATAAGGTTACCTCCTCAGAACATCAGGAATCCCTAGTTTGAGATAATCTTTCCCCTTTTATTCTGTTTCAATTGATACTTCATGTTGAGACTATTTAGATATATCTTTTCTTCTATACCTGAAGGCTTCTAATTCTGCATCTGGGCACTCACCACTTTTAGGTAATATCCTCCCTTTGATTGTGGGCTAGACTAGTGACTCACCTCTAATGTTTAGAATATGGCAAAAGTTGTGGTACATCACTTCCAAGACCAGCTTGCCAAGAGACTGCAGGTAGCTTGGAACCATGAAAGGCTTCAAACCATCCCCCAGTGAGTAATGGAGGCTTTCTGTACAACAGTGTGTGAAGAGCTGAGTACTGCCAACAAAATATAAATGCACTTAGCAATGAATGCTAAGTTGCCTTCAGATGAGACCTCAGCATCAGCTGACACCTTAATTTTAGCCATAGGAGAGATTTCAAGTTAAAAGAACCCAGCTAATTCACTGCATTCCTGACCCCCAGGAATTGTAAGATATTGTATATTGTTTAAGCTGCTGAATTTGGAAAGGGGGGTAAAGACTTACTATATATGGGTAGATGACTCATACACTTACTAAGGTAAAGACCTTTTCTGAATCCTCTCTATTCCCCCAAAGAACTTGATGTAGGGTATTGTACATGACAATCACATAACCTCATACTATGGTTTACCTGGATTGTAGAAGAAATATATGTTTGTCAGATCAATTCTATGAACAATAACAAATCAATCAGATGTTAACAATGTACCAAGCATTGTTCTGTTTCACATACGTTTATATTTCTAATCATCACAGCAGCCCTGTGAGGTAGGTTCAATCATACCTCTTTTAGAAATGAGGCAATTGAAGTCATATTTTAAGAAACTAGCCCCATATTACTCAGTTTCTAAGTGCCAGAGGGTGTAACTGAACCCTTTTAATCTGGCTGCAAAATTCATGCTTCAACCTCCCATGTTTTTCTGCTTCTATGTGAATCAATGATGACTGGCTCGTTGAAAGAATGTCATGTGAACACACATAACACTAAAGTTACATATTGTACACTAAAATTGTGTATTTTATTTTCCCTTGATATATAGCACAGAGTACTTAATATTTCCCCTTAATATATACAGCAAACAGTAGATATTAGAGCTATGATCTCCCAATTATTTTGCAAACATATTCATTTAAAAATATTTCACCACACAAAGGGAATCAGAGGTAGGTTAAATTGTTTTAAAATATAGAAAAATATTCTAGCTTCAGAAGATAATCACAATTTAGTGAGTGAAAATTCCAGCAATAAATATTTCTAGACCCTCTTCCTTTTCATGCCTTCTCTTCCCAAAGAATGTCTGTACCTTTTCAAATAAAACGTGTGCTCTTCATTGTAATTCCTAAAAGCATGAAAATAAAATTTATTTCCCTAATGATTTTCTCACATCTACTTGTCTAACATTGATTTTTTTTCCCTTTTCTATTTGTAATGCAGCATAAACCAATAGGGTTTCCTATTGTTTCTTTCCTAAACTGTGCACCCACACCATTGATCATGCCAAGAAGAGCTAACGCAAATTTGGAATGAAAACCAATAACATGCTATGAAAATAGAGACAAGACAGCTTAGAAGATTGATTCTAAATTATAGAGCTGCTTACTGATCTGCAACCACCCAAATTCTTGCAGCTTGACAGCTGGTTAGTGAACACAGGATAAACCACAGGCCTGCCTCTGTGACCTAAATGGGGGCAATTTGCACAGTTTGTGGTGTAGTTACCTCAGAAGGACTGCAAACAGAAATCTTTTTAATTAAAGGACTAGAGTATCTCTGTTTGCAAATTTCTCCATCTTTAAAATGGGAATAAGGACATCTACAATCTTAGCTTTTCCAGAGGAATACAAATATTTGTATATTAGGAAGCTTTATTACTGGTTATTTAAGATACAGATGCAAAGTATTACCTTAATTAAGGTGACTTTCCTTGGAATAACATTATTTTTATTTTATTGCTATTCAAATTTGTCTCTTTTGTAATTTTTAAAATATAATTTTCAATTTATAAGAGGATTACAAAATAGTACAAAAATTCATTCACCAGTTGTTAGCATGTGGGGAATCTAATTTGTTCAACCATGTTGTGTTCATTGTATGTATTCCTTCTGGCATACTTTCTAAATCATTTGAGGGTAATTACTTCGATAATCTAACAATAAATGCTGGCATTGGCTTTTTAATCTTAAATCCTTCACTGTGTATTTCAGAAGAACAAGGGCATTCTTTCATATAACCACAGTTAATGATCAAAATTAGAAAATTGAATATTGCTATAATATTTTGTCCAATCTACTGTTCACACTTAAATTTTGACATTTGTTCATTATAGCTATTTCTCTATAGCAACTGTTCCCTTTTTTTTTTTTTTTGAAGAGTATCCACCCTTTAAAGCATGTCTTTTAAATCTTGACACTTTTTAATGCAAGCTAATTCTTCTCTAGAATTTCCCTCAGTTTGCTGAATCTTCACTGTGCCCTAATTTATATGTCTGCATGGATTATATTATTAGGAAATCATTTCTGACACTGCTTTTGAAGATGCCCAAGGAGAGGTAAATAGCCAATATACTTCCTACTCTTCCTCAGGAAAAGAGAAGGAAATACACATTCTTTTGGATTTCCAAAAAATTAATTTCACTTGTTTGAAAAGTTAGTTGAAAGTTCTTAATATTCTTACAAAAACAAAACAGAAATTAACCAACCAAACAAACAATAAGCAAAGCAAACTAATGACATATGATTTCAATTTGAGATTCATTGTGCTTTATGCATCATATTTTTAAGAAAAAGATTTGGACACAATTCATAAGCTTGTAGTAGTATTATTTAATGTGTTCAATAGCCTTGAGTCATAGATTGTTTTATATTCATTTGTTTTTCACCTAGTTGTGAAAATTTGTTCATTCCCATTAAATACCATACAGAAGACAGGTGAGCCAAATTGTTTAGTAGCTGACTTTTGGCAAATTGAAATAAAGTAATGAAAACGAAGGGTATTGCTTTAAGAATGTGTTCCTTTAGTAATTCCAAGATCCCAACTATGGCCACGGCTCTGGGTCTCTAGGAAACTGAGCCATCATTGTGAATTAGAATTCAAGATGGCCACATGCCTGGAATATAAATTCAGCAAAGATCAAGAACTTTAACTGACATTTCCATTTAATGTTGTTAAATATTAGTTTGTTGATTGTCACATAAACTTTGCAGATTTGCGAGATAATAATATCAGCTAAGCCCATATTTGGAAAGATAGACCACTATTTTCAAATATCTTGCTACAGTAACAACACTTACCAGTCTCATGCTAATCTTCTCTATATTATGCCATACTTTATAGGCATTAAAATGGCAGTATGATCTAATCCTTGACCTCTGACCATTAAGAAATATATGGGCTTCTTTTTTTCTATATCTTGTTACTTTGCATATTTCTGAGTCGTGGAACAAAGCAAGTATAATTTTAATTTTCAAATTCCAAAATAGCTAAAATCAATCTTGCTGTATTCAATAAACAAATCACCATGCATAGATGGTAAGTTTTATTAGTTGATGAATAGCAATGGTATCTCATACTTAAATCATAAAATAAAATCAATATATGTGGTGAATATCTTTTATTCTATGACTGTCTTCCTAGGTAGTCATATATAATATGAAAGATGAATTTTTCTTATGACCTTATGCATACAGGGCAAAAACTGATGTTGTAAATTATTATCTTCATATCAAGTATTTTTTTAAATAAAGTGTTAGAAAATATTCCCAAGCCTAGTCCATCTTTCAGTGCAGATTTGATTTTTTTTAATCAAGGATACTCTCTTTGTTCATTTCTTCAGTCAACAGACTTTTATCCAATACCTACACTGTACAAAATGTGGTTCAAGGAACTAGACAGATAAAGATAGATTAAGCGTATTACTATTTCAGGGGACTCACAATTTCATTAGGAAGATGCCATATCAGCAGATCATCAGAACATAGTGTGATGAATATAGATTCTTATGGAAGTACTAAGAAGTACAACCTAACCCAGAATTAGGAAGAGATAATATCAAGTTTCATCCTCTCTATAACCTCCCCCCTCTCTAGGTTAGGGACCCTTTCTCTACATTTCCAAGTGAATATGTATAGATTTCTATCTTGGTGGTTACCACGCTGTATTAAGCCTTGAACCTTTGCTAACTGTGACCAAGAAAGACAACTGAGTTGCAGTTTCCTCCTTTTTAAAATGGGGATAATTTATTCATTCATTGTTGATTGAAAAATTTTATCTGTACTCCCTATATTTTTAGTGTAACATTCTTCATTACATTGCCTATAGTTTTAATATGAGGAGTAAATGATATAAATCGTATAAGGTATTTAGCCTAGTATCTAGCACATGGTGAACTCTCAATAAATGTTGGCAATTTAATTGTTATCATTTTGTATAATTTTGGTGAGGCCTTTAAGTGGTTCTCTATTTTGTGATAAGCATGTTTTAAATATTTTTAAAGATCTTTGTAAACTGTGTAAACTTTGCAAACTGTGATCTTTATCATGACAAATTTAATATTTTGAGTAGGATGATGAAGGGATCTATTTCTTTTCAGTTTCAATTGTACTTAACTATTTAGCCTGTGACCTCCCTCCCCCTTTTTGACCACAGCTGAGACCATTACCTGATACATAGTAGGAGGTATATACATATTTGTTGTATATATCACTTGATTTAATGAATTTCAGCCAGTTATAACCTTGAATTGAAGGTCTGCATCTGTCTTAAGAAATTCATTGAATAATTAGCTCTTCCATTAATATATGCTTTTCTCCCTGTTGCCTCCAGGAATATCTTTTTCTGAAAAGGAAGAAAAATCACAAATTCCATGCCTCTAAAACATTGAGTAAATTGAACTCCCCCTTTATTTTTTTAACCACTACTGCACCCATTAGACATAGCACTAACATTTATGTTGAAAGTTCACTCCTTTGGGTCTAGGTAATCAAGAAAAAAATGTCTGCACTAAATTTTGAATAGTAAATTCTTTTATTTTAAAAATATTCATTTGATACGATTACTTTCTGTATACAAAATTATATCTAATAATATATTTGCAGATTTTTATTTATCAAGCATTTCAGTATCTGATCTACTTTCAAAATGGATTCACATATCTTAAGATAGCAATCTTGCTATAAAATGCCAAGATCTTAACATGGCCAAATATTTGATCAGTGATATTCAGTGCATAAAAACACACCCACAAATATACTTACACATAAATCCTTTGTATTCTTTTTGTTATGGAGAGATACATCACTAACCTTTTATTACCTTCTTTTCTTCTGGAAAATACGTCTTTGGTATGAATTTCCACTGGGACATACAGTTATTAGACCAGGTAGATTGAAGCATGCATCACCAAATAGATTTTCTTCTTGTACTAAATCCCAAAGCAACTGTTGTCATGCACTAGAGGAGCCAGAAATCCAGGTCTGTGATTACATTTATTGACTGCATTTTGGATCTGTCTTACATTTTTTAAATTTATATATAGAGAGAGCCATGCCACTCAATGGTGTTTTCATCTTACTGTACTATTAACAAAGAGATTGTCACTTCATGATGGAAAAACCCCTACTACCTCAACTTACAGCTCAGTTTCTGCACATCACAAGAAAGAAAAGGATCGCAGGAGACTTCATAAGCAGTTGTAATGAGGCTGAGGTCAAACCTAGACGTAGAAATATCACAGTGACCACTCGATATTCAGAAGAGGCCCCCAAGTGGCATCCTGGCTTCCTCTGAATTAACTGTACTCTGAATTGTTCTTCTAAACCGATTGACCTAAACATGTTCTAAATATCCAGAGACAGGTCTAGTTTTGAATCTCTGTAACAAGTGCTAAAAGTAAGTTTTGGGACCCAAAGAGATAAATCCTATTTAAATGACTGCTCTGTAGTGTTTAATCCATTACAGTGTTACATTGTATTTATTGTGTAGTTTCGAAATTCTATTGATGAGATGCTTTTATCCTTTCTTTCTTTTGCCACTTGTAAGCACTTTAAAATTCTTTTTGTTTTATAAAAGGGTGTACAGGAGTGGGGTGCAATTGTAAGGGAAAGATTTACCTCCAAACTTGAAGGATATAGTGGCGTCACAGTGTCATGAAGTGAGCGTGTATTTCTGCTGGGACTGAGAAAGCCTGGGCAGCAGTGACATCTAGTCATAATTCTCTTCTTTTGTTGAAGGCAGGTTCAGGGGACAGGACAAAATCCCACCGTATTTTCTAACAACATTAAAACATGAAGCAAGTATCATCCTGGGTAGAGAAATACCAGCATACAGGAGAAGATCTATACAGACCTGCTGGGTTTGGAGCCTGTCACCTTATTAACAACCAGCTGCATATCCACCATTGAGTCAGTTTTCCGTTTCTAGTCCTGTTTCAATACACAAAAACTGAGGTGTTGAATTGGATGTTCTTTAAGGTGCTGTCCTCAAAAACACAACCAATCAAACAAATAAACAAAACGTGACTTTATGCCTTGTCAAAGTTTCGATGAGAAAGTTTGTTCAGCTGGAGTGACATGAATTCATGTCATCCATGATACTTATTTAACAGTGACATTGACAGAGTGGAGGACTTCTCAGTGCTGCAGATGCATGAAAATTAGATTTCCCAGTGATGGAACAAGAGAAAGACACTAATTAATTAGAGACACAGAAGGAAGTAAAAAGACAGAGCCATACCTGACACTCAGCGGGACTTGAAGCTGATGTCCAAGACACTTTCATTCTTAATTCCTGACGCTTCTACTGCTTTCAAAGCTTTCTTCCTTTCCTATCAATCCTCCATAATATCCCAATTTCCCTCCTCAGCTAGCCAGTGCCCGCATGATGATGAGAGAACTACGTAAATTCACATTATATTGTTTCAAACTCCATTCCCTGCTTTAAGGCTAAGCTACTCTTGGAAAGTTGTCTAAGAAAATTATAAACAAGGATTTTGCACAAAGTCATCTTAGGATGCTGTTTCAGAAAAGCAAATGCTAGATTGACATGTATGTCACTTAAAGGTGTTTGATATACATTTTCTAATTGATCTCCAGGAAGATTTCACTACAGGAGGAAAGTAAATATTTTTCTGAATCCCATCACTATTTTATTATTAACATTTCTAAGACTATTCTATTTTAATTTACAGTCCTTTGTTAGCTTATATTTCTTGTTCTGTCTTGGCCCATTCTCCCATTGGTGTATACATCTTTTTTAACTGTTTTACCTGGGTCTTTACAGTAATATCCTAACAGATATAAAAAGCAATGAACATTCAAGGTGGTGCATCTCTAAAGTGCCTCTGATATCAAACATGCTGGCAGTAAAGTTGATTTTTATTTTGAAGATAAAATGTCTTATTTTTTATGTTCTTGAATAAATGGAATATTATCTTCCTCCTGTATATGAAAGGGGACTGACCAGAACTTCAAATAAAACTTGAAAGAGAGATACATATGCAATTTTAGAAAAGATAAAATGAAACAAAACTCTAATCTATATTAACCCCACAATATTCTTTGAGTAAATTTCATCCTGAGAGAATGTGACCTGTTTTCTAGTAAGTCACACATTAAGGTATTGATGTCAGTCTTTTTTTCCCTCCCCTTTGGTACCTGGAATTGAACCCAGGGGCACTTGACCACTGAGTCACATCCCCAACCCTTTTTTTTCATTAATTTTGAGACAAGGTTTTGCCAAGTTGTTTAGGGCCTCCCTAAAATGCTTAGGCCATCCTTGCCATCCTCCTGACTCAGCCTCCTGAGGCACTGGAATTACTGATATGTACCACCATGCCAACTGCTGTCAGTCTTTCTTATTTGAGGAGCATATGATAAAGGACTTCAAGACCAGTCTTGTGATCTCTTTTGTGTTGCAAAAACTCCTGTGCAAAACTCTCAGGAAAATCCAATATGCTCAGCTCCCTCCTGGACCAGGGAAATACTCATCTGTGACCTCTTTTGAGGCTGCTTCTTAATCTGTATTTACAGTGAAAGATAAATAGGAATAAAATAAGCTCGAGATTACTTGATCAATATGAAGAGATAAAAATAATAAAAATAAGCACCTACATTGAAAGCACAGAGCCAGGCAAAAAAGAACTACACCTAAAGATTAAGGTACGTTTGTTAGCTAAATTATTTATAACCAATAACAATACAACAAAGCTAGGATATAAAACTTGCAGTTCAATTCATAAAATACTTTTAAGGAAATGTTGCAGAGTGTATATTTTATGTTATGCAATCAACCTTATGGTCTCAGTCAGTTAATAATGCTGTTCTCTCCCACTGAACCCACGGTAAATGTTATTCATCAATCCAGCATTGTTTTTAACTGGGCCTACACAAAGTCTTAGACTATTTTTCAGTGTTTTCAAATCCTCCAAGCAGTAATTATCAATCAAGCAGTTGACAGCTGAATAGAAAATTATTGTCATTTCAGTGCTTGACTCTTCTGCTAGGGGCATGTGCAGTTTTATTAACTTAGAATTAACAAGGCAGTCATATTGTATGCAACAAGTCAACTCTTTCCTTAAAGTCAGCATACTCCCAGCATGGCCTCCTTCCTCAGTTCCTGAATCTCCTTTAGGACAGAGTTTCCCAACTGGATACTAAGATATGTCTGAAGGTCAGAATGGGTACATGTACGTAGAAGGAATGGATCTCAAGCTGTCAAGAATCCAGATGGGGATGGAGATGCTGGAATCCTGGGAAGTTACTTCTAGCCATAAGCAACCACATCTATTTATTTCCCATTCATATGATCAAAAAATGGAAAATTTTGCTTGAAATTATGGACCGACTCATCTTCCCTTGTCAAAACACTTGTTTGTGCCTGGGTGGTTTCTTTTATATCTTTCCTCAAAATGTTAGAGTTATTTTTTGAAATCATAAAAATAAAGAAGTCAGTTTCCATAGAAGATTTATATTTAAACCTAGAATGTACATATATGTATCATATATATATATGTAATTGTCAATCTGAGGCTCAACCTATTCTCCCTTAAGTGGGAGAACATTGTCATATGCAGCTCCTAGCATTGGAAGCATAAACACCAAAGAGATGATCATGAGTATTTAAGGAGCATCATTTGATGATAATCTGTATCATTTTGGTGGCAGGGGATGTTATAAACCGTGATTGAGAAAAACTTCTCATGTAGTGACTTTTTAAGGCAATTCTATCTTCTCTTCCTCCTTCAAATCTGACATATCCTGTGATCTCTGGATCAATTATAATTATGCCAGTATATGGATTTGAATTAATACTTTGATAGAAAAATGCATAATATCTTCTTAATATATTTTAGTTTTCAGGTAAGATTAAACTTTAAACCCTGGGTATATGTAATATTAGGCACTGGAAGGGAGCCAGTTGGGGAACATAAAACCAAAGCAATTTACACATTACCTGAAAAACAAATCATAAAGCCAACAAAAACCAATTAAAATAATTAATTCAATATGACACATGATAGCTTTTTAAGAAAATAAATCATTCTTACAGAAGAAAAACGAGTCAATTGCTACAGTGCAGTTCTTTGAGCCAGAGAAGGCATTGTTTCTGCTGGCCTATTGATTGGGTCTCCTTCAATCCCGTCTCACAGGGTTTTTGGAGTGATCACTCTAATCAATGGCTCCCAACTGCTTACTACAGTGACCCAAACATCTGGAGATAGTGAACAGAGTCCATTTACCTGAATCCTGCTTTCCCAGTCCATCATTATATTAACAAATCTGTATAATTCATTTCATCCATGCTGCAGTGAATACTGCAGACTCCAATGACATCATCCCATTTCTCTGAAGAACTTTCCCAACCTGTTATTCTTGCCAGTACTTGAGTTTACACCAGCCAGTGGTCACTCCTTCAGAAATGAGTTTGACCCTCTCCGGGAAACCTGGTGTAATGTGCTGCTGCTTCTCCTCCCCAGCACTGCAAAATTGGGTTCCTCTCTCTGCCCCCTGCAAAACCCCATGCATTCCTCTTTACCAGCCTTCTCCACCCTGCTGTACATGGTTGTTTTACTCTACTTGTCTAAGAAACTTCCAGGAAAGGACAAGGTCATTTTCACATCCCTAGCCTCTGGCAAACAAGGTGACACAAATCCTTCATAAATATTTTTGAAATACCAAATGAATGAGCTTATGCTCAAGTAAAGCTATATCACATGCTTGTTTCTGGTTTAAACTTTAATTTTGTTTTCCTTTCTATTGTTTTGATATGGATGTGTATGTTGTCCTCATAACACTGACTGCCAGAAACAGGATAAAGCTGGTATAAATAAGTTACTTTCTTCAGAGGAGATTTTCTTTGCCTTCCTTTTCGTTTTTGCTTTGTTTTCACTATCACAGTTATATGCTCTCCCCAACTGTCTTCCCCTCCTCTCTGACCTTGTTAGACCTTTTAGAGTTTGAAAACCTTTCATTTGAAGCTGTGTAGTGGAGGCATCCAGAAATGAATGCCCCTTGGAACTAGATTAGTATAGGTCAAAGACCTGGAGATGTTTTTTATTTGGTTGCCACAAAATGTCAGGTGAAGCTAGAGTGTTGGTATTCACTTAGCCCTGTGAGTGTTTATCAGGTTGATATGCCAAAACAAACAAATAACAACATTAAAGTATTTGGTATATATTTGGTACATATGTTTATGTCTATAATTTATATGTATAAATTTGGTACATATATATAAAGAGAGAGAGAGAGAGAGACAGAGAGAGAGAGAGAGAGTTAATAAATGAGTATGATATTCAGTACCAAAGATAACTTTTCTGTGCTTCTGTTTTTTTTTTTTAATAGTCATTAGGCTTTGTCTAAAATTCCAGAGAATCATTTGCATAGTTAAAGGATGAGAAATAAATATTTGAGATAGTTTGAAAACAAAGTAAAAAGTGCCTATTTGAACTACTAATGATAAGGGCCATATTTATTTTTGCTTCAGTTTTTACTGAAATTAGTAAAGAATGATTTTTAAGGAACTCATTTGATATCATCGACATACATAAGAAAAATTGGCTGCCGCAGAAATTTAGTTATGAAGAATTCCTAAACTTGCATAATAATAGAACTAAGCCAGAATTGTAGGGCATACTTTGAATTTGCTAATTTTAAAATTTCATATATTTGTCCGTGTAACAAATTTTTATAGTGTCAAACATGTACCCAGCATTCTTCCAAGTTCTGGGGCTTATGGTGTTACAAAGTGCAGGCGAGTCGTACATTTTATTATATGGTCTCAAAACATTTGGGGGAAATATGTGGCATAAATTAAAGTGTCTTGATTTAGTTTCTGGGACCCAGCCTGGATTATATAAAACCACAATTTCTCACTTAGTTAGTGTGAGCCATTTCCTGGCAGTATATGAAATCACACAGTAGAGGAAATACAGACAGTGTCTTAGGAGCTACACAGCCTGTGTTCTGGTCCTCACCATTTCTGCCCAAAACTGGTCCTCTAATCCAGGATCTGTGGCTTGACCTTCCAGATTTGGGGGGAATAAGCTTGGGTAATCTTTAAATGTGCTTCCTGTCAGTGATTCTCTGTTTACAGAATCTAGTAATTTTTGAATGAAAAAGATCTCTTAGTCTCTTAATAACTGTCACTTAATCTGTGTTCCCAAACATCTAATAGCTACAGTTTAAAAAGGAAGATCACTTGCAAAAGCCATGAGTCCAAACAACAGTGTTTCCAAAGTAATAGAATATACAGAGACAGAGAAGGTATGTGTTGATTGACAGTACACATAATCTGTTCACGACTGTACATGTAACTCTGCGTGTACTGTGATGCGTAGATTTAAGTATTTCACCAAGGGGCATAAAATGTTCAATATAGAAATACTAGCGGTAGACATGATAGGTTAGAGAAATGTGGAATGCAAAAGTCACTTTTCCCTGGTTCTATAAATTGCAGGGGAAAATCTAAAATTATACTTCTAAAAGGAATTTCATTTCAAACTACATCTAAACCAAGAAGATGGCTAATATATCAAGGTCCATCAGCACTTCTAGTATCCATGTGGTAGGATAAATTACTATGACAACATACATTTCTGGGAACATCATATTTACTGAAAATAACGATTAATCACTTTTATTTGAATGAATGTGTTTCCAGGAAAATATTTTAATTTTATTATGTCTTTTATTATTGCACTAGTAAAATTAAATGACTTGAAATAGAAATACATTTTCCAAAAATTATGACAGTCTATTTAATCACCTAAATCCAGGATTATTCTGTGTCTTAATTTTACTATCACTCAATTTAGAATTTGATTCATTTTAAGTTTACATAGCATATCTATGTTAATAATATAAAGAAGTGTTCTTCAAGATTTAAAGTGCATCTTTAATGCCATTTCAAAATAAAGTTAACTTTGGAATTTCTCTTTTGTGTGATCATGTCCTATGGTAGTTGTAATTTTATCTATGATAATTTTTAAAAGATCCTTTATCATTTTATATAATAGTTGTAAGCAATATTTTTCAAGGAGATACATAATTCTAAACCATGAAAACCAAAGCCACATACAGTTTTTTAAGATCACTTTGGATCTTAGAATATAGGACAGGCATATAGTCTAACTTTCCCAAACATAAATAAATATGCCAAATATTTTAAGTCATTATAATAAACTTGTTTTACATATCATACCATTTTTGTAAATGTGAAAATTTGCCATTGATTATTAACTTTAATTAAACACTATGTGGACTTTCTTCACAATAGATTCTTACACATAATTAAATGTGTTAATGTTTTCTAATGTGTTTTGCATACATTAAAACTTATTAATCCTCATACCTTAATAATTTCCTTACATACAGTTTATTTGGCAGATAACAACAAACAATGAAAAGAACTTCTCTTGACTACTTTTATGGTTTCAATATTGGGTGTCCCCAAAAGCTCATGTGTGAGACAATACAGGAAAGTTTAGAGGTGAAATGATTGAATTATGATCCAGGGATTAACTGGATGGTAACTGTAGTCAGGTAAGGTGTGGCTGGAGGGGGTGGGGTGTTGAGGGTAGGCCCCTGAGGTTTATATTTTGTCTGTGGTGAGGAGAGCTCTTTCCTTGCTTTCTGGTGTGATGACCTGAGTCCCCTTCCTCTGCCACATCTTTCTACCATGATGTTCTGCCTAACCTCAAGCCTGAGGAATGGAGTAGGATGTCTATGGACTGAGACCTCTGAACCTGTGAGCACCCAAATAAACTTTTCCTCCGAAAATTGTTCTTGTCAGATCTTTGGGCCACAGATGCAAAAAGCTGACTGAAACAAGAACCTCACATATGTCACACTGGTAGTCCTCATGGTAATCATTTTGAAACATTTCCTCATTTAACCTGCCAATAATCTTATGAGGTTGCATACTATGCCTTACATAAAATTTCTTTAGTGATTTTTAAACAGGTTTATTATAGAGAACATTTTCTTATAGATTAGTTTTAATCTCAGAGATTATTTTCAGATATTTTTGTTTATTCATATTTATTTACATATTGAGCACCTGCTGAGGACCAGGCAATGTGAAACTGCTGGGGATACAGCAGATGTTGATGGTATGTAATGAGTGGGACAGACAAGGTGCTTACATTCATGGAGCTTAGGTCCTAAAGTTGGAACAGACACTAAACATATAAACAAGTGTAATAAACAAATAACATGGTAATTTCAGGTAGAGATTGCTACCAAGACGAAAGTAAAACAAAATGATGGCTAAAGAATGATAATGGAATGTGAGGGACAAGGGGTAAGTTTCTTTGAACTGGATGATTAGAGATGGGTTTTCAGAAGAAGAGACACTTGAACATACATGGCAAGAGAAAAGACCTTGAGTAGCAAGATCTGATTATTTTCAAGCATATAACAACAACGACAATTGGCCACTGTGACTTGAACTTGGAGAATGAAAAAGTGACGTGAAACTAGGTCAAAGTAGGTCAAAGAATTGGACGGAAAGCAAATTATTGCACAACATGTAAATTTTAGCTTTTTTGTTGTGGTTGTTGTTTTGTTTTTGTTTTTGGTACAGGGAATTGAACTCAGGGGCACTCAACCCCTGAGCCACATCCCCAGCCCTATTTTGCATTTTATTTAGAGACAGGGTCTCACTGAGTTGCTTAGCACCTCGACTATTGCTGAGGCTGGTTTTGAACTCAAAATCCTCCTGCCTCAGCCTCCTGAGCTGCTGGGATTACAGGCATGGGCACCACGCCTGGCAATTTTATGTTTAAAGGTTGGGTTTAATTTGTTAAGAATAATTATCTGAAGGTGTATTTAGACCATTAGAAGTTTACTGAGGGAAAACTGGTAAGGTGAGATGCTCTTTGGTAAAACCAGGGGACTATCTAGTTTGCTGCTTAAATGCCTTCATCCGAATAGGTTGGAATTCTTCATTACTGTTTGTTTTACCATAGTTTATTAACGTTAGCAACATCATTATAAATATGTCTTAAAAATTTTCCCCTAGGAAAATGATCTGCTTATATTTCTTGACTATTTATTACATAAATATTGAGATTTCACTTAATTTTTTACCCTCCGTGTACCTTCCATTTAACCTTTCCTTTCTTCTACCTTCTTGTCTTTTCTTCTTGAATTCATTTTCTATTTCATTTTGAGAATGTTTCCCATTCACTTCATATTTTGTGCATTTGTCTATTCCTTTGCTATAGCTTTTTTGTTTGTTTTTTAAATCAAGGATTTTAAAATAAAGATTTCAACAAGTTCTCTGAAATGCTTTTCCAATTTCTTTGTTAAATTATTTTCCTCTTTTTTATTTACACTGAGATGAAGTTACACTGTGTGGTTAATAGCTGGCTGATGCCCAATTCATATCTACACTCTTATCAGCTATCAGTCATTCATAGAGCATAGCTGGTTTTATTTAGAAGAAGAGTCTTCTTAAATATTCAATCTACTTAGCTTCTGCATAATCTTTCTCACCAAAAGCACTTTGTAAGTTATATATATATATTTTTCCTCTTATATTACTAATATCAATATGTACTGCTTCCATGGTGTTTCCTGAGTACAACCCTGTGAAAAGTATATTCTCATAATATAATTCAATTTTTCCTTCCTTTTCACCCACTCATTTTCTTGGAAATATATTCTACAGATAAATAGAGAGAGAAGAGATAATAAGAGGTAGAAAGTCAGAAAGCACTTTATGTGCTTTAAAATGCAGTGGTCAGAGACATGCATTTGAGGAATAGTTTCTAGATGGTATAGATTTTATTTCTAAAGGTAATTCACAAAACTGGGTAAATTGGTTTGTTTTATTGTTGACAATAAACCAAGGTAAACCTCTAATTGATTTCCTGTTTATGTTCCATTGATCTTGTCAATTACAGCCCAGTAATAATGTGCCTGTCCTAGTTTTTAGTATTGTAATGGGACTATTTGAAAAGTGTATTCGAAACTTATCATAAGATGATGTTTTTGCAAGTCCATCAAGAATTTTAATTTACTTGGTAGTAATTTGAAACAAACACTATTTAAACAATATTCAAAATATGAATTTTTTTCTCAAGAAAAGTACTGTTTGATCTCAATAAGTGTAATTATTTTAAAAAGTCAAAACTCATAGAAACAGAGTTACTAGAGCTTGTGGTGGGTGGGGAAAAGAGACGTCCATCAAAGGGCATAAAATTCCAGTTATACTGGAGGAATAATTTTTAGGTATCTATTTTAATGAATGATGACTGTAGTTGACCATAGTTAATGTGTTGCATATTTCAAAATTGATGAAAGATTTTTAATACTTTTACCACAAAAGAAACTGTAAAATTGGTGAGTGATGAATATAATAGTTTAATCTTTCTATAATGTATACATAGATCAAAACTTCATATTGTATCCATAAATATATACAACTTTTATTTTTGTACTAAAAATTAACTTAAATTTTTGCAGAAGTGTAATAATTAACCAATATTTAAAATCTTATAACCAGGAGAACATTCTTACTGTTTTGGGGTAACCATTGGACACTTGCCTTTGAAATCATAGAAGACATTAATTACACTTGGAAACACTCTGATAGAGTTTCTAAAGACTAAAGAAACTGAGAATGCATAATGTTCTAGATTGAGTAGTGCAATGATACCTTTTAAACAATCATGGAGACTGCTTTTTGGTAAAATAGATTGATCTGGCTTATTTATTTATGTGTAAATATGTTAGCATCTCCTCAATCATTTTTTATTATTTTTTAAAACTTTTTATTTGTTCTAATACATTACTGTAAAATGCATTTTGGCATATCATACATAAATGAATATAACTTCTCATATTTGTGGTTGTACATGATGTACAGGTACACAGGTCATGTAAGCATACATGCACATAGGGTAATAATGTTTGATTCATTCTACTATCATTCCTACCCCTATACTCCCTCCCAACTTCACTCACCTCTGTCCAATCCTCTGTCTAATCCAAAGCATTTCCATTCTTCATCTACCCTTATTGTGAATTAGCCTCTGCACATCAGAGAAAACATTCAGCCTTTGGTTCTTTGGGATTGGCTTATTTTGCTTAGTGTAATATTCTCCAGTTCCTTCCATTTAATGGCAAATGCCATCATTTCATTTTTCTTTAAGGTTGAGTAATATTCCATTGTGTATATAGCACAATTTCTTTATCAATTTATCTGTTGAAAGGCACCTAGGCTGGTTCCATAGTTCAACTCTTGTGAATTGAGCTGCTCTAAACATTGATGTGGCTGTATCACTATAGTATGCTGATTTTAAGTCCTTTGGGTAGAAACCAAGGAGTGGGATGACTGGATTGACTTTGCATTATTTTTATCAAAATTCTGAAATGTGTTTCTACTCTGTGTTCTCCTTATTTGGACAGTTTGTTTTCAATGGATAGCTTATATTGGTATCAAATACTCACATGGTAGAATAGGTAGTTAAATAGATTTCAAAATTGAGGTTAATGAATTGCTGAATTTTTATAGAAGATTTGTAGGCTTATTCATAAACCAGAGCTAAGCTCCATTTTTTTCTCTGAGTTTATTTATTTATTTTGAAAGCATACTTAGAGGTTTATTTAGGAAGTAGATACACATTCAAGGAAGAATGTGAGCTTTGTCAAAAGTGAGAAGCCTAAAACTATGTTTATGCCATACCTATACATCCGAAAATTAGTTTTCCACCTATTTTACATTAAATTTCTTATTTTAAAATGTGTATATTTAACATTACTTTTTAAAATAACTTACTCATGGAGATATTTTTCCATATGAACCCCAATTTGATTTTTCTCCTACTTATTCTGAATTTGAACCTTAAATACAGAATTTCATCACATCCTAAATTTATGATTGTGGAGGTATTGAGGAATTTCTAAAATTCATTAAAGATTTTCTTTTTGTTACTCTGAAGACAAAGAGATTGAGAGAGAAAATATGTGAATTAAATTAAATATCAATCTGTTTTGTAAAAATTATATTAGTGTGGATTTATGAATGTTTTATGTTTTTACTTTTAAAAAGTTTACAATAATAATTTTGAGTAAGTCACCTCAATAAATTATTAGGCTGAGTAAATCTCACTTAAAGATTGATTCATCTTTCATATGAAAAATCTATATAGATGCCAAATATAAGTCCAAGTGGAGTTTATGATAAATTATTTGGCATATAATATTTAAATATGAAATAAGAACAAACCAAGGTAGAATTTTATGGCATTATTTAAAACAACAATTTTTTTTCTTTTAACCTCATCATTCAAGGAAATACTAAATTGATTTTGATGATTTATAAATTTATGGTTTTACATAGTTTATCATATTTCATCAAAGAAAAGTAAATATTCACCAATATTGAATGCATCTTAATTAATTACATTTAAGAATAATTCTTTCTCTTGTACTTAGGCATAATTTAATGATATATAAACTTGCAGAAAGAACTATATGATGTAATGAGATTATATTTTTGTTAACAAATGCCTTACTGGGAAAATGCAAAATATGAGTAAGACAAAAACTGTGAAGGTGTAAAAATAAAGCTATCCTTCATAAGGAAGATTTAGGAAACACTCTTGACGTGAAGGTTTATGAAATGAAAAGTCTAGATTTTATTTAAAAATACAAACATATAAGTGTTAAGCTTCAGAAAAGAATAGGGAACGATAATGTAAATTCTCAAATTTGCATAGTAGGAAACCAATTTAAATTTATATTTACAATTAGTGCTTTGTAAATCTATGAAAGTAATCACTAGAAACACTCAAGTGAGGCAAATGGAAACCAAGTTCCTCTGGGAGGTGGACTGAGGTAGAGAGTGGGGCTTGGAGTCATGACTTTTACATAAACTCAACTGTACTTTGTATTACTTGGCATGAACCCATACTGTTTTGATAGGAATTTTTTAAATGTATCTTTCGAATTCATTTCTTAAATTTCATTCTAAAGATGGCAGATAGTTGAGTTGTACACCGCCAGGAACCAGCACAGAGAAGCCCTGTATAGACACTACTTGATGTGGAACCAAGTACTCCAACAGGAACCAAGTACTCCAACAGGAATGCAGAGTACTCCAAGAAACTGCAGAGTGTTCTGAACTTATTTATTGATTTATTCAACAAATGTTTATGGAGCACCTACATGTGCTAGGCATTCTGTGAAAGTATGAGGAAAAATTTAAGTAAAACTATGTAGGATCTTTTCTTTCCTAGATCTTTTATTCTAGAGAAGGTGTATACTCAAATAATTTATCACAGGTCAATGTACAATTGAACTCATTTACATGTTACAGTGTACCTATGCTGCATGTGGCTCCAAGCAAGACTTTGATGGGAAAGGCCAAACCAGTGAGAACATTCCTGAGAAAGGGACAAGAGATCATCTAAGCATAAATAAGCTCTAGCTTAAGAGAACTTGGCAGACATTTAAGATGTGGAGTGAATGCTACAGGTTAAGGTCCTATGGACAGAATAGACTCAGAAAAGTGGAGGAAGTTAAGGCATGTTCTGTGTCCTGCCTGTAGAGCCTGAGGGAGAACATGACATAAGATACATCTGGGAATAGAAGGTAGTGGCACAGACTTTATAAGTTGCGTTTAGGATTCTAGTCTTTAACATAGTGCTATAAGAACCCACTGAAATGTTATAAGGATCATATATGTGTTTCAAAAATGTCATTTAGAATACAGTAGTGAATACTGGATTAGAAAGTTAAAAGAACAGAAAACGTGAGGGCAATAAAAGACTTTGTCAATAGCTAAGGAGTGTGATAAGTGTCCCAGAATTCAAGGGTAGAAGTGGCGACTTAAGAAGTGGGTGAAATCAACAGAAAAGTGTCAGGAAGCAGCAGCAGAGTTCTCCATTAAAGTGAATCAAGGGCTGAGCGCAGTGGAACACACCTGGAATCTGGGCAACTTGGGAGGCTGAGGTGGGAGGATTCCAAGTTCAAGGCCAGTCTCAGCAAATTACTAAGGCCCTAAGCAATTTAGTAAGAGCTTGTCTCAAAATAAAAAAAAATAAGTAAAAATAAAAGGGCTGGGGATATAGCTCAGTGGCAAAGTGTCCCTGAATTCAATCCCCAGTATTAAAAGAAAAGAAAAAAAACCTGAAAGTGGACCAAGAAGTTGGCTCATGATTCCTGCATGTGGCAGTGAGTGGACTGAAAGAACACAGCACTAAGGAGGGTTTGGACACACAGTGTGAGGCTTACAAATATTCAGGAAGAGAGATAAAGTAGTCAGTTGTATATACAGGTCTGGAATTTGGAGTGTGGACTAGAGGTAAAATCTGGAGTCAAGTCTGTTCAAATTAAAGGGTTGGGTGTGGATGAGACATCTTACAGGGCGAAAATTGAAGTAAAATGTAAATGGTCAATAACAAACCAGAGGAGGAAGTGCATCTGCTCAGAAGATTGGTGTGAAGCAATTTCATCTGATGACATAAATAAATAAAATTTAAAAGGAGGGGGCAGAATATGTCTATGTCTGTCTGAAATCCAGTCACAAGCTAAGATGTCCAAATTTAGAACAAAAGTGTTTCAACTTTCTTTGGCAGTGAACTCTTTTTGAAACAACTATGTTGTATCACAGGCAAATTTGTCAATTTTTTTTTTTTAAGGAAAATTATCAGAGCCACTGGGAGATTCACTGTGTATTAACTCTGAAACATTTGTAGGCAAGAAACCAGGAATTGGTCTACATCCCACAATTTTCTTCCCACCCAAAGAAAAAAACAAAAGTCAAATAATGAGTCAACATATCTAGAAATTCTACAAGACCAGATAGATTGTGTAAACAGTGGCTTAAAATAGTTGGTTGTTTTCTAAAGGCACTCCTGGACTCTCTACAAAATGGAAAACTGTCTGAGTAGTGTCATTTGACATTCGGAATTCAACCTTTCTTTGTATTTAAATCAACTAGTATGTTTAAGCAGTAATCCGAACAAGTGTTGGAACACTGCTTTCTAAACTATATAATTTTTTTCTCCTTTTTTTCTTTGTGCTAAAGATGACACAGAAGATATTTAGAGAGAGAGAGAGAAGTTAAAAAACAAATTTACATATAGTTTTTATGAGTTTAATGTGTGTAGATTTATAGTGCTCTAAATAAGCAAATATTCAACGGTTGAAGGGATATTGACTTTTCATTTTCTAAGTATGGATGTTGTCAGTGTGTGTCATGTGATGTAAAAGGAAAGACATAATAGTATTTCACTAGAGAACAGTCACTAAGAACCAATCAGCCAAACTGAGAGGTAGTTCTGCATGTTATCATTAGGATGGAGGTAATCTTTTAGACATTGGTTATTCTTTCCAAGAAATTAGCTATTTTTAAAAACCAATTTTTTGACATTATCATTATTACACATGAAAATATGAAGGAAAAGATACCCAGATGGTGTTGTGAACATTCTCATTAATGAGTCACTTCCTTCACTACATAAGGCTCAAGTGGGTGCTTATCTCAAAAACAGAAGAGCCAAATTAATTATTGAAAAACATGCATTTTTCTCTCTGATCAAATTTTTTATAAATGCCAGTCATTCCTGAAATATTCCATCTTATTGTTTCAAATATTGGAACATCTTGTGTCATATCCAATACCTGATATGCCCAGAAATCAGATAGTCTATTTTTAATTTAAAAAAAGTGGTATGTGGCAGTGTTGGAGATGTGATCACTAACTGAAATGAATTTGTCATTTAGAAAAATCACCTTGATGCAAAGGCAGCCTACCAGGCAAACTATCCCAGGAATCATGGACCAGAGAGTGTCACAGACCAGAATAAACAGCTCAAAACAGAGCTTTAAAATCAGTTGACTACACTGGAAGAAGCAAGGGGGAGAGAAATGGACTGGGTTAGTACATTTAGGATTAGGTACAAGCAGGTGGAAAAGACCACAGTACCAAGATTCTGTAATACCTGATGTTCATATGTATTATCTGCCACATCAATTTTCTACATTATGTGTTTCTGAGGTCCAAAGTTGTGTCTTTGAGCAAGGGCATCCACAGTGAGGTATTTGCTGTAGTCCCATATATTCCTATTATAGGAAAGACACAAGGACAGAAGACCTGGTAGCTTGCCAGTTAGCCTATGGAGCATAGGAGGTTTTGTTGTTGTTTTTGGTTTTGGGATTTTTTGTTTGTTTGTTTGTTTGTTTGTTTTGTTTGATACCAGGGATTGATCTCAGGGACACTCAACCAGTGAACCACACCCCTATTTTGTATTTTATTTAGAGACAGGGTCTCACTGAGTTGCTTAGCACCTTGCTTTTGCTGACATGGGCTTTGAACTCACAATCCTCCTGCTTCAACCTCCCGAGCCACTGGGATTGCACACCTGGCTGAGCATAAGTTTTATTTGTGTTTCATGGAAAAAAATACATGGAGTCAGAATCTTCATCAACGGCAGGTGATAAAATTAAGACTTAATGAATATTAACTGTTCATGTATTTTTAGTATGTGAGTACATAGCACATAGGTGTCTTATATGTATTTAATACCTCTTAAATATTTAGTATTTGTAAATGCTAAATAATAAATTTCATAATAAAGATGAAGGCATCCTTATTATGTTTAATACATATATGGTTTACTTATTTACTAGTTATCTACACTTAATATACCTTGAAATTTTTTCACTTGTATTTTTATAAACAACAAGCTTATTCATCTTTTTAAATAAAATGAGTTTTCTCAAAAGGAAATGCTTTTCCAAAACATTTTTCTTTTTTTTTAACTGTTTTTTTAAAAAAGACTACACTTTTAGTGCAAATTTTATTCAAAACTACATTATTCCAAAGGTGACTTTGTTATCTAGTTTTTCCAGCATCACTTGGTAGAGTCTATTTTGTGGTTTTGGTACCTTTGTCAAGAGTCAGATGTTTCTAGCTATATGGACTTGTTTCTGTGTCTTCTTTCTATTCTTTGATTCATATATCTGATTTTGTGCCAGTTACTATTTTAGTTTCTATGGTTCCGTAGTATAATTTGAATTTGGGTATTATGATGCCTCCAGCATTACTCTTTTTGCTCAGGATTGCTTTGTTCATTCTGGGTCTTTTGTTCCTCCACATGAAATTTAGGATTTTTTTTTCTAGTTTTTGTGTGCACAAATATGACACGATGAAACCCACAATTATGTGTAATAAGCACCAATTTACAAGAAGTGACTTTGAAATGTTCCTCAAACTCTGGTAATTAAGAGTCCACAGACAGATGCAGAAATAACAAAAGAACAAATGTTAAAGTGATCTTCACTTTAGTGTAGATCCAAGTTCAAAGTTAAATGGTTACAAGATTGAAAAATAAAAAAAAATATATGGGAAGTGATGCAGGACAATGCTTATAGTTCACCTGGCCAAGAAAAGAAGTTGTGGGAAAAGTCTTAGCAGATTAAATATTTTTTTTTTATTCTTTTATTTACTTATTGATTCATTGAACACAAATGGAGTACAGCTATTGTTTCACTGTTTGTACACAAGGTAGAGTCACACCATCTGTGCATTCATGCATGTACACAGGGCAATGGTATCTGTCACACATTCTGTTATTAATTTTATCCCCCACCCACCCCCACCCCTCCCTTCCCTCTATGCTAGCTATCTTTCCTCCATTCTTGCCATCTTTCCCCCCCACATTATGCATCATCATTCATATATCAGAGAGACCATTCGGCTTTTGGATTTTTGGGATTGGCTGATCTCACTTAGCATAAGAGTTTCCAACATCATCCATTTACCTACAAATACCATAATTTTATTCTTCTTTATGGCTGAGTAATATTCCACTGTGTATATATACCACAGTTTCTTTATCCATTCATCTACTGAAGGGCATCTAGGTTGATTCCATAATCTAGCTATTGTGAATTGAGCCGCTATGAACATTGATGTGGCTGCATCACTGAGGCAATCTGATTTTAAGTCCTTTGGGTATAAGCCAAGGAGTGGGATAGCAGGGTCAAATGGTGGATCCATTCCAAGTTTTCTAAGGAATCTCCACACTGCTTTCCAGAGTGGCTGCACCAACTTGCACTCCCACCAGCAATGTATGAGTGTACCCTTTTCCCCACATCCTCGCCAACACCTGTTGTTGCCTGTGTTCTTGATAAAAGACATTCTAATTGGGGTAAGATGAAATCTTAAGGTGGTTTTGATTTGCATTTCTCTTATAACGAGTGATGTTGAACATTTTTTCATAAATCTGTTGATTGCTTGTAGATCTTCCTCTGTAAAGTGTCTGTTCATTTCCTTGGCCCATTTATTGATTGGGTTATTGGTGTTCGTGGTGTAAAGATTTTTGAGTACTTGGTAGATTCTGGAGATTAGTGCTCTGTCTGAAGTGTGTGTGGCAAAGATTTTCTCCCACTCTGAAGGCTCTCTCTTCACATTGCTGATTGTTTCCTTTGCTGAGAAGAAGCTTTTTAGTTTGACTCTATCCCAATCATTGATTCGTGCTTTTATTTCTTGCGCTTTGGGAGTCATGTTAAGGAAATCTGGTCCTAGGCCAACATGATGAAGATTTGGACCTATTTTCTCTTCTATTAGGTGCAGAGTCTCTGGTCTGATTTCTAGGTCCTTGATCCACTTTGAGTTGAGTTTTGTACAGGGTGAGAGATATGGGTTTAGTTTCATTTTGCTGCATATGGATTTCCAGTTTTCCCAGCACCATTTGTTGAAGAGGCTGTCTTTTCTCCATTGCATGTTTTTGCCTCCTTTGTCAAGTATGAGACACCTGTACTTATTTGGGTTTGTCTCTGTGTCCTCTATTCTGTACCATTGATCTACCTGCCTATTTTGGTACCAATACCATGCTGTTTTTGTCACTATTGCTCTGTAGTATAGTTGGAGGTCTGGTATTGTGAAACCCCCTGCTTCGCTCTTCTTGCTAAGGATTGCTTTAGCAATTCTGGGTCTCTTATTCCTCCATATGAATTTCATGATTGCTTGCTCTATTTCTATAAGGTCCATCATTGGGATTTTAATTGGAATTGCATTGAATTTGTATAGCATTTTTGGAAGTATGGCCATTTTGACAATATTAATTCTGCCTATCCAAGAACATGGGAGATCTTTCCATCTTCTCAGATGCTCTTTAACTTCTTTCTTTAGCATTCTGTAGTTCTCAGTGTAGAGGTCTTTTACATCTTTTGTTAGATTGATTCCCAAGTATTTTATTTTTTTTGAGGTTAGTGAGAATGGGGTAGTTTTCCTAATTTCTCTCTCAGAGGATGCCTCACTTACAAATAAAAATGCATTAGATTTATGAGCATTAATTTTATATCCTGCTACATTGCTAAATTCATTAATGAGTTCCAGTAGTTTTCTGGTGGAATTCTTAGGATCTTCTAGATAGAGAATCATGTCATCAGCAAATAGGGATAGTTTGATCTCTTCTTTTCCTATTCGTATTCCTCTAATTTCTTTGGTTTGTCTAATTGCTCTGGCTAGAGTTTCAAGAACGATGTTGAATAGTAGTGGTGAAAGAGGGCATCCCTGTCTTGTTCCAGTTCTCAAGGGGAATGCTTTCAATTTTTCTCCATTTAGAATGATGTTAGCTGTAGGCTTAGCATAAATAGCCTTTACAATGTTAAGGAATGTCCCCACTATCCCTATTTTTTCTAGTGTTTTGAGCATGAAGGGATGCTGTATTTTATCAAATGCTTTCTCTGCGTCTATTGAAATAATCATGTGGTTCTTGACCTTAAGTCTGTTGATGTGGTGAATTACATTGATTGATTTCCGGATGTTGAACCAACCTTGCATCCCTGGGATGAAACCCACTTGATCATGGTGCACTATCTTTTTAATATGTTTTTGTATGCGATTCGCTAAAATTTTGTTAAGAATTTTTGCATCAATGTTCATTAGAGATATGGGTCTGAAATTTTCTTTCCTTGATGTGTCCTTCTCTGGTTTTGGTATCAGGGTGATATTAGCTTCATAGAATGAGTTTGGAAGGGTTCCCTCCTCCTCTATTTCATGAAATACTTTGAGGAGTATTGGAATAAGCTCTTCTTTGAAGGTCTTGTAGAACTCGGCTGTGAATCCATCTGGTCCCGGACTTTTCTTTGTTGGTAGGCTTTTGATGACTTCCTCTATTTCATTGCTTGAAATTGGTCTGTTTAAGTTGTGTATGTCCTCCAGATTCAGTTTGGGTGGCTCATATGCCTCTAGGAACCTGTTGATGTCTTCCAGGTTTTCTATTTTGTTGGAGTATAAATTTTCAAAGTAGCTTCTTATTATGTTTTGTATTTCAGTTGTGTCTGTTGTAATATTTCCATTTCCATCACGGATTTTAGTAATTTGGAGTTTCTCTCTCCTTCTCTTTGTTAACGTGGCTAAGGGTTTGTCAATTTTGTTTATTTTTTCAAAGAACCAACTTTTTGTTTCGTCAATTTTTTGAATTGTTTCTTTTGTTTCAATTTCGCTGATTTCAGCTCTGATTTTGATTATTTCCTGTCTTCTACTACTTTTGGTGATGATCTGTTCCTCTTTTTCTAGGGCTTTGAGCTGTAATGTGAGGTCATTGATTTGTTGACTTTTCATTCTTTTATTAAATGCACTCTCTGCAATGAACTTTCCTCTTAGCACTGCCTTCATAGTGTCCCAGAGATTTCGATATGTTGTATCTTTATTCTCGTTGACCTCTAAGAATCTTTTAATTTCCCCCCTAATGTCTTCTGTTATCCACGTATCATTCAATAGCATGTTATTTAATCTCCAGGTCTTGGAGAAGTTTCTGTTTCTAACTTTCTCGTTGATGTCTAATTTCATGCCATTGTGATCTGATAGTATACAAGGTAGTATCTCTATGTTTTTGTATTTGTTAAGAGTAGCTTTGTGGCATAACATATGGTCTATTTTAGAGAAGGACCCATGAGCTGCTGAGAAGAATGTGTATTCGCTTTTTGATGGATGGAATATTCTATATATGTCCGTTAAGTCCAAATTAGCGATTGTGTCATTGAGTCCTATAGTTTCTTTATTCAGTTTTTGTTTGGAAGATCTGTCCAACGGTGAGAGAGGAGTGTTAAAGTCTCCGAGTATTATTGTGTTTTGGTCTATTTGATTCCTGAAATTGAGAAGGATCTGATTGACATACATGGATGCGCCATTGTTTGGTGCATAAATATTTATGATTGTTATGTCCTGTTGATTTATGCTACCTTTAAGCAATATGAAGTGACCTTCTTTATCCCTTCTGACTATCTTTGGTTTGAAGTCTGCTTTTTCTGAAATGAGAATGGAAACCCCAGCTTTTTTGCTCAGTCCGTGTGCATGGTATGCTTTTTCCCAACCTTTCACCTTTAGTCTGTGGGCATGTTTTTCTATGAGATGAGTCTCTTGAAGGCAGCATATCGTTGGGTCTTTCTTTTTAATCCAGTCTGCCAGTCTATGTCTTTTGATTGATGAGTTTAGGCCATTTACATTCAGGGTTATTATTGAGATATGCCTTGTATTTCCTGTCATTTTAGCTTTTTTAGGGTTTTTAGCTTAACTTTGTTTCTCTTTTGATTGACTCTTTCTTTAGGGTAATTCCTCCCCATGGTGACCGAGGTTGCTATTTTTCATTTCTTCCTCTTCGAATATTTTGTTGAGAATGTTCTGTAGGGCAGGCTTTCTCTTTGTGAATTCTTTAAGCTTTTGTTTATCATGGAAGGATTTTATTTCATCATCATATCTGAAGGTAAGTTTTGCTGGATATAAGATTCTTGGTTGGCATCCATTTTCTTTCAGAGCTTGAAATATGTTGTTCCAGGCCCTTCTTGCTTTTAGGGTCTGGGCTGAGAAATCTGCTGATATCCGTATTGGTTTCCCCCTGTAGGTAATCTGCTGCTTTTCTCTAGCAGCCTTTAAAATTCTATCTTTGTTTTGTATGTTAGGTATTTTCATTATAATGTGCCTTGGTGTGGATCTGTTGAAATTCTGTGCATTTGGTGTCCTGTAGGCCTCTTGTAATTGATTTTCCATCTCATTCATCATATTTGGGAAATTTTCTGATATTATTTCATTGAACAGATTGTTCATACCCTTGGTTTGTATCTCTGTGCCTTCCTCAATCCCAATAACTCTTAAATTTGGTCTTTTCATGATGTCCCATATTTCTTGGAGGGTTCGTTCATGATTCCTAACCATCTTCTCTGTTTGTTCGACTTTGTTTTCAAGATTAAATATTTTGTCTTCATTGTCTGAGGTTCTGTCTTCCAAGTGATCTATTCTATTAATTATGCTTTCTGTTGAGTTTTTAACTTGGTTGATTGTTTCCTTCATTTCCTTGTTTTCTTCAAGGATTTCTGTTTGCTTTTTTCTCAGAGCTTCTATCTCTTTATTAAAATGATTTTTTGCTTCCTGAAATTGCTCTAATAGTTGATTATTCATAGCCTGAATCTGCTCTCTCGTCACCTCATTCTCTTCTCGGATCATTTTAATTATGAACATTCTGAACTCCATTTCTGTCATTCCCTCTACCGTGCTGTCCTTAGGATCTCCTGATGCACCATCCAGGTTTGTTTGAGACACTTTCTTCCCGCGTCTTCCCATGCTGCTCATATATCCTCCCCTCTGGTAGTGCAACTCAGAGGGATTGCAACTTTCCTGAAGCCACAGCGCTGTGTCCCCGGGGAAAGGGGTGGGCTTAGGTC
>JAJEJO010049576.1:722998-748409 GCA_020662805.1 Glaucomys volans
CTGTGTCCCCGGGGAAAGGGGTGGGCTTAGGTCCGGGGGCTCCGAGGCCAAAATGGAGACTCTCCGCCAGGGAATCTCCAGATTAAATATTGATGAGTTCTCCATCTGGGACATTGAGTAGAATAAACAAATAATGAACATGACAACTGATCAAAGGAAAACACTTTGAAGTAAAAAGTTTCCTCATGGAATTCTATCTGTAAACTAAATTTTTACTTCTTGACTTTTCTTTTGACTTTCCCCTCTATGTGCACATGTAGGACTCTACATCTACATTATACACATACAGATAATTTTAATGACAAGGAAAGGGAAATAGCATATGATATTGCTAATAGCTTAACCACAATTTATGTGGAAAACAGACTGAAAAAATAATTAACAAAATGAGAACTACAAAGACCAAACACTATGTACAAAGATTAAATAAAGATCCGCACAAAGGTGTTAACTGATACAATTATGTGCAGCCTTGAAATAGTCCTATAAATAGCTAAACATCATAGCTAATATTATTTATTAGGCAATCTCTATCATTGTCTTACAAATATGATGTACACTGTTTTTATTAAAATGTTTTAGCAGATGTTAAAAAAAGAAAAGCAGAGCAAAAGCCTCAACTCTAAATAATAAAGTTGTTTAAAATGTACATGCTAAATCATTGTTACTGATAGTGTAAAAAACAGCCCTTCCAGCAGACTAGACACAAGACAATGCATAGCCAGAAACATAAAGATGTTTACACATTTAGAAAAATAATTTCAGTCAGAAATATATTTCAAATAAACACATCTGTATATGCAAAACTGTGCTCAAATTTATTTCCCCGTGGTTTACTAACATGGCAAGAAACAAACAATTTGGACCAAAATTAGATACTGCTTTAGCAGTGGAGTTATATGTATAGTGTTTTTTTGTGATTAAAAGTAAAATATGGGCCTAGGGTTGTAGCTCAGTGGTAGAGTGCTTGCCTAGCATTTGTGAGGCACTGGGTTAGACTCTCAGCAGCACATATAAGCAAATATTTTAAAACAAAGCAAAATATATATATATATGTACATATATATGTATATATAATGGTAGAGGTGAATTTTTGAAAGAAGCAGCACTACATTTCATAATTAAATATGGCAAACTTAATTAATTTTGGAACATAAGTTGCATTCTGAAGACTACTATTTGTTGTAATTGAATCAGTGTTTCCTTGCTGGAAATAAAATTTGTATGAAAGCACAATACCTTTGAGTAGCTTTGCTCTCTGTTTCTCATTAATACTGAGCAACAAAGGTTATATAATATAAGAAATATAGTACTAATAACAAAATCACTTTTGTTTAAAAGAAAACACTCATTTTTCATTTAAAAAAGAGAAAAAGTGTTGGATGTAGGTTTCATAACTACATGGATACATATACAGTTGGAAAACTTAGTCATCATTCCTAGCATGAAATTTCCTACTCCTTGTCTCTTCTCCACTCAAACTGTGAATGTTACATAATTTTCTAATAAGACTTTAGTTATGCATGAGAAAATGTATTAAATGAAGTTACTGAAAAAAATGTGTGAAAATATGGTTGCAACTCTGTGATACATGATCTGTGTGGATGGTAATGTGTGAAAACTAATAAAGATGTGAAGCCAAGCCATTAAAATTGTCATGTTAAATATTGCATGATACTAACTTTGAAATTTAAAAGTATTGAAAGATATAAATCTGAGGGATAAATCAATGTTAAACTGGACTTTATGGAGCATAAGCAAGTTTATTCAGACTATACTTAGTAATGACAATCTTCATAAATTTTGTTACCATTGGTTTTAAAAGTTTGGCTGGAAAATTAGCAGTCAAATGCAGGGGTGAGAGGCGAAAAAGTAGGAGTCATCTAGCCAGCAACCAAAACTGTTCAAAAAATAACAATTCCTAAAACAGTCAATAAATATTCAAAGCTAACTCCTTTTTGTGAGACAGGCAATGTAAAGTAAGATGCATCTGCTCTAATTAATTACTCAGAAGGAGAAGAGTAAATAATTATTGAACTCGTTCTGAAAGTGGGCATAATTAGCAGCATTAATCATCAGTCATAAATTATTTAATTCAATAATAATCCTGGAAGAAAAATTAGTATTATGGTTACTTTTGAACTTAAAACTCATCACCATAATGCTGTGAAATAGAATATATGATGCCTTCAAACAATTAAAAAATGTTTTGGTTCAATTAATATTGTTAGGATACATTAACTTCTATTGAGTAGGATAATGGATTGAAGAAAGCCAATCCAGTTCTTAGCTCAGATCTAGAATGTCTATTAGAAATAAACCCATTAGCACACTACACCCCCACATAAGCTCTGATTGGCACTATAGTTTAAAATTTTTAAATAGAATACTAAAATAAGTATGATGGAATGTATATAAAATGAGATTAAAATAAGTTCTTTATAAAGGCACTCTAGAGCTGACATGAAAAAAATAAATGTTTAGCATATAATACAGACTTTCTTGTTAACAAACATTGTGATATGTAGTAATAACAGCCTCTAAACACTAACTGGACAAAACACACCAAATAAACTCCAAGCATTAAAAACCAGTTATAGAAAAATTTCTCTCCTTAGCTTTTTTATGCAGTATCTGTTTAATGGTTGAAGCTGAATAGTTGGAAAGCTGAAGGATCTTGCTTGATTTACACTTAGAATGTGGGAAGATTTAAAGAAAACAACTAAATTAAGCAAGGAGGGTAGAAAGGAAGGGGAGGGAGAGTAAGTAGACATCTGTGTTGCTTGGGTTTGGAAAGGGTTTTGGGGAATCAGGAGAGGCAGAGTTGGATTGTGTAAGATAGAAAAAGAGAAAAAGGAAAGAGTATACTAAGACGTACTTTTGAGATATGAACAAAATCTACTTTTCATATTTGCAAAGACTTAGCGAAGGTTGAATCTGTTTTTGTCTGCTGAATATCAGACTTAAAGTGCATGGGCCTAAAGGAAAGAACAAGAAGACCTTCACTGGATAACACAGGCATGTTTTCTTTTTTGAGGTATCTGCTGAAACACTCAGCTAAATATAAAAAAGGAGTATTCCACATTTGCCAAGTTATTGTCCAATGCATAGTTATTGAATTCAGTCTAAGTTCTCCTACAAGTAATATGTGCTTGAATCAAATTTCCAAAGTGTATTGAATGTTCACATCTTTAATGTTCCTATAAGCAGGAATTTTATGAGAATGAGTGGCAAGCACCATTTCTCCCCCTCTGAGCACTAAAGCACATAAAATAAATATGTATAGAATCTGTTATGTTGCCTAAGTTGTTCATTTCTCATTATCTGTGGAAAAGGTGCATTAGCCTTCATTTTGAATTTTAGAAGTCATTAGTATATAATAACTTAATTGGCGTTGCTTCATAAAATCAGTAGGGTCAATGACAGTGATATTTAAAGTGGAGAGGGCAGATAATTGGAAAAAGAAAGGAAAGGTAGATCAGAGTGGGCTATTTTTCACTTGGTTGGATATTGCTTTGAAAAAGGAGAGATTCTACAATAGTTCAGCTTCAGGCACTCAAATTAAATTGTTATAGTTTTATAGCTTGTGTTAAAGACTCAGAAGCACTTGAGTTGTTACACAAAATCTCCAGCAATGGCAGGTAATGGGAAACCCATCATTCACAGCTCACCTGTACCAAATAAGATACAATTTCATATATTTATGATCACTGCTTTTGAATTGTATTTTGATTTTGATTATGACTTTTGGAGTCACAGATGCACAGAAGTTAAATAATTTATATATTTTAATTATTAAATATTTTATTGACTATAAACCAGTCATTTATAATTAATAATGCATTTAATATTAAATATTGATTTAAAGAGTTCACACACAGCTGATTGTTGTCAGAGCTGGATCCAAACCTGAGCTTCAGGATGAATTCTCAGCCACTTCACAAGCTACACTGGGAAATGGTTCATTTCTATTCCAGCAGCTATACAAATAAGGTCCTTGAGTCAGGCAAGGTCTACTTGAAGAATTTCTTACTGGAAGATCAGGGTTGGAATAAACACTCTTGACCTCCATTTCCTCATGTGCAAATACAGACATTGACCTAACCCATTATTTTTCAATCAAGGCCAATTGCCAGGATCACCCATGGAGCCTTGTAAAAGTCCACATGCCAGCATTGGGATGGTCCCTGACATCTTGTGTAGCCTTACTATCGAGGAAAACAGATGTTCCTCTTAAGAAGTGCTGCTGGGATCCTCCTATCTTCTTGTTTTGCCTGTTTTGACACAGCTCTGTCCAATGCAGCACTCTCACTCTCTACTTCTATTGGAAACAGATTAGTTGGATGATGTCCTTTGCACACCTGAATTTGGTTTCCTCTGTACATGAAGTTTCCTGAATAAGCATAAAATGTTTCTCATGATTTTAATCTCATGTCCCTATAAAATTGTTGAGGGTTTCATAATTGAGCATATTCACTAGAACAAAGTAAGGTGATAAACATTTGGGATTCAACATTTATTTTAATTTGGAGGTTCCTTTGGGCCATACCACTAATGAATTCTAATTTAAAAACTTCTTTCTGGGAATAGTCAATATAAAACAAAGTTAATATATAAAAACTTTTAAAATCATTTATTAAAAAGAGAATTGTTTTAAAAACTAACCTCATATTTATTCTAGTTTTAAAATCCATGTAAGAAAAACATGATAAATTTCCTTTATGTAAAATAGCACCTTAAGTTGGACTACATGAAAATCCTGCAGGATTTGATATTCTACAATTATCTCTTTGAGGAAAGAATTTAGAAACAGGGCTCAGAGATCAAATCTAATTGCCAATAAAATCAGTGAAAGACCTTTGTTAAGATAACAAATATTATAATTAATTTCTAGTATATAGAATTTGCTTGCTTATCTTCATCCACATAAAATAGTGACTCAATTTTTTTTCACACGAAATTTAAGAGTAAAAATTTTCTTTTCCTATTTAAAGGTTACAAGTAATTAATAAGAAATTCTGGTATGTTTATTTCTGAAACAGATATAGAGGAAATTATACTTTATTTCTGCATTCCAGCATTTAGTTATTATTTTAATTTCCTTTGCATAGTAAGTTATATTTTCAACATATCAAGAATAAGTCTTTGGTACACTTACAATATACCAATAAAAATGTAAAAAATGATTTTAAAAATCATTTTGTATGTACTCATGCTGCTTAAATCCATGTAGAATTCAGACACAGGTGTTTATTTCACCTAAGACACATATTCCTGGTAGATGAAGTCATCAAAAGTACTTAATACCAAGTTAAATGTGCTTTACCTTTATAATGGTGATGAAAGTACAGTTCACAAGGTGGCAAGAGCATTACCTGGAAACTTATGAAAAACACGAATTCTCTGGCTACTTTACCTAGACCTAGCAAATCTGGCTATGGTGCTTGGTAACCTGTGTTATCATATGCCCTCTGTGTAGTGACTCACACTATACTATGAGAGACCCTGATGCAATTTCATCTAACTTTTACATCCTATGTGAGCATATAACTAATTGTCTTCTGGATTAACTTTCCTGTTTGATTTTATTTGGAAGAGTGTGTGTGTGTGTGTGTGTGTGTGTGTGTTAGGAATACACAAAAACAAAAGTAAAAGCAAATTATAGAATGCAAGGAAGGATTCAAAGTAACTGGGAAAGTTATGCCCCAAAGTCTCATTCATTCATTTATTTTTCAGTAAATGCATATTAGAATCATAAGTATTATGAAAAGGCTATAGCAGAATAAGGAATGGATGGTGTGTGTATGAAGGTATTGTGTGTACTATTGTTTTGTTACATTATTGAGGAGACCTTTGACGGGATGACTGAGGGAGATAAATGAATGACCCATAGGTATTTGAAGAAAAGCATTTTGCTCTTCTTTAGGGATAGCAAATGCAAATATCCTGGAGCAGGGGAGCTTGTCTGCTATGATTGAAGAATAGCAGAAAGTCAAATAAGGCTACAGGAAGTATACGAAGTAAGATCACAGAGCAAAGAACATTTCCCTCACCATAGTAGGCTTTGATGAGGACTTTGGACTTTCCTGCATGCCTTTTAATCTTTAGGACTCTGAAGGGTTTGTGCAGATGATTTTAAAGATTCTTTTTACCTTATGATATTTGAAGATTTGAATCTGAGTATGCCACCAAGAGAGGAATAAGTAAAAATGGAGGGTAAGAACAAAAGAAAAATTTCAAAATATTTTGTAATTAAATTTTAAAAGTCCTTACTGAAAGGTAATAGGGGTTGGAAGGAGAGATGAAAAGGTCATTGAGAACCAAATGTTAAAACTTATTCATGACCCAGGATGTATGGTACATAGAATGGATAATTTTAAAGCAGATCTGAAACAGCTGAATTGAACAGCATTTTTTTACTTTATATACCACTACTGCTTAAAGTAGCAAAATAACCTTACATAATGCTGTCTCTTGTTGGGGAAATATAATTGAAAATAAAATCTTCTGCCAACCTAGACATCCTCTCCATTGCAGGTGGAAGAGAATGAAAACCATTTTATTTATGGAACAAACATCCACAATGTGATATGCATTGCAGGCAATCTGCTAACGAGACTGAAAAAAAATTACCATTTTATATTGCTGAGCAGATACAACCTATTGCATACATTTGCACAAAATAAAGGATAACTACTTTTCAAGTAAAAGGACTTGACAGCACCATTTGTCACACACAGTTCATCCTAAATTCACCCGGTAATTGGGGTGGCCACCTGTGTTTGCTAATTGCCTTTATCCAAAGGAAAAATACATTTCTCAAATCTTTATGACAGGAGGTAGGTTTGCAAATTGGATCCAGGCACCTGCTGATATTTTGGTTCCTATTCCCTTATAGAAATTGGGAGAGAGGGGGCACTACTTTCCTTCCTCTTTACTTTTCATAGAGATGGCTCCCAAGTCCTTAAGAAAAATATTCTATCTCTAGGTTGTAAAACTGACATGGGGATTTTTAAAAGATTTCCATACATTTCAAAAAAATAGAGAAAGAATTCATAAGTGCAGCTTTTCTGAAGTAAATGTTCTGAGAAAAGGGGTCTCTTTCCTTTTTACATAAGGTAGAATTTATTTTTTTTATGTTTAGTTGTATGTACCTTTAGTTGTATGTACCTTTTTAATTGTATAGGAGTGCAGAAAGGTCAGGCACTGCCCTTAAATATCTGAAGGTATATAATAATAATCTCATCTTTCTTCTTTTATGGATTTAGGGGAATGCTTATAATTTTAGGTAGATTCTCAAGGTGATTCTTTCACAACCTAAATTTAGAGGTTATTATATAGAACCTGGTGGATACACAGTGTGGACCTAACTACTATAGGGAGGTGGGGATGGAAAGAGGTAAGCAGATTCAAGGAGACTCAGAAGGTAGAACATTTTGGTCTTGTATATGAAGGATGAGGCAAAGTCATGGAACAAATGATGATGCAGAAGTTTCTGGTTCCAACTGTTGTGGGCATGATGGTCCATTCTCTGATGGGGAGCAGTTGAGGAAGAGGAGCAAATTTAACATAGGGAGGAATGAGGAAGGGACTAATATGAGGTCAAAATGTTGATGTGAGATCCTACAGGATATACAAATAAGTGTGCAGTGGGCAATGAACTCCTGTGAATCCCATTTATAGTCCATACTAACAAGTGACTGTGACAGCCCTATGTCTTTTTTGCTTCTTCCATTCCTTCACTGTCCCTGCTACCAGCAAGCAACCTCATTTCCTGAAGTTATAGAGTTGATCATAAATGTAACAGCCTATTCATCATAGCAATACAGTACATTCCTATTAAGACAAGAGGTTTACCCAGAACAAACATCTGCCATGAATTTTGTCTTTTTCTTATAATATAGCTGAGACAAATATGGAAATGAATCCCAGTGGTCATTAAAAGATGGTGAACCATATGTTTGAAGATGCAGTGAAATTTTCTATACTGAGGACATTGATAAATCTGGGTAACTACACTCATCTGGCAGTCTGCTTTGTAGCACCTTTTCAGTGTGATCCTTTGCTCGAGAGTGATGACATGATTATAGCAGCTTGGACAAAATTGCTGTAGGTAAACGCCACAAAGGCAGTGAAGAATTGCAAACCGATTGTCAGGAACAAAGCACAGCCTTCCATAGCCTATGACCAGCAGGCCACAACCATGACAGCTGCAAAGTAGCATGGATGACCAGCTGGTCAAGTCTATTTTCCACTTTAAGTATTTGGTTACTTTAGAGAAACTGTAAGAACTATACTCATTAGAAAAAATAATATCACCTCATATAATTGTTAGCTTAAATCACACCTAATCTCCTGATGTGCTGTGTTGGAATTGAACTCTGATTAGTGGGATCTTTGAACTTGAGTTGCTATAGGTCCCACCACTTCTACAGTGTCCTACAGAGTCCCTGATTTACACATTTTTATTATTAGTTGACCCCCATGAGCATTTGAATCTGTGGCCTCTGAATTCCATTTCTGTTTTTAGCTATGATTTTAGGATAAAAGATTGCAAGAATTTACATAAAATTTGGTTAAGTACTATCATTCAGTAAAGCATGAGTTATTTTGTTAAGATGAATGTTTCCAGGGTTTGAGATAATTTTGTCCCACTTTGAATACTAAGAGAAGTAGGATCATACATATTTACATACAAATATATGGAGATACTCAAAACGTTGTATTCATTAGGATAGAAATGTGTTTGAGCGATCCTGTAATCTAACTCTTCTTTTACAACTAAGGAATTAAAATTTCCTAATGATGTTAATTCCTGAGACAGATACAATTACTAAGAAAGCATTTTGGAGTTTTACTCCAAAATACTGTGAATCAACAATGACTTCAACTTTATCATGGTCATTCATCTATATAAGTTTACACCCACTTAAAGACATCGTGCTTTATGAATTCCTTTTTCTCATGGCTGTTCTATTTCCACATAAATTCACTCCCTCACACTCCCACACAATTATTAATGAATATGATTCCAAATGTCTAAAAGAATGTAGCCATGCATAGAATGTTACAATATTTACAGAAATTTGTGTCAATTAATGATCAAAGCCATTAATGTTTAGCTTTGCCATTGCAATTGCTAAATAATTACCTTTTTCCATGAGAAAACCACATTCCTTAACCTTTGCCTGCATAAGTATTTCATAACATGATAAACTTATATTTGTAATTTCTACTGATAAACAACATTTAAAATTTTTGACTATATCTTTACATCGTTTTGTATTTCAAATATAAAAGATTAGTGATTATGGGTGGATAATTCTGATGGCTGTTGTGTGGCTGACAATGAGAATATCATAGAGTACCACACTCATAGGACACAGAACTCCAGCCCTGGTTTTGTGGTGTAAATGCAGAATGTGCTAAGAGATGCCAAAGTCTCCAGGTAATAGTGCGGACGGTGAACAGTTTTAGTAGGTTATTATTTTAGAAAGGTGGCCAGACTAGTTTAAAACCCTTCCAAAGGTTTAAGGGCAAAAAACAAAAACAAAAATAACAAAAATCTTCATTTTGGGTAGTCTAAGACTGATGACTAAAGAAAAAGTGTGACAGGTTAGGTTATTTTTTAAGTATATGCTCCTCTTTAATTGACTTCTTTCTGGACTTAGGATAAAACTGCTGGATCAATCTTGAAAATATTCTGAAAAGCTTTTATTAAAAAATTAGCAACACAGATGAAAGAAATAAAACATTGCAAGCAGTTTTCTGGAATTGTTTCTCAAATTACATATTGCTAAGACATTTGTACTTGTAACAGTCAAAACACCATGAATCCCTACATTTTGGGGAATAAAAAAATTATTTAAAAAGTTCCAAACAATCCTTAATATATTTTCCTACATTCTTTCAGAAACAACTATGCATATATTAAACAGTTCACTTCTTTTCTCCAAATTTTGTTGTAATTGCTGATCTTAGATATGTACCTCTTGTTTATGTGGTAAAAAGTTATCTTCAGATAGAAAAATTGTTGTTATATATCTTGGTTAACACAACACTGGCAGGTAAAAATTTACTTGACATTCATACCTCAAATAGTTTTGTTTGTCCCTGAATAGCTCTTCATTCTATTTGATATATATTCCATACCCTTAAAAAAGTTTATATTTTGTTTTTCAGTCAAAATGACTGACATTTTCTTAGCCTTTTCCAGTAGCCATGTTTTCTAACTTAGTCTATTTTTATACCTCTCCTACCAGACAGAAAACAGTACAGTAATTCAATTTCCTTTCATCCATACCCAAATAGACTTAGGCTACGGGATTCATACTTTTATAGTATTATCTGAATTCTTAGATTATATATGGGAAGTTATAGAGACCTGGACTTGGAATATCCTCTCATTCACACTTTAATTGTGCTTATGTATTAACAAGGAACATTTCTTTTCTGAACCAATTTTTTTTGCTTTTTCTTTTTTATTTTTGTGAGGACCATGCACACAATGGAGAACGTAAAGGGAAGCAATCAGAAATGTAAAGATCTCCAAATGATTCATGTTTATACCTGAGTAATCATTCCCCAGACTTAGACATTAAACATTTTTCAGCCTCCCCAACACGTTTAAAATTCTTTGTCTGTGTTTCATGGAGACTAACTTGTTGCTTATCTTTAATCTCCAGAATAGTATGCAGCTTGGCTTTAGTGTACATTACTGTATCTTTAGCACATAACTAGAATGTAAGTTTTCCATGAAAGATACTTTTTAAGAGAGATTCTCTGCTGCATGATCCTGAAATGAAAGAATTGTCTTTTCATTATAGTATTTTTTTCAAAGATTTAAAAATTTCATTCTACTTTGGGAAATAAAAAGGCCAGTCATTACATCACTTTCTACTGTTTTTTGTCCAGCAAAAAAAAAAAAAAAACAAAAAAAAAAACCCTCTTGATTCAGGAGAGATATCTGAGTGGAAAGTTGGGGAGTGAGTTGTGAGTGCAACCCAGGGTAAGAAGGTGCAGTGGTAGCAGGGAATAGGACCAGCACTCTCAATTTGGAAATTTCCTAGCTTCCTACCCTTCTCTTAACTCCTGCATCTTTTAAATCAGTTTTGTTGGTTCTACCTTCGAGGTTAAGTCCCAGTGTGCCCTGTTTTTCTCTGTTGAATGTCTCCACCATGGTAAAAGTCAACATTACTTCTTACTAAATTTTTCATGTTTATAGCTGAGTAATTATTTCCCAGTTCTATATATTGATAATTTCTAAGCATCTCCAAAATGTCTAAGTCATGTTTGGTATCTTGTAAAAACTATGTGGACATAACTATAGCCACCTTCTGACTGATTTTATTGCTTTCTCTCTGATACACATTGAGGGAACTTTTAAAATCTCAAGTCTGATCATGCCAATGTTCTATACAAACCTCCTAGACCTTGTTATGATTTTTAAGACTTACATAAGTGATGGCACACTGTATAGATTGATTTGGCCTTTTCCCCACCCAGCATGTTTTAGTATCTAATGGTTTTGATTGCTATGAATCCATGTTAAAACACAGGTGTGAATTTTAAGAAAACCAAATTCATGATACTGGTTTCCTTTGGAGAAAGATAGAAAGAGGATGATAGAACTGTAGGTGGTAAAAAAGATGCTATTTGTATTATATTATCTTAAAAGAATAAAGTACACATAATAATGTTAGCATAAAAGTTATTGAAACTCTGGTATGCTACTGAATGGTAGGTATATTTCAAAAAGCTATAAGAAAGGATTTTAAAGGTTTTCACTGTGAAAGGTTAATAAATGTTTGAGGAGAAATATGTTTGGCTTGATGTGAGCATTATGTGATGTGTACATGTATTGAACATTACATGGGATCCTATAAATATGTACAATTTTTATGTATCAGTTAAAATAAATTTGAATAAGTTGTTATGTCTGGGAATCCCTTCTTTATGCATTTTTGTATAATTTTGATTATCTAAGTTTTTTGGAATTCCCTGGGCAGGGGACAGAGAAACCTATTTAATTACATTGCTCTTAAAGACAAGTTGCATTTTGTGCCCTGAAAGGCCTACTTCACTCTCTGACCTTTTGCACTGCTATTGTCTCACTAGACCTCTTTTGCTTCCTCAAAGGCAACATGGTTTTCTTAATCCAGGACCTTTAGATGCACAATTTCTTTTGCTTAAAAGGTTTTAGGAGGAAAAGAAGTTTGTATCCTACTTTATGGTACTAATAAGAGGGGAAGGAAGTATGGCTGCTTTGGAAGACAATTTATTGGAATATATGAAAATTAAATATTCACATATTTTCTGACCTCATATCTATTTCCCTCTAGCAACCTTACAGAAACTTTCACACAAATGCAAGCAGACACATGTACAAGGATATTCATGGAAGTTTTGACTAGAGTAGCATAATTTGGACTTCACTAGGTAAAATTGAGTACTAGAATCATGGAATAATATGCAACATCCAAAAAGAATATCATGAACCTCAGAAAGCTTACTTGGAAAGACTTGGAAAACTTCTTTGTTGAGTTACAAATAAATTCCAAAGAATTATGTGCATATTAAAATATCATTCAAGTGAAATAATAAGAAATAATATTATACAGTTATATAATGATTTTGTATGTAGTAACAGAATATAAATTTTAGGAAACAATCTAGGAAATTTTAGGAAACATTAAGATTGCCTTCTTGTAATGTGGGGGATACAAATGGAGGGCATGATCCAAATGGTTTTAGCTTTATTTATAAATAGAATACATTCATATATTTTACTTAGACAAAAATTAACAAAATTCCCTGCCCCCGAGGAAAAATTTAATTATTATTCTCTGGATAGTTTCATCTTCAATATTCTGATTTTATACTATTTCGTCTTCGAATCATGCCTTAAGGGCTACCATTCTAAATTAGAACCTCTTTGTTTAGTCATATATGTGTATTTGTATGTATATGTATATGTTTATGTATATGCCTCAGTATTAATGCATAAGTGTATGTCAATTTGGAAACTTGAAATCAATGGAGACTTTAGAAGTCTCTATAGTATTATTCTGAAATATATTGAAAGTATTCAGTTGAGAACTTAGGGATTTCAATCTCACCTTTAAAGGGAATATCTCCTCTTTTTAATTCTTATCATTAACTAAATTGTATACAACTGTATTTCTTCTTCTAGCTAAAATCAGTATGAGTCAGATATCATCTCTTCCATGTGTCTTATTTATATTTGTTTCCTAAGAGGTTGGCTTACTGAATAACTGCATTTTCCCCCTGTCCTTTATTATTTCTCCACTAAACTTTTCTCACCTAAATTTTACATAAATTGTAGCATATATGATAAGCAAGAGATGCATTTATAAATTTGCTTAGACCACTTTTAAAAGTGTTTCCCATTGATACCTAAAATGTAGATTTAGACGCCTGAACATTTATATAATCCTGTGACATTAGTTTGACATCGGGTAATGTTTTTAGAATTTCTTATTGCTATGGAAAACTATTCAACTTAATAGTTGAATAATATCCACCATCCATCTGTATATGGTATATCGATAAAATAGGAGATTTCATAAGCCTAGCATCTCACTGGTACTTTCATTGAAACTTGAAATAATTTTGAAATCTTTGAAAAGTTCAAATAAATCTCAAATGCCTTCAGTCTCCTTTTGTACTGAAAAATGAATCTGACTTTAGCATAATACATTCTAAATATAGACACCTTGCTTTCATATGATTTATTTTTTTCTTTGAAGCAACCTTGCAAATGTGTCACTTTTTTAGTTCATTTTATACCAAAACTGATATAAGAAAGTGAACATAGACTATTCTACTATTTGTTTGATTTGTGTATCTCAGACCCTGCCACAGTTAGGCACATGACAGAAATTTTAATTCCCCACCACCATGGGAACCTTAAAAGAATGAATAGGAGAGATAGCAAGACAATGTGCACTATCAGAGGGAGAAAGTAGAGATTGAGGGGTTTTTTTTCCAGTTCTGTTGGACAGTATATGGATAGTATTTGTCAGTAAAATAATGTGGCTCATTTATATTGTACCTGCTCTTCTGTGGAGCTCAAAGCACTTTATGGGCATCTCATTAATCCTAAAGCCTTGCTGTAGGCTAGGTACTTGGCAGCTTTTGTCTTCACTTTATGGACTGGGAAACTGCTATTTAAGGGATGCCGTTGTATAGACATTTGCAAAGTATTCAGAAAACAACCAATGGGGTTAAATGTAATGTGTGTGCTATGACCAAGCAATTAAAGTCAGAACTTTATAGGCAGAAGTGTTCTGCATGAACAGGTGAGAGGGATTTTTTTTTTATTTATAGAAACTTTGCAGTAATAATTCTTCAATGAAGCTAACTAGTAAATGCAATTATTTAAAATATTCTGATTCTTCTTCACATTCAGGACAGTTTTTCTATCACATTTGCTTCATTTATAGGGTTCTTATTTTTCTGGTCTTCCAGGATTGAAATCTTAATGGATGATTCTCATACCTCATTGCCACCATTCTGTTCAATGTGTTGCCAGGTCTTGACAATATTCCTTTTCCAGGCTTTTCATGTGGATCTTGTTATAATTTGAATGTCTCTAAATGGTTCATGTATGAAAGGCTTGGTCCCCAGAGTGGTGCTACTGGGAGATGGCAGGGCCTAGTGAAAAGACCTTAGGTTGTTCAGAGTAAAGTCTTAAAGAGAATTATGGGACCCTGGTCGCTTCTTCTTGTGCTTCTTGGTCTTAGGTAAACAATTTATCTCTACCACACCATGATGCACAGCCATGACATAAATCCAAATTAATGGGACCAATGCATCAAAGACTAAAACCTTCAAAACTGTGAGTCAAAATAAACCTTTTCTCTTTGTAAATTAATCATATCGGGTAATTTGTTATAGTAACCAAAAGCAGCCTAACACAGATCACTACCTTTCTACTTTCAAAAACATTGTAGTTCATAAGATATTAGTTCTTACTGAGAAACTGAAGCATCTTCTAAACTGTATTGACACCATAACCAGAGTAAAAAAGAAGCAAACCATTGCTTATCAGTCATACGACTCTGGGCATCTCAAAGTTTCTAAACTTTATAGTCATTTCTGAAAATGGAGATAAGAATAACTAGTACAAGCTTGAAAAGTTACATCATTATACCTAAAGTGTGGAAACCAAAAGAGCTCTGTGCCTGTCCTGAATGGTGTCTCTGTGTTGTTTTTTTTTTTTCTTTTTTAATTTTCCTGTGTTCCTTATTCTAGTTCTGTTCTTTTGTGCATGTCACTATCAAAACAATATTTCTAAAATCCACTTTTATGATACCAATTCTCTGCTTAAAACTCTAGGAAAGTCCCCCAGTACCTCTTTAATATTCCCCACATTTCTTAATCCACCATAAAAACTCACCATAGTAAGGACTGTACAATTCTAGGCTCAGCAACATATGTGGTTGTCTCCAGTTTTGTGGCTTCTTGCCATTCCCATTTTACCTCTTTATTTTCCTACATGGCTCATTTAATTGTGTTAATTCTTTTGCCTGGGGTCATCTCCCTTAGAGTCAAGTCATTTCCTATATAGTTTGAAATAGGGAAATGCTGTCAAAGTCAAGGCCATTCTATACCAGATGTAGCTAATGAGAAGAGGACTAATAATTGGTTCTTCTTTTTTTAGAGTTCTAGACACTTTACTACTTCCCTATGATAAGACAAGAAATGTTTCTTGGAGTCAGGCTCTGATATGTTTGCTGATCACTTACCATTCATAGGACACTTCTACTAGGACTACTCCTTAGAATTCTGGCCCCCGTCTCCCAGATCAGGTCTTACTTTAGAATATCTTCTTGAACTTTTTCTTTTCCAGTTATTTGAGGTCCCACTATTTTCCAATAATTCTAACATTTGCAGTGATGACTAAGAGTGATAAAGAGACTCTTCAAACTGCACTGGTAATATAACACTACTGAGTTGTTATAAAGGTTAAATGAAGGAACTGAAAAGAAAATTTAGACCAGTGTGAATAATCTTAATTTTCTTTCAAGTCCCATTATCATGGAAAAGCTTTAAAAAAAACAACCATGCAGTTGCTGTTTGAAGTAACAAAGATTCCGTTCCTATCCTGTAAGAACACCTTAGCTTATTAACAGGACCGTGGGGCCGATACTGAGCATAGCCGTGTGCTCTGTGCCACACCTGTCTACCATGCAGCCTGTGCTGTGACTCCCAAGAAGACTTATTATTTAATTAAATAACCTTTTAATACATTGGAAAATATTATGTTAGTAAAAATAAAGGCAAAGCATTGCCTTAGACTTTTCCTCTTAATCTCTCTCTTTTCCTTTCTCTTATTGTTTTGAATATGAATCTAAGTCCTATATCATAAAATACTTTTGGATATGCACATCCAAAACAACTGGCTAAATTGCATTTACCAAATTATAGTGCTGTTTTTTAAGAAAATTTCTTAGAACAATTTGCAGAAAGAATTAGTAAAAAAAAATATTTATGACTGGAAATTTGTGTACAGGTACTTTTCAATAGTCAATTTGTGTGACTCATTAACAGGGAGGAATGGATGTTTAAGAATATCTATTTTTTTCTTCCAAGTGTATCTTCTCTCAACATATCCCATCACTATAGAAAGTGAAAATTCTACTTGAGATTAATAATAAAATATACTCTTAATTATATTGTAAGAAAATGATAAATCATAAGGGAACCTATTGAAATTTTTCATATTTATCATTTAAATACAAGACATTTCTGTAATTGCATCATGGCATTTGCTTCCAATGTATATGTATCTTACAAAGAGCTTCTTTCAATATTAAGGTAAGAAATATTTCTCTAAAACTGATGTCAAGAATACCTTACTATGATGAGTTTAAGACTCCAAAAGAAGTAAAAAACTTTCCCAGAGTCACTTCTCCCTTAGAGGTACAGCAAAGGCCAGATAATGTTCTCTGGACTCCAGGCCAGTGTCTCTTTTCTGTGTCCATGTTCCCGAGTCAAAAACAGGAAACACACAAGGAACCATGAAGATTTGAATAATATTTCCTATTTGATAATGCATTTATAAATCAGGGAAGCAAGGGTTAATCATTTCCCACTTTTGTTATTAGAAAATATCTAAAACCTCAGTAAATACAGAAATAAAGTACTGTTCTTCTGCCTGTTCAGATAATCAGCCTCATAAAATAAAGTGTTTTCATTACAATCTGTTATGAAGAATTTTATTGTAAATTAATGGCTGCATACTTTCACAACAATAACAACAACAAAACAATCAAAACACATCCACACAGTTTATTTGCTGTCTTTTAAGAAATGTAAAGTGTACTTTTTCTGAAACTATAGATTTTGCAAATCATTCCAATGTTTCTACCCTTCAAGTTTGCGATGAGAATGTCTCTGAGGAGGATTACTTTACTGATGGTACAAGTAATGTGCAGATGGCCAATTAGTCTAGTTATGAATCTAGACTACTCTCCTGGAAGTAAAGAACAAAATAGATGGCTTATCTGTCTCTCAGTTTGTTTTTTCTTAATATAGAGCTAATGGTTGTTTCTAAATTTTATGTATTGGAAATGAATAGTCTTGGAGTAGACAAGGTTGAACACAGAATTTTTTAGACTTGCATAGAGTAGGGGGTCAGTCCTCATATATCCATATATTCCTCTGAAATACAATTAAGAATACATTTGTCAATATTTAAATATTGCCACTGCCATTATAACTCCAAAATTTTGCATAGAAGGCAAAAATGTAATATGAATTCAGTGGGATAAAATCCCCCACTAAAGAAAGTTACTTGTGTAGAAAGGATCAGATAAAAAAAAAATGTATTTAGAGAATACATTTGTTCATGATGACCATGATGACCATCATCTTTTGAAAACCAATGATTGGACTTTGTCTCTGGGTATTTGTATCAATGTGTTTTAAGTCATTGGCAGACACTTAAGGTATGCCTGAAAATATATTCTTAAGATAACTTTAAATACTCATCCATTCGAATGTAGCTCACATCATGTGTCAACTGGCATAAACACTAACTACTATGCTTATGTCATGTGTAATGGCCCCGCTCCAGAATTGCATCTTGCTTAGCTGCACATTAATCAAAATTTCTTAATATGAAAATAAGAACTTTAACTGAACGTTGTCAAGTTTAGAAATTCTGACTCTATACCACAATTTTGCATGTATTTAAGCACATTTGTTAGAAGGGATAAAAGGAGACCATGATGATAAATTAAATATTATGATCCTTTGCCCCATATATTTTTACTTTACCAACATAAATTTTTTTTCTTTTCTTTCTTAGTATTTATTTATTTATTTATTTATTTGGTACCAGGAATTGAACCCAGGGGAACTTAACCTCTGAGCCACATCCCCAGACCGTTTTTAATATATTTAGAGACAGATTGCTGAGGCTGGCTTTGAGCTCAAGATCCCCTTGTCTCAGCTTTCTGAGCCACTGAGATTGTAGGCATGCACCACCACTACCAGCTAAATCTTGAGTTTATATCTACATATAAAATAAAATAATTTTTAATCATGGGCAAAGTTAGCTAACTCTTTTTGAGCCTGTGCCATATTATGACCAATCCCTATAAATGAGCTAATTAGAAATAAAGAGTCCAAGTTAATATTCAAATGATGCTTCCTGTGTGCTGCTTTTCTAAAATAAAAATTTATGATCTTTTAATATCACAATAAACAGTCATTCAAATGAGTATGTTACTTTCTAATCCCTTTGGTGTAAATGTAAATACGATTGATTTTATGATGCTTAAGTCAAACATTAAAATATTGTGATGTTTACTAGGGAACATGGCAGGATGCTTTTGTGTAAGAGTGGCACAGTGAAGGAAGGGATGCAGCCATCTGTGTCTTCACTTTTATGATTCCATATTTTATGAGTCATGGGTTTTAGTCTTAAGATTAGACAGAACAAAACTGCTCATTTGAACTTTGGTATACTCATCCATTCAAAAAATATTCACTGAATGCCCACATTTCACTCAGAACCATGCTCAGCCTTGGGAATACAGCAGTAAATGAGCCCTGAGGAGCTTACGCTACAGGGGTGAGTAGAAAAACTATTGAAAAGGAATTAGAAGAGACAGTAAGTTTAATAAACGTGTAAGCAAAAGTTTATGTGGAAGCGCATAAGAAGGAGAAAGGTTCTCAGGATGTCTGACAATTCAGACTGGGTGAACCGTTATCATTGAGCCTTGGGCCCTAAAATTTACATTAGTTCAAGAGAGGGGCAATAAATATGTCATGAAATTAAAGAAAATTTAATTATGAAAATAAAGACTAATGATGAAAAGCCCTATGTGCTAAAGAAAACTAGATATATACACACTCTGAGAAGAAAGCATAGCACAAAGCATTTTTTGAGTGTTTTCAGTTTTAATAATAACCTAGGAACACAGTGCTGGCTTTGATAAGCTTGAGGGAAGATGGAGATATTTATAATCAGTGAGTTATAAGACACTAAAACAATAAAAGATTTACTATCTTCACAAGGACAGTAATCATAATGTGCTGGTCATTTCAGAAAAGTAACTAACAACTGTAAATTTAGTAGGCTCAAGTAATACAAAAAAAATTGTGTCAGTTATTTACTGGTCTGATTTCTGTCCTCTGAAGAAGTAAAATCATATATCCTGGGATAACATCACTGATACCAACTTTTTCATTTGATTATTTGGGTCTTTTGCATAAAAGCACAGCAAAATGTGTTTTAAAGTCTTTGCTTTCTCAGCTTTCTCATTGTTTGGTTTGCTTGTAAGTGGGCAGTGTTTGTACTTTTAGTTTGTCAGTCTCTTATGGTATTAAATTGTAATAGCTAAAAAGCAAGAAAGGAAAAATACACATCAGTTATCTATTATAATATTTATTCATGGCTGAGATAAAGTGTTATAAATGTAGTTTTGATCTCTGAATTACCAAATTCATCTTTGAGGAAAGGACAAAAACAAAACAAATGCTCTCAGTCCTTTTTAAACTTATTTAGACAGAGTTAATGAACAGACTTGTTACATGTTTTGAAAAAGACGAAAAGAATTCTTGATTTGGGATTTATAGATATAGTCAAAGGTTCTGTGACTTGAACTCTAGGTAAGGGAAGGAAACACAGTGTTTATCTGTTTGTTCTGCTTTTTATGTTTTTGTTGCTGTGAAAATCATGTGAATTGTGCTATGGAAAAATATATTCTGATTTAGGCTAGTATTTATCTAATATATATATGAATCTCCCAGGGATCTTTTAGAGGATTTTGATTATGAGAGTCTGGGGATGAGACCTGAGACTCTGGATATCTACTCAGTGCCCAGGTCACAGGGCCATTCTTTGTCCAAGGACTACAATTGAATGGCAAAGATCTGTAGTTCACTGAGTAGCAAAAGAATGTCACACACAAGTGAGAGAGAGAGAGAGAGAGAGAGAGAATATCAAGGGCAGAGGGTTGAGTTATGCTCCTAAATTCAGAAGCTGTGCTGTTTCTCCAACTGTGGTCCATTATCATCACTGATCTACATAAGGCCTCTCTTTAACTGAACCAGCATCTTCACCCTAGAACCTCTTGGCATCTTAATCTTGAGATTTCCAATGTCTGAGATTTGTGCTTGAAAAATTGGCACTTGTTGCACATACTGACTTTTTAATTTGGGTTCAAAAAGTATTCCATTTTGACACACACACACACACACACACACACCCTTTCCACATACACACACACTCCACATGCTGGTGTTTATGTTTTCCTTTGCTGCCTTTCTTCCATTTTTCCTTTATATTTTCTGAACTGGTTCTTGAATTCAGGGCCTCATGCATGCTAGGTATGCACTCTACCATGAGCTTTGTCCCTCGTCCTTTCTTTTACATTTTTTTTTCTTTTTAAATTTTGAGACAGTGTCTTGCTAAGTTACTGAGCCTGGTCTGGAACTCAGTGATCCTCTTGCCTTTGGAGGAGCTAAGATTGTAGACATGCTACACTCTGTTTATGTTTTCTTTATACCCATAACCTGATGTGATTGAAGTGGGAATCAATAGTATGAAAAGAATAATGTGAAACCTATTAAATATGTACGGTTAGATAATATTTACTTATTTTAACCTCATTTCTTCTAAATATCTCTCACTGTAATTCAGACTCTGGATTTCTAATAGACTGTTTTCCTTCAGTAAGTCAGCAAAATTAAGACTATTTTGGGTCACCTTGGTAGTTCAGGAATAGCAGTAGATGGGGTAACAATATGATCATAGTGAAATCATTTATTTTTTACATTTCAAACTGTGAGTCAGTGACAGAGTTGGACTTAGAATTCTGTGTATTCAGAGTCCTCATTATACTCTATGTATGTGGTATTGTATCAGAGTTTGAAGTATTGATGGAAAGAATCTATTTGGATCTTTAGATCATAAAGAGTGCATGGGTACGTAGCTAACTATTACAATAAAAATTGGTGTCATCATTATGGAACATAAACAATGCACAGAACATGATACAAATACTGGCATCTAAAAATCTAGAGAACTAAAATGTAATGTTACAGTTTTTCTATATGGTATTCTTCGTGTCAAGGCACATAATCCACTTAATTGTCATATCATATCTAATGTTCATAAATGTGTTTTGAAATATAAGTGAATAAAAATGTTGCATATTTAGTTTTATTCAGTCTTTTAATAATGTAAGAAAATGAGATTCTCTCAGCTCTTCTTTAATAGTTGGGTTCTTGAAAAAGGTAACTTTTGTCTGTAATTTAGTTTTAGTGTCTTGTTAAGTTCTGATTTTAGTATCTGCTCTCAAAAGTGAACTGTTTGTCAAATTTCCATTAAGGTGAAGGTGAAAAATTAATGAACCACTTACTTCAGGTATTTCAAAACTAGTGCAAGTCTATGAGTCATACAGCAGAAAAAATCAAAGATTTGGGGGTGTGTAATTATGACTTAGGGTTCACTCATATTTAATATTTTAATATTTTGTTTTATATGCTTAATAGAGCATTCTAGAGAAAAGTGAAATGCAGATATTGATTTTTAGTAACAAATATATCTCAAAGATGATTTTATTTATTGAAAAACTATTCATCTATGACAGGTAATTTTGGAACAAGGTTAATCATGGGGTTGATGGGGATAGAAGAGTCTGGAAAGTCTATTTGATGTAACTGCTGGGATAATGGAACAGTCAGCTAGGGAGAAGTTATAAGTGTATTGCAAGCACAGAATTATAAATTGCCCCTTCGTGGTGCTTCTGCTCCATAATTGTAGGCATTCAGAAAAATCAGTTAAAGAAGCATTTACTCGGCCATTTTGGCACCTTCCCTGGCAGAGAGGGCCTGTCTCCGGGTTCCTGGGGCCTCTGGTGGCGTCTGGAGAGGTCGGGCCAGGAGCCTCTGGGATCGCTGACTCCGTCGGGGAGTTGGAACGCCTCCAGGCCATTTTGGCAGCTTCCCTGGTGGAGGGGGCCCATCTCCAGCTCCCTGGGGCCTCCAGAGGCGTCTGGAGGGGTCTGGCTGGGAGCCTCTGGGATTGCTGACTCCGGTGGGGAGCTTAGGGCCTTTGGCACCAGCTTACAGTGTCCCCAGGAGAGAGCAACCACCTGCCACTGCCTGAACCCCCAGCAAGGAGTTCAGGTCAGCCTGGGCTCTCAAGCCCAGTGTCTCCATCACTGAGCACAGTTCTGTGACACCACCCCAACTTGATCTAGTGCCCAGGCCCACACCCAGGCCCGGAGTCTACCACCTTGCTGTATCTAATTGTCTATCAACACTAGGCTGCCTCTGCCCAGAAGCATTGATCATTCCCAACCTGGAGGTAGTGGGACAGCACCTTTCTTGGGTCACCGCTTGATCAAGCACCCCTCAAGCAACAGAGGGGAAGATACACGAGCACCATGAGAAAACACGGGAAGAAAGTGTCCCAATTAAACCTAGATGATATATCAAGAGAACCCAAAGACAGCATGGTAGAAGGAATGACAGAAAGGGAGTTCAGAATGTTCATAATTAAGGTGATCCGAGAAGAGAATGATGTGAGGAGAGAGCAGATTCAGGCTATGAATAATCAGCTAATAGAGCAATTGCAGGAAGCAAAAAATCACTTCAATAAAGAGATAGAAATTCTGAGAAAAAAACAAACAGAAATTCTTGAAGGAAACAAGGAAATGAAGGAAACAATGAACCAAGTTAAAAACTCAATAGATAGCATAATTAACAGAATAGATCACTTGGAAGACAGAACCTCAGACAATGAAGACAAAATATTTAATCTTGAAAATAAAGTCGAACAAACAGAGAAGATGGTTAGGAATCATGAACGAACCCTCCAAGAAATATGGGACATCATGAAAAGACCAAATTTAAGAGTAATCGGGATTGAGGAAGGCGCAGAGATACAAACCAAGGGTATGAATAATCTATTCAAGGAAATATTATCAGAAAATTTCCCTAATATGATGAATGAGATGGAAAATCAATTACAAGAAGCTTACAGGACCCCAAATGCACAGAATTACAACAGATCCACACCAAGGCACATTATAATGAAAATGCCTAACATACAAAACAAAGATAGAATTTTAAAGGCTGTGAGAGAAAAGAATCAGATTACCTACAGGGGGAAACCGATACGTATATCAGCAGATTTCTCAGCCCAGACTCTAAAAGCAAGAAGGGCCTGGAACAACATATTTCAAGCTCTGAAAGGAAACAGATGCCAACCAAGAATCTTATACCCAGCAAAACTTACCTTCAGATTTGATGATGAAATAAAATCCTTCCATGATAAACAAAAGCTTAAAGAATTCACAAAGAGAAAACCTGCCCTACAGAACATTCTCAACAAAATATTCGAAGAGGAAGAAACGAAAAATAACAATCTCAGTCATCATGGGGAGGAACTACCCTAAAGAAAGAGTCCATCAAAGGAGAAACAAAGTTAAGCTAAAAACCCTAAAAAAGCTAAAATGACAGGAAATACAAGTCATATCTCAATAATAACCCTGAATGTAAATGGCCTAAACTCATCAATCAAAAGACATAGACTGGCAGACTGGATTAAAAAGAAAGACCCAACAATATGTTGCCTTCAAGAGACTCATCTCATAGAAAAACATGCCCACAGACTAAAGGTGAAAGGTTGGGAAAAAGCATACTGTGCACATTGACTGAGTAAAAAAGCTGGGGTTTCCGTTCTCATTTCAGAAAAAGCAGACTTCAAACCAAAGTTAGTCAGAAGGGATAAAGAAGGACATTTCATATTGCTTAAAGGAAGCATAAATCAACAGGACATAACAATCATAAATATTTATGCACCAAACAATGGTGCATCCATGTATGTCAATCAGATCCTTCTCAATTTCAGGAATCAAATAGACCAAAACACAATAATACTCAGAGACTTTAACACTTCTCTCTCACCATTGGACAGATCTTCCAAACAAAAATTGAACAAAGAAACTATAGGACTCAATGACACAATCGCTAATCTGGACTTAACGGACATATATAGAATATTCCATCCATCAAAAAGCGAATACACTTTCTTCTCAGCAGCCCATGGGTCCTTCTCTAAAATAGACCATATGTTATGCCACAAAGCTACTCTTAACAAATACAAAAACATAGAGACACTACCTTGTATACTATCAGATCATAATGGAATGAAATTAGACATCAACGAGAAAGTTAGAAACAGAAACTACTCCAAGACCTGGAGATTAAATAATATGCTATTGAATGATACATGGATAACAGAAGACATTAGGGGGGAAATTAAAAGATTCTTAGAGGTCAACGAGAATAAAGATACAACATATCGAAATCTCTGGGATACTATGAAAGCAGTGCTAAGAGGAAAGTTCATTGCAGAGAGTGCATTTAATAAAAGAATGAAAAGTCAACAAATCAATGACCTCACATTACAGCTCAAAGCCCTAGAAAAAGAGGAACAGATCATCACCAAAAGTAGTAGAAGACAGGAAATAATCAAAATCAGAGCTGAAATCAACGAAATTGAAACAAAAGAAACAATTCAAAAAATTGACGAAACAAAAAGTTGGTTCTTTGAAAAAATAAACAAAATTGATAAACCCTTAGCCACATTAACAAAGAGAAGGAGAGAGAAACTCCAAATTACTAAAATTCGTGATGGGAATGGAAATATTACAACAGACACAATTGAAATACAAAACATAATAAGAAGCTACTTTGAAAATTTATACTCCAACAAAATAGAAAACCTGGAAGACATCAACAGGTTCCTAGAGGCATATGAGCCACCCAAACTGAATCTGGAGGACATACACAACTTAAATAGATCAATTTCAAGCAATGAAATAGAGGAAGTCATCAAAAGCCTACCAACAAAGAAAAGTCC
>JAJEJO010049576.1:753884-780338 GCA_020662805.1 Glaucomys volans
GAGATTCCTTAGAAAACTTGGAATGGATCCACCATTTGACCCTGCTATCCCACTCCTTGGCCTATCCCCAAAGGACTTAAAATCAGATTGCTACAATGATGCAGCCACATCAATATTCATAGCCTCTCAATTCACAATAGCTAGATTATGGAATCAACCTCAATGCCCTTCAGTAGATGAATGGATAAAGAAACTGTGGTATATATACACAATGGAATATTACCCAGCCATAAAGAAGAATAAAATTATGGCATTTGTAGGGAAATGGATGGTATTGGAGACTGTTATGCTAAGTGAGATCAGCCAATCCCCAAAATCCAAAAGCCGAATGGTCTCTCTGATAAATGAATGATGATGCATTATGCGGGGGTTGAAGGGTGGCAAGAATGGAGGAAGGATAGATAGCATAGAGGGAAGGGAGGGGTGGGGGCGGGTGGGGGGTAAAAATAATAACAAAATGTGTGACAGATACCATTGCCCTGTGTACATGCGTGAACGCACAGATGGTGTGACTCTACTTTGTGTACAACCAGTGAAACAATAGCTGTACTCCATTTGTGTTCAATGAATCAATAAGTAAATTAAAAAAATATAAAAAAAAAAGAAGCATTTACTCTACTCTGTGTACAACCAGAGAAACCACAGCCGTATTCCATTGGTGTATAATGAAGCAAAATAAATAAATTTAAAAAATTATTTTTCAAATAATTGTTGATTATTTTCATTCCACTAATTATTGATTTACCGCTGTGTTTCTGACAATGTGCTAGGTGCTGTGTTTCATATAATGATATGGATAAATAAGTCCTTTTCTTTAAGGAAATTAGAATTTAATGGAAAAAAATGAAGTTTTCTTAGATAGCAATAATGTTAACTGGAGAAGACAAGCATTGCCAAGAAGATACAGGTGTTTCACACAGAACAGAAGGTATCAGTGAAGACTTCACGTGGAAGGTGGCTTTTGAGTTGGGCTTTGAAGGAAGTATATACTTAAAAGATCTGTGTGGTGTGTGAAAAGAACAAGTAAAGTGAAAGGAAGGGCTTAAGTAGAAATGTGAAGATAAAATTACAGAACATGTAGAAGACAGATCAAGTTTTAGCCTAAGCTGTATGAGGAAGAATGATGGGAAATAATACTGGAAAAATAAAGTTTATATATTGCAAAGGGCCTCAAGTGGCAAGCAAAAGTTAAGTATTTGAATTGGTTGAGCACATAGAAACTTAGGAAATTTCATTTTGTATGAGAAATGTGTCAGGATCCATCATCTATCAAAATTTCAAAATAACAGACAGGTGTAAATACCATTTCAGTGTCCTGTGCACAAAGGAAGTCAGTAAAAGTGATGCTGAGGGAGAAAATGCAGCTGGGAGAACCAGAGTGAGATGGCTATTCCAGGGTCTCCTAAGCGTTGATCAATGTTTGTCAGCATCTTCTTTGAGGTGTCCAGATCCTCTTCAGTTTGTCCTAGCAGGCTGTGTGACCATGGTCATGTTCTGTGTGAGCACCATTCACTGCCTGGTTCACAGGCATGTGGCTTGTGCAGTCTTAGGGACGTCCCGCTCAGGAGTGCCTCGCATTTGATACAGTGTTCTGCTACAGTCATATTGAATTTCTTCATATTTTTGGAGCAGGCCATCCCACATTGTCATTTTGCTCTTGGCCCTGCAAATTATATAGCCAGTCATGGAAGTATGACATGAAAATGGCCAGGGAGCCGTGAACTACACTATGGTCCAAATGCACTGTCATATATCCACGGAAAGGGGTTACTAAATTACAAGACCAGAGCTGTGCTTATATAACAAAACTGATTCTAAGCTTAAATCTTTATTATTGTTTTCTTCAAAGCCATGACTTCTAAGGCTGCCACAGGCCTAAGCTAAATATCATTTTTTTAGCCTCATGGTTTTCCAGATAATAAATTAAGGAAACACTTTTGAAACATATTTTCTCATTTATACTCTGCCTTCTGGAGCCTGCCTGCCAGGATCATTGGGCTCTGCACCCCCTGTGGTCCTGTCAAATTAAATTCTGGGAGAACTTTTAGCAATTATTTTCCTTAATAAAAGTTTTGAAAAATATAGTACTGTGTTCAGAAACATTATCAGCTACCTCATAGAATCATTCCATTGTGTATTTCTTTTTCTGACTCTGAGAAAATATTTCTGTTGATTATTTTTTAGGTGTTTGATTAAGCACCATTTAGTTTTTTTCTCCATTCTTTCTTACTAAGTTTTTGTGTCATTTTTAAAATTTGTATTACCAAGGCTGTTTTCTCTCCTTTTCTTGTTTTGTTTTTTCAAAGTTATAGATAAATGCCTTTTATTTAGTCAAATATTTTCATGAGAATTGATTTATAGAAATGCCACCTTCACCTATCCTTTCCTATGTCTCTTATCCTTTGATTATCTCCCCAGGGAAAATACTTTATTGCTTTTAAAACCTTAGATTGTCACCAGCTTTCTATATTTACCTCCCTATCTCTCAACATGTTTGAGTTATCTCATCATTTTTCAATATTCTCCGTTGTAGTGACTCACCACTCTGAAAGATATGGATTTACCTTTCATAAGGCTCCACATGCATGACCCTGAGCATTTGCCCTTTCTTTCCTTTTTTTTTTCCTAAAAAGATCATGTTTTGGTTTTAAGTCAACAGATGATCATTTATATTATGATTTTGTAAATGTTACCCATATTGTACCATTACCTACCTTTTTCACGTAAGTTTTGGTCCCTTTGCAGCTAATAGTTGTCTCTCTTTGTGTTTCTTATTTTTCTATAGGTCTACAAATTCTTCAATCCTAATTTTGATTTTACTGGAAATATTCTCTTGATTCATTAGCTCTTGTCTGTATGCCAATTAATTCTGTCTTCCTGGAAGCCTCCCTTCAGAGACTCCGGGCCTCCTGCTCTACTCCTCATTGGGCTGCTTCAGTAGGCATCCCTCTTGATGCACAATATTCCTGGTGGAAGCTCATGGTTAAGAATAGCAAAACTAAGTTGATTCAAAATTTTGCATATGGGTGGAATTTACTGATCAATGATTTTCAATGCAGGAATATCTTGAGAGAGTTGTTTTATTGGTAGACCTCCAGATTTTCATTATTATTAGATATTTTTGGTTGAACTGGTCATATTTGCTACTAGTGAATCTTCTATTGACCTACCTGGAAGGAAGGAATTGGGTGTCAGGAAGGTAAAATATCTGAAGAGTCCCAGCAACGATATCAACATCATGGTTTAAGTATTGTTTACTTCAGTGAACCTGGTGTCTCACTGTTCAGAGTCTCTATTTTCTGTTGGAATGAAGGAGGAACAGGAACCTGCATTGACTGGGTGTGCAAGAAGTGCAGGAGGACAGATTCCTTCACAATTAGAATCTGATCCAATTAAAATTGAATCCAGTCCCCTTCATACCTATCTCAATAGGGTGCTGTTTTTGCCAATCCCTAAGCCTTTCTGAGTTCTGCAGTTATAACTGTGTTGCTTCTTAGTTTCCTCACTGCAGGCTGAGATTCTGGTCTCCTTAGGGATGTTATGTCAGTTGACACCTACTCATATGCTTTCTAACTTCTAAAATCATATTACTGTCTATTCTCTCTGCCCTGTGGATTTCCTCCTTTTCATTCCTTTGTTGTCATTTTAGTGGAGTTTTATGGGACAATGGAGGTAAGCAAATGTGTACAATCTGCCATCTTTAAAAGGATACATAATTGTAATTGGATTAGATTTTTATGAAGTATCTCAAATCATTTTTAATAAGTAGACAGTGTAACTGAGTAGTAAATAAACAAATGAACAAATATAAACTTATTGCTCATAATTTACATACTCATTGCAAAGAATTTCTCTTTGTTTTAAATTGCTGTTTACTAAGGACTTTGTTCCTTTATCTTCTGAATACAGACGGAAGCTTTAGACAAAACCAATCAAACCTCACGTCCCTGTTGGTACAACCCATTTCTGCATCCCTTGTGGCAAAACTGATCTCTTCACCAACAACAAGAAGTAAAAGCGAAGTCTGTAGCCCTCTTGCGCTTCCATACAATGGTAAAGTATTAAGTTTTCTTCTGTTAGTCTTGTCGTTTTTGAAAGAACTATGATCATTTTCTAAAATCTCTTTAATTGACATGCTTAAGATTATTTTTTCCAAATCATTGACTTTTGTCTGTGCTCTATAGAGACATTTTTAGAAAATAATTTTGGTGAAGCCTGAGAGTTGGCCAAACTCAGAGGTTAGGAAAAAAAATATTTTGAACTGCTACAAAGAAAAGTAGCTTTACAAATAAAGCATTTTGTACATGCATGAAAATCTGCTTAACATAGCTTTCCCATTGATGCTTCAGCAGTCTCACTGCCTGCCAAGATTCAGAGGATAGCAGGCAGCTATCTGGGGTACGAAGTCTTTTAGTATAAAGCATTAAAGCCTAATTCCTGCAATTGACTAAAAAATCCCTCTGTCTATACGCATCATCGCCCGAGAGATGCTTTTGGTACAACGGTGCTGTTTGTCAGGCCTTGTTGGGCCACGTAGGATAAAACCGGAGTAGTTAAGCTACCTGTGGTGGGATGAGACCAAAAGGCTGCATCTTGTTTCTACCTCCAGCTTCAGCATTAGAGTTTAAAGAAGAGATTCTCTTTACATATTGTTAAGTTTGTCTCTGGTTGCTGTTAACTATCACTTAAGGGCTGTTTTTGTGTGTATGTGTTAACATCTGAAGGCTCAGCTAGCTGTGTTTTACCTCACCTTGTTTTCTCTTGATAACAAAAGTATTAAAAAATGTTTTGAAGAAGACCTTTGAAGAAATCTGAATACATTCAGGATGGCTCTCTGTTAGAGGCATAAAATTTTCAACATCCTATAGACCAGGAGCCTACTAAATTTCTTACTAATTGAGCGAAGTAGAAAATAATAATTATAACAACAACAACAATAATAATAAGTCTTTGTCCCCAAAGGAGAAATGAAAACGTCCTCCAGGAGATTTTTGTTTTGTTTTGATTTTTATCTGTCATGAAACTGATCACATGCTTTGATTGTTAAAATATGTGAGCAGCAAACAATAATCGTTAAGTCATAAGGAAAGTTCTGAACTTGTAAAGAGCTAGATTTAGGCTCTGACTTCATTAATTAATTCATTACATATTTGAACTCCCAATGCATTCCAGTCACTGTCCTGACTTATTTCCTGCATAAGCATTGTAACTGGCCCTCCCAACTAGAAGTGACATTTATCGACAAAAGGGTACCAAACCCTCCATCACTTCAAGTTGTTGAGAGAATCAAATTATGATATATGTCCCAGTACTTTTGTATGCTAAAAAATTTTAGGTGAACTAGCAATTATTTTTCTTATTAAATAAATATATCAATTTCTTTCTCAAAATGCAAATAATGTTTTAGCAAAACAAACTGACACTCTATAAATATATCTCCATAATAATTTGACAACATGTGTGATGCTGATAAACAAAGTTGAAATATATGCTGAAACTGGCTTACAAATCCAGTGTTAAAAAAGTGATGAGATAGGCCTGATTTCTACAAAATTATGTCACATCAAGGTTTTTATGAATATAGTAACCATTAATGTTGTTTAGAAAAATCAGGACACATATTTCAATCATAAAAAGACATTTAATGTTATAATAAAGCTTCATGTTTTTAAAAAATAGAAAATTATGTTTATATTTCCCAAATACTGATTGAGCAGTCTGAGTAGGTTAAACTGAAACTAATCTTAACAATAGTATGACCCCTTTGCCCTGATGTTTTGGCCAATAACACTCATAATAAATCCAAGATTATTAACGTTTAAGTTTTCTGATAAACACCTATAAAATGCACTGAGGTGCTAGACTTTTAGAATAGTGCTTATTATTTATGGATTAAAAAATAATGTCAGGCATATTATATCTTTTTTATTTGTTCAAATTAGTTATACATGACAATAGAATGCACTTTAACACATCATACATAAATGGAATATAACTTCTCATTCTTCTATTTGTGCATGATGTAGAGTTACACAGGTCATGCAATCATACATGCACATAGGATAATAAAGCCATATTATATCTTGTTAAATTCTCTTCATATATTCCTGGACTTTAGTGTAACAAAATCTTCACTAATCAGGTTCGGCAGTATTACATTAAAAATAAATGTACAAATCAACTATTTATGATACTCTTTTAACTCTTGATATCAAATCAGAATTCCCTAAAATCCAGTCAAAAATGTAGTAGAATTTTTGACCTTTGGTCAACAATTTAAACAATATATTATGAGTAGGTTTGATAGAACCCCAAACTCAGAATAGATTCTGACTGGCTCAAGCCCATTGGCTTATCACATTAATGGTATTGTGACAATTGAAACATGATCCATTCTGGCAAAACAAGACCAAGATTTTGTTTTTGAACTTTGAGCAATGACTCATCTTATTCTAGAAGTGAACGAGATATACAGCATATAACTCTGGAATGTTTTTGGTAGTTGTCTTGGAACCATGAGAGTGTATCTTACTCCACAGTGGTGTCAACAGGAAGAGAGAAAGAGAGGGTAGGGGAGAGAGAGATTCTTGTCTACATCAGCTGAGCCATAAATAAAAACTTATCTGAAGCTAAAGCCATTGAACTGTCCATTTATGTTTTGTTTTCAGTTATTTGCAATGGAAGACTCTCTGATTCAGACCATAAAACTTAAAAGAGTTAAATATCTGTATTCATGAAATAGGCTCAGCAAAGAGAAGTAGACAGTGGGCATTCCTATAGAGATCCCAGAGAGAACAAAAACAGTGGTATGAGGAATTGAAAAAGAATCAGGAAAAACATTTTTGCCTAAATAAATATGGATTTTTTTTCATTGATTAGATAATTGGATGCTGACTCCATTCTTTTCTACTTGTCTTCCTCATGTGGATCACACCTATTGATCTAACATATTGTCCATCTTTGTTCTTGAAGCTCAATCAGAACGTGAAAATCTTTATTGTCAAATGTCAATCTGAACTTACAGCTAAAAATCCATGAATATAGTAGGAAAAATGAGATGAAAAAGTGTAAAACAGATAATATAACATGAGTCAAGTTAAAAATAAGTATTTTTATATATTTGATGACTCCATTATTTGGAAAAAAAAAATATCTATTTAAGCTGGGTGTGATGGCACACTCCTGTAAGCACAGCAGCTCCAGGGGCTGAGGCAAGAGGATTGCAAGTTCAAAGCCAGCCTCAGCCAAAGCAAGGTGTTAGGCAACTCAGAGAGACCCGGTCTCTAAATCAAATACAAAATAGAGCTGGGGATGTGACTTATTGGTCAAGTGCCCCCGAGTTCAATCCCTGGTACCTCTTGACGCCCCCCCCAAAAGAAAGCCTATTTATCAGTGATGGCCAGTTTTTATGTAAGTAAATTTGGAGCATATCTCTTCGAGTGGAAATATATATATGTGTGTGCATATATATATGTGTGTGTGTGTGTACATATACATATATATTTATAATCTTAGTCATAACCTGATATATTCTTTGGTGAAGATATCAATGTAACATTGAATCTCATTTATAATTTTTACCTATTTCAAATGTACTTTAAATATCTTTTCAATGTGTTGCCTAATCTATTTGAAAGAATTGATTTTTCGCATTTCTTGAGTAGAGATTTAAAAACATGTGTTGAACTTACATAGTATTACAATTTGTGTTTATGTAAACATTTATTTACAAACAGTTCATTTTAACATTAAAAAACAGTCATTAATAAGGAATATTAGTACACTTGAATCTGGCATTATTTTTGTTCCATATGAAACTAATCAATCTGTTTAAAGTATATGTGATAAAATCCAGTAGTAAATTATGCTATTATAGATAGAGAATGTCTTGAGATTATCTATTTGTTTGTATCTATCTATCCAGGCATCCATCCATCCATCCATCCATCCATATATCATTTTGTATCTATAATATATCTCAGTAGAGAGGAAATGCTATAGATCTGCTATGATGTGCTCTCATTTTTCATTTCCAATATAGTAAGTGATGAGTTTGTCCAAAGCAAAATAAAACAAAACCTCTTTTATAGTAGACTTAAAAAAAGTAGGAAAATGCAAATGTGTTCTAGAAGAGTTTTAGTTGAATAGTCAGCTTTCTGCTACTATAATAAAAATACGTAAGGAGGAGGAAAAGTTTTTTTTGACTCAGTTTTGAGGTTTCTGTCTACAGTCATTTGACCCCATTGTTTTGGGGCCTATGTCGAGGCAGTGCATATGGCAGAGGGGGTATGGCAGAGGAAACAGAGAGGAAGAGGAGAAGCAAGGTAACTATAACCTCTAGAGTGTCGAATCCTCAATGGTCTAACTTCTTTCCACTAGGTCCCACCTGCTAAAAATTCAATAGCAGCACAGGCTGATGAACAAGCCTTAAATTCATGAACCTTTAAAGAGCATGTATCCAAATGATAGCAGTGGGGTTTAATAACTTCCATCCATCTATAGAGAACAAAATACCTGGAAGAAATTGGGTCATCTTAATTTGTGCAGACAACTTCTATATAGCATACCCACAAATATGGTAGCTTTTGCTTATCTAAAAAAAATCAATGTGCTAGATCACTTTAGAAAGGCTGATATATGTGGCGATAAATGTGAGCTAGATGTTAGAAGTTACTAAACTCTGCAATGGTGACACCCAATTTTATGGCTCTTCAGGCAGGCAATTACACAGTGAACCTGGGAGCCTGAGCTGGAAGCCGATAGAGTAATCCGTAGAACTAAAGATCAGCATTTGTGAGCTGCCAGTCTGAAGTGCTTGGACAAAAGAAAAAAAAGCTTCAGAATTGGCTTTGAAGGACTATTCATCAAGGATCTTCAACAGAGTGAGCATAGGTGGGAAACCTATTGTCCAAAGTCCACAAAAAAGTAGAGTCAGTCCTCTGTTTCCTGGGGAGTGCAGGCTGGGCTGACTGAGGGGGACAGAGCTGTCATTCACCCAGAACTTCTCAACTCTGAAGCTTTCTCTTGCAGCAGTTTTGATTTTAGAAATGATTCAGTTCAGATTTAACCCAGATTTTTTGTTTGTTTGTTTTCTTAAAGACCTAAAGGCAACCTGGAATGTACACCTCTTCAAAGAAAATCATTTTAACCAGTGTTATCCAATTTTTCAAGGTTTCTCAGCAATTTTTATAGTTTCTTACATTCTTATCTTTTTATTTTTCAAATACTTGTCATTCCTTACCAATTACAGAAAAGGCAAAGTTTGGAGTTTGTATGTGCAATAAAGTCCATTAGTTCATGCCCTATTTTTCTATTTTGATGATCCGTTTTCCACAATGGACCTACATTGTCATTTTCTAACATAGTAACAACCACCGATTCTTCACTGCCTTTCTGATTCTATATCCTTCTGTTCCCTTCATGTATTCAGCATTTCTACTGATTATTCTATTTGGTATTATTCAGGTATGTCTTACATATTTGTGTCTTTAAGTTGCAAAGGCCCAGTGTCTTCTAAATTCTTAAATCTTAGTTCAAATGCCATCTCCTCCACAAAAAACCCTTCAGGGTTCCTCTGAAGTTGGAGGCAGCCTCTCCTGTCTCTCTCTGCCAGGCTCTTGGCATTTGCATGATTCTTGGCATTATGATATGATATTCTTCTGAACTAAAGCATAAGTAGCCAGATTTTTATTAGAGTATGTTGTTTCCTCTTTATTTCTGTATTTCAAATTTTTTAAAGTCTGCTTTATGGACATGATCAAAATTTCTTGAGTATTTAAGAAGAACGTGTAATATGTAAGTTGCCTGGTGTCATGCCATGATAAGCACATTTAGACTAAGGTTTCTTCTCCTTTTTCTTCTCTATATGTGGTGCTAGTGATCAAACTCAGAGCTTTATGCATATGAAGCAAGCACTCTTCTACTTAGCTATGTCCCAAGTCCTTAAAATAAGTTTAATCAGATTGTTCAAGTATTCTATATTTTATTAGTCTTCAAATCTCTCAGTGTGAGAATGATTTGTTCATTTTACCTTGTAGTTCTTTCAGTTCTTTTGATTTATATATTTTGAAGTCATTAGGTAGGTGTTCATGAATTCAGATATATCACATCTTCCTTGAGAAAGGAGCCACTTATCAAATGAAGTGCTATTCTTAATATTTAGTAATGTACACCTTAAATTCCATTTGGTTTGACATTTATTTAGTCACACTTGCTTTTTAAAATGTGAACTTTTATGCTGAATCATTTTTGCTTTCAACCTTTCTATGTCTTTATTTTATGTATCTCATTAATAATAAATAATTTCCGTTTTAGGTACAGTCTGATCATACTTTACCCAGAGCATTTGATCCATGATGCTTAATGAGATTCCTACCTACATAGTCTGACATTTTTCGTCTTTAGGTTCCCTCCTTGTATCACATATACTTCCCTTTTGTTTTATGATTCTCTCTAGATTTAGATTTTTTAAAATATTTTCCCCTCTACTGTTTTAGGCATTATACATATTGTTGTGTTCTTTAGTCTAGAAGTTACTTCTTGAATTCCCTTGCGCCTTCTCTGCTCACTGTTAGGTAACTTTTTTTCACAATCTCTTGGGATGAAATGGAGGAACGTAGCTCTCTAAAAATTCTTACTTTGTAGAGGAAGAGTCACTTTTTGGAACTGTTTCTCTGCAGTATGCCCATAACTCTGTCTTCTGAGACCTTACATCTCATGAGGCAATCGAGATGAACACATTCTCCAAATCAGTAAATTTCCTCGGATTGAATACAACATCATTGCTTTATTTGGGTTCCCATTACAACTTAAATTTTAACCTAGGAATTTAATTTCATGCTATTTCTCAGATGCTGTTAGCAATAATTGTTTTTCTTTTTCTTTTTTTTTGTCATCATAAGTTATTTTCAGTGGGAAACTTAGTCTGACATCCTAGCCCACCATATTAGTAGTAAAAAAAATCTTCTTGACCTCTCCATCCATTCATGTCCTGGTCCCTAATATGGATGACTCAGTGATTATACAGAGATTGATTGACATGAAACCAGGTTGCCATCAGGAAGTCAATGATATTCTAAAAACTTTCTATTCAAGGGCATTTAGTCAGTGGTCTATGCACAAGGTATGAACAGGAAAAGGGAATCAGAAAAGAGATATCAATGATACTACCTCTAAATCAGGGCTGGTAATTTCTACTATTATAATTATAGACCTGAAAAGTCAAGAAGAGAGAATAGTTACAAGTGTTAAAGCGCTGTTCCCAAATTACCAAATAATTATCCAAGTCATTTGAGAGTGAAGACAAAAGCTTTATTTTCTGGCTAGGGCTGAAAGCACAGAGAACCAAGCAGCTCTCTGCAACCCTCCACCCCAAATGGAGGCAGGAACATGTTTATAAGGCACAAAGAGGAGAGAGCAGGAGAAGCAAAAATTGTATGTGTGAAATGAATTGATTTTCACCATGACAAGGAATACAAAGAAAGTTATTTTTATTCTGAGATTGATATTCTTCAAAATATGTTCCTATTTAGACAATCTTACTTGTGGGAAGCTTTGAATGAACTGTTGGCATGTCTAACCCAACTCGAAATGGAGGTGTGTTCCTCAGAGAACTCTCAGTGTAATCTCATCATCTGAGACTGCTCCATTGCCCTGGCAGAGTTCCTGCTCAAAGAGAATTCTGTGATACCTCAGAATATTTTGGCTCAGACAGCCCTTGGTTCAAACACAAATCCCTAGAGGTGGAGAGAGATACAGGTGCCCCAACTAGCCTTGTGGGCCAACTGCCTAGAGGAGAAAGAATAAGTGATAAGTATCCAGTCAGGCCAACTTCCACACAGCCTCTCACTTCTTATTTACTTTGAAGAGCCCCTCCTTACAATAAATTCCTTTGGTGTGTTTCACTATAAATGAAGCATTTGAGGACTTTTTCCCTTTGTTAGGATCAGACTTCATCAGGTCTTTTCCACCCATCAAGCCCCAGTTATCAATATAAGTATTTTCTGCATCCTTTGTGTTTATTAATCTATACTACTTTTCCAGACTTTTATTTCCAGCCAGCCCACACCTCTGGGGGTTACTTATTCCCTCCCCATGCACGTTGTGGCTGAGACTTACTAATTATAAAGAAGAAATAAACATTAATTATCTTTTCCCTGAGGTATTCAAGCTCATAACATATAGCACATGTGATGTGAATGTATATGTTGGAAACTCAGGAGATAATTACTGTTATCTTTAAAGTATATGTTATGGTGCCACAGAATCCAGAAGCAGTTTGTACCCATGTTTTTAAGCAAACAGTTGGCATTTAGGACAGATATTAATAGGTTACAGATCCCCACTGAAAATTTAAGTCTAGATCAGATTTCAATCCTCATGGGAACCAAACAATTCAAAGCCCTCATACTAGAAGATGCTAGAAGTTCTATTCTAGAGTCAAGTAGCCAGGAAAGAGACTCAGGTATACAGAATTGGACAAATATTAAATTAAAATTAGAGACCCTATGATAAATTCAAAAATACAGAATTGCCATTGTTATTGCTACAAAGAATAACATTGTCTTACTAATGGGTTGGTCCAACTAGTAAAGCCAACAGCAGTAGATAAATGATTATTATGTGAGTTTATCCAGAATTTCACTAATGTTCATTATTAAAATTTAAAGTGTGATTATGGTACTGATACCGTAAAAGGAAACAGACTCTATACACACTTATTTTCAGACTAGTATGTAGAACAATATAAACAATATTAGGATATATAGAGAAATGAAAGACCCCTTTTTGCTATGTGAATATGTTATTCTTTGGACATAGTCTTTGCCCAGTGATACATAAAGAAATCTTTCTGTCAGTTGGAAGCATCCAATGTAAATAGAGCATCCTCCACAGAGCAAAAGGTCATGTTTCTTTTCTTAGCTCATTCTGCTTCTTTTAAACAGGATCTTAGACTCTGGGATGTAGAAGAAGTCAGAATAAAATAATTTGAAATCATTCCCCTTAAATGTCTAGGAAAATGATGGAACTATAAGAAAAATGTTTTTAAAAGCATTTCTATAGAAAAACAAAATGAAATAAAACCAAATATTCAGAAGCAAAACTGAAGACAGAAGTAAACATTGGTGAAGTGAGTGAAGAATTGCTGCTGTGGTTGCCTAGTGTGGAGAGGTCGTAGACTCTGGTGGATTGAGGCGAGGATATGGCACCCAGTGGGCCAAAGACATGAGCCACAGCTTAAATACTAAGTGTCCCCCAAAGGTTCATGTGTTAAAGGGTTTGTCCCCAGCTGGTGGCTCTATTGAGAGGCTGTGGAAACTGTAGGAGGTGGGCCTAGTTGGAGGAGATAGCTCATGAAGAACACGCCTTTGAAGGGTTTATTTTGTCTCTAGCTTTTCTCTCCTCCTCTTCCTCCTCCTCCTCCTCCTCCTCCTCCTCCTCCTCCTCCTCTCTCTTCTCCCTCCCTCCCTCCCTCTCTTCTTCCCAACATCCATGAGATGAACAGCTTTGCTCTGTCACACTTACTTGCTATAAGACTTCACCTCATCATTAGCTCACAGTGATGGGGTCAAATAACTATCGACTGAAACCTCTCAAACCATGAGCCAAAATAAATCCTTCCTTCCTATTTTAGGTTGTTTTTCTCAGGTTTTGCTTGCAGTTTTGTAGAGCTAACTAACACAACAGGGTTACATGTCCAGGAGGGCCAGGAGTTACAGCTAAGATCTGTGTAGGACAGCAGGACCATAGTGGAAACAGGAAAATCAGAAAAAAAATTACCCCCTAGTAAATGACAACTTTTTTGTGCCTGAGTCCTGGGCAGCTTATATATGTATATAGCTACCCTAAAAACTCAAAAACTCTGGCTCAGAATTCTCACCACCTTTGTAGTATGGAAGCTCCAAGCCAAGCAATTAATATAAAAATTTTCCCCGAGTTATGAATGCCCCTGGAATGCCTGGTAAGAGCAAATATATTGCTGCAAGCATTCACCAGAGAAATATTAAACAAAAGAAAGATGGATAAATTATATTAATATAGGATTGGGGGAGAGGACTTTAAGAGAAAACATTAAGGTGGAAAAGCTATATGTAGAATAATTCATCAGAAAAATATAGCACTTCCAAACTTAAATATATTTAATAAACTAGTTTAACATTACACAAAGAAACTCTTATGCTATTTTTAGGAAAATTGATTATTGATTTAATTGCTTAATGTGCTTATAGGAAACTTCAACACGATTCAATAATTAACAGAAAACATATACAACATGTAGAACAATTAGTAATGTTTTAACCACACAAATTTTAAGTTTAATCCACTGAAAATATATATGGAAAGTTGCACCATTAAATAAGGAATGCACAGGCTTATATTGACTATGTGTTTATAAAGTTGCTTATTCTCCTATTAATTGCAATAGCCTAATACCAAAGTATCAATGTCATACAGACCTTTGTTCTTGTGTATACCTAAATTAAGTTGGATATGGATATCAAAATAGTAGCTCACCCTACTCTGTGGCTATTTAAAATTTTTTGAAATAATACATATACATATATTTGAAAGGCATTACAATAGAAATTCATAAAATTAGGAATTCATAACACTATAATATATATAAGCACTAGTGTACTTCAACCACTTAGAAAATCTGTGACCAAATAGGATATGAGGTGTCCCAGAAATCTCATGTGCGAGATGAGATTATTCTGAGAATGTTCAGAGATGAAGTGTTTAGATTGCAAGAACTCTCAACTCACCTCATCAGTGGATTAATCCATTTGCTAGATTAATAATTTGAAGGACTGCTATACTAGGTGGTAACTGTAGACAGGGTGTGAATGAAGAAAGCAGGACATTGGGAGCACACTTTGGGGCTTATATTTTGTTGCTGGTGCCTAAATCTCTCTCTCTCTCTTTCTCTGCTTCTTTGCTCCCACGAGCTGAACAGCTTTCCTTTGCCATGCCCATCTGCCATGATGTTTTGTCTCATCTTGGACCCAGAGCAATGAAATTGCTGACCATGGACTGAACTTCTGAAACAATGAGCCCAAATGAACTTTTCCTCCTCTCAATTGTTCTTGTTGGGCATTTTGGCCACAGGAACACAAAGCTGGCTAGTATTCATAAAAAGATTGAAAAGCAATGAGAGGGGCATTAAGTAAAAAAGCAAAGTGCATTCAGGTAAAATTTAAGAAAATAAAAAATAGATATAGACATCGTATTTAAGGAAAACTAAAGAAAAATTTTATATTTGAATTCTATCACTCCTTTACAAAGCAGGCACTACCCATTGCCCATGGTACATAAACCTTTACAGAATCTGGGAAAGGGAGAAAAGATCCCTGAAACATTTGAGATAGTATAATCCAGATATCCAAACCAGGGTAGAACAAATGAGAAGTAAAATTATCAACTGGTCTCTCTTGTGCACACACAAACACATACACACACACACACACACACACACACACATAAATATTTAAAATCATTCATCACCAAATTCAGAGAACATATGACCAGGGAGAGCTGATTTTTAGAAATGTATGCATTACAGTTTTCTCAGTAGATGATTCAACAACTATTTATAGTAAAACCTCTTAGCAAGGTAAGAATAGAAGTGATCTTCATTTGATAAAAGGAGTTTCCCAGAAAATTATAGCAAACTTTTTTTTCAAGACAAAATATGAGGAATATTATTTTAAAGAATAAAAGATAAAGACCAAGGAATTTTGCTCTTGTGGGCTTCATTCCACGCTGCACTGAAAGTCCTAGACAAAATAGGTAAAGAACAAGAGGCAAAAGCTATAAAGATTTAAAAGGAATAAACAAAACCCCATCTGCTTGATATGAGGAACTGTCTTCAACGAAAATGTTCGTAGGAACCCTATAGATTAACTGTTAGAACATGCAGAAGTTTAACAAGAAAGCTCATTCTAAGACCAAAATAAAAAATTAAATAGCATTCGTATATGGGATATAAATAGTTATAAATATTTTTTAAATAGCTGAGAAACCATAAACATAAACTTAATTTTAAGAATAGTTGTATAAAATGTTTGTGAAGAAAAATAAAAAACTTTAATGACAGATTTAAAGAAATAATTTGAGAGGCATCTCTTATTCACATGCTACTCAATATCATTTCTGAAGATGGGTCCATTAATGTCATGCAATCGAAATGAAATCTTGAAATGTTTTTCATGATACATTAAAAGCTAATATTAAAGTTTATATGAAAATAATAGTTCATAAATATTTCCCAAATCAAGTCATAAAGCAATTGGATGATGGTCATATTGATGCTAATGACAGAAGATACATCATTTTAGATATTATAAAGCTACATAAATTAAATGTTATCACAGATTTAAATGAAATGCAATAGTAAGGTTAAAAATAGATCCATATATAAATTAGAACTTATTATATATGACAACAGCTTCAAGGAGAATAAAACTTAATTATTCAATAAATTATATGATAACAGTTGCCTATTCATAGCCAGAGACAAAATTGAATTTCTACTTCAAGACATAGCTACATGAAAGGCATAAATTTGTAAACATATTTTAGAATTTTTGAAACACTTGAACATTTTCTTGTCATCAGAATAAGACCATGTTTCCTAAGCCGAGACAAATAATCCTGTCAACATATTCTTGGTAAAAATATTGATAAATTTGATATATGAAATTTTAGACATAATAGATATGGTAAAAAAATAAACTTAATACACATAATTAGTAAGAAAATAATATTCATCAGAAAGAACCTCTTTAAAAGCAACAGTGATAACAGTACAAAGGAAAACAAAGTATAGAGAAAAGAAATTGAATGATGACTATTCATACATTATAAGCTAGAATTCCACCTGTATTAGCATAACACACGTGCACCAAAACATTTAAAAATGTTCTTTGCTATAGCATAATGCCAAAAAAATGGACTCAACCTCATTAATCCTCATTAATTGAACTGAAAAATAATTTGGGCTTGATTCAAAATCCAAATATTATTGAACAGCTAAGGTAAATAATACATATCTCTATCCACTTTCATGGAAAATTGTGAAAAATGTGGTACTAAGTGAAAAATATGGTATAATTTCTGTAAATCTCAAAAACCTGAAAAACAATAGGATATGTTTGTGTCTTTGTCTGTATTTCTTTATTTCTACCTACCTCTCAATATATCAAAGTACTTGTCTGAAAATGATTAGTTTTAACTTCAGGGTAAGAATGAAATCAGCAAAATTGTATTAATTTGTTTATTAGAGAAGAGCATCAATGAAAGAAATATAGGAAAATAAACATGTTAATTCTCAACGTGGATCATTATTTTATGTTGTCATTTCTTTTAGCAGTCTCATAAATATTTCATAATAAAAAATTAATATAGAGTCTCAAAGGACACTTTGTTGTTCAGATAAAAATGTTAACTAAATGAAGAACTGAGTATGAGCCTTAGTTCTTCCACTATGTGTTTTATTCAGTAAATAAATATGACTCATATTATTTGTGGTTCAAGGATGACTGAGATTCAGTGAGAACTAGTGTTTGTGTGTGTGTGTTTAACTGAATACTGTAAATTGTGAGGTCCTTTATCAATGTAAGATAATATTCCAAGCAGTATATTGTGCATATCGAGAGGTTTACTCACTACTGAATCAGGAAAAAAGTTAATATTGGTTGCTAGAAAACAAGAAGTATTTTTCATTAATATCTAAATCAAAGGGCTTGGAGGAAAAAGAAAGTGCACTTATCTGATGATTTGCAACAAATCTAGAATAGGGAATTAAAAAAACATTAAAGACAAAGATAATTTTCCACCTGTATGACCTTCTGGAAAAGGCAAAGCTATAGAGAAAGTGGAAAGGAGAATGATTACCAGGGAGAAAGAAGAGATGAATAGGTGGAACACAGGGGATTTTTAGAGCAGTTAAACTATTCTATATGATGCTGTAGTGGTGGGTATATATCATTATGCATTTGTTAAAACCCCAGAATGTACAGCACAAAGAGTGAACCCTAATGAAAATTATGGACTTTTGTTAACTAATATTCCACACTAATGCAAGATGCTACTTGTATGAGGCAGGGGAGAGAGTGGACTATTTGAATTTTTGTATTTTCTGAAAACCTGAAATTGCTCTGGAAAACGTGGCCTATTGATTGGAAAACAAACTAACACAAATGCATACCATCTAAATTAAAAGCGCAGTGTGGCACTCTATGTAGATTTCCTTTACCCAGAGGTGAGGAATACAGGCATTCTCACAGAACCTCTTTACTCTTTAGTTATAATTTTAACAGATTCAGTGTACTGGTTTTCCAGTTAAATTGTTAAATTTAAATTCAATTTGTACCATTTAAGAAAGAAACAACACATTTATCGCAGTGTTCATTGAGCAGTAAGAAGTGACAATGATGGGCCTGCCAGCAAAGGACAGATGCTTAGCATGAACTGCTTGCTGTTATCCTCTGCCTGGTCCCCTGACCTTATTGGGCTGCTCTTACACCTCACCAGAACCCCACCCCACCCAGAATGCCCAAGACAAACCAAGTACAGGAATAACACATCAGGATCAAAGGCCTTCAAAGACATGCCAGGGCTGTGACCTAGTCACTCCTGACTGATGTCTTTAGCTTATTTGCAAAGTTTTCAATATTAAGCATACATAGAAGAACTCAAAGGTGCATACTTAGGATTTAGAGTAGAGGTGAGGGATCTAAGAACATAGTTGGAAATAAAGAACCCAATATATTAAAATATATATAGCTGTAAGAATCTTTATCCTTTTAATTTGTATGATACTTTATTTACACTTTTCAACATGTTAATGTAATAATGAGTCACACAGGAATGGCTAAATTTCCTTCCACATTTTCTTTTCTCTTTTCTTTTTTAAGGTAGGAAAATATTCATTATTTCTCTGGACATATTTTTACTATATTTTTTTCTCTTTTTGTGCAATGTGTTTTTCTTCTGTGTGCTTTCATGTTGAACCACCTTGCAACCCTGAAAGTGAGGTTAGAGTCGCCTATTTATGGCTCTGCAGTTCTACCAGGCTACCAATTGTATCTTAGTCATCATTGTATAACAAGCACCTAAAAGAGACTTTCCACTAAGTATTCAATAAATATTTGGCAAAGAAATAACACTGCTTATCTGAAAATTTCATGGGTGTGGAATTCTTTTCCTGATGGTTTTAGATAAATAGATTTTAATCTTTTAAGAAAAAAAAACCAACAGAATATAGACAACAAACATCTTTCTTTTTTTCAGAAATAAGAATTGTCAGCATGCAAATTCAGACAGTCACAAAATTTAAAACAGTCACTAATGTTATTGGATATGTAAAGGGAGTGGCCTCTCCAGGTAAGTCAAATTAAATATTTAAAAAAAACAATTGATATGAAACTTTAACAGGAAGTATTCTATAGTAATTTAATAACATAGTTTAATATCTTACTTTATATGTAACTATAAGTTTATACCACTCTGAATCACTGTGAAACTACAAAATATGAAATATTTCTTCATTTTCTTTCCTATCATATCTCTTAAAAAATAAACCTCAGTAGGGAGTTTGTCTGTACCAGAGGAAGGGAATGAGACAACAGAGAGTTTAGATTTGTTAAACTGGTATGTAATGCAAAAGTCAATGTTTTCTGTTTTATCTTTTCTTCACTATACAACACTTAAATATTTATTTTTATCAAGAAAAAAACATTAAAAACAGTTTTTAATGATGCATTTTTTAAACATAAAAGCTTTACCTTCAAATGTAATTTTTTAGTGCTAATTGATGTTCACACCTGATCCTTGTTCTGCTGACATTTCTTCCTAATGTTTGCACAGCTTTAGGTTTTGAGGGTGCTTATGTAAATGATCACCTGGTTAAATTTCAAATCATTTTACACCTTATTATGGGATGTTGATGGACTCTTCAAATGTTATCACATAAACTTAAAAAGATTAAAAATAATGGCATGTATAGTAAGAGAATAATATCAACACTATTGAATACATAAGTTGAATCACATATTACTGTCTGATTTGCATGTTATACAGTATAGAGAGCAACAAGAGTGTTATTAAACTTGGACCACTTCTGTTGATGTGTTTTAGTTAGTCTTTTTGTTGCTTTTACCAATGAATACCTTACAAGAGCAACTTAGAGGAGGAAGTTTTTTGGGAGGCATGATTTCAGAGGTGTCAGTCAATAGACAGCTGGCTCCAGGTGGGGCAGCACATCACAGGGGAAAGACCAAATGGAGGAAAGCTGCTCAGCTCATGGCAGGGTCAGGAAGCCGAGAGAGTGAGAGACAGAGACAGAGACAGGGACAGAGGTAGAGACAGCACATGGGAGAAGGGGCTGCAGGGAAGAGCAACCCCTCAAGGCAAGTCTCCAGTGACACACCGCCTCCAGGCAGGTCCACCTGCCCACAGTTACCACCCAGCAGCCCATTCAAACTAGTATGGACTGAATAGCATACACCTCACACAATCTGGGGGGACACCTCATATTCACACTATAATAATATGGCTAGGACATTTACTCAAGTTCTTCCTAGAGAATTATTCTTCTCCATGGCATTAGTCAAACTAACCTAATTACTAACCCAGAGAATTTTGAGATCAAGTTTTATATCATCCCAGTTATGAAAAAGTTCATAAAATGTGTGTATTCTCTCTGATTTCCTTGTATTAGCAATATTGTAGCTCTGATGATGGTGTCTTTAAACACAAGATAAATGAATTTAAAAATTGTTGCTATTTTATTTTAACCATTTCAACAAATTTCCATCATAGTGATCTCTAAGGGAAGCACTAGAACATTCATTATCATTGCTGTATTTGCAAGTTTGTTATTGGAAAACCTTGTTGAACAAAATTATACTAACTTCAGGATAAAGAAAATTCAATCAACCAAAAAATATTTTTAAAAATAATTTTTTTTGATTAGTTTGAATTCTACACAAAAATATTGGTTAATTATTCACATGATTTTCTTAGTGGTTGAAAATTATAATTATCAATTAATATTGTTTTTAATATGTTTTATTTGGAATCAAGACATCTCATGCAGAATTTTTATTTGTGTTTGGGAGATGAGTGAATAAATTTCCAAGTTTTCAATATTTGCAGGGCCACTATGCATACCATTAATTAAATATTAATTAAATGGTGACAGGTCAAATCCATTGCTGGTTCCAAAATCAGTGTGAAAAACCAGAATAACTTCATCAATGACATTTTCTTATAGCAATTTTCTTGTTATCATGAAGTCAATAGCTGATTCATTTATTTCACACAAGTGTAGGACCTACTTTGTGTCAGGCCCATTCAAAGTCCCTTATAGTGTAAGGCACTTAAAACTCAATACAGCTGAAGCATGTCTACATTATTCATTTTTCCATATTAGAGTTGAAGAAACTAAGGCATAGAAAATCTAAATAAACTTTCCAAGGTCATGCAATTAGTGAGTTGCAAAGCCTGGATCTCAACCCAAGCAGAGTCTGCATAATTCATTATTGAGTTATAAAAGATGTCATATTGAAAAGATAATAAAGAAAACTTTTGACAAACATGTAAAGGGTTACTTGATCAAATATATTTCATTCTGTTATTTTTGTCAGTAACATTCACAGACAACAATAGGGGTACATTTTTAGCTCACTGTGTTACAGTAATGTAGGGGATAATAGTTTTCAATGTGCATCAAACAGGGCCACATCTGTCTGTCATGGAAACTTTTTACTAACTGGATGTCTAATGAATTTGTATAATCATATGAAATTCAATATATGAAAAGGCAACTTTTACAGTAGTTGAATGATTTTGGACATTGGTGAATTTCATTTTTTTTTTCATCAGAGAATGGAGAAGGGCTCAAACCTAAGTTGGAAGCCGTAATTAATTGCTTAAACACTTCATTTATTACAAAATCCACACGACTACACATTTTTAATATTTACAGTTACTGAGTAACTGCTTCCTCAGATGTATTAATAGTTCTTTAATATTTACTGAGCACGCACACATTGTTTACAGGACCCTTCTCACTAGGATTCTGGAAAAATGTTAGATAAAGATTTCATTGTGGCATATTTGTATACTTCATTAATTAATATTCATGTTGCAAAGGACAGTTATATGGATCTAAGCTTCAGATTCATAATTGGGTTGAACAGCTGCCTCTGCTTTGATATACACAGATGTGTGAATCAAAACAGAGGGTGAAAAATGTTAAAGTAGTCTCAATTATTAGAACAATTTTGCCTAATTGTTGCTTACTTGTGCAACAGGATTATGTAAATGTCATTAAATTTATTGTTAAGGTTTATATTCTGTTTTAATGGCTCTTATTTCTTTCTATTTCCAGACCGGTATATTATAGTTGGCAGTCACCATTATGCTGGACATAGTTATAATGGACAAGAATGGGCTAGTAGTACTGCAATCATCACAGCTTTTATCCGAGCTTTGATGTTAAGAGTTAAGAAAGGATGGAGACCAGACCGCACTATTGTATTCTGCTCATGGGGAGGAACAACTTGGGGCAATATTGGCTCATATGAATGGGGAGAGGTAAAATATTAATAATAATAATAATATTTTCCTCTGTTGGTAGACAATGTAAATTTTTTCCAGCCAAAGATAATAATGTGCTTCTGAACCAGGGTTCATAACTGCTGATCTGCTGAGATGACTTGCAAGAATGATGGTGAATTAGGGGTAGAACCACTTAGAGTGATTTGTTTATGACACTCAACTAGTCTTCCTTGTGCTACTAGAACTACGAACTCTAATATCACCAATCACCTATAATAGTGATTATTTAATTATTGTATTTCTCCTTATGAGATACCTTGCCAGGCACTGGAAAAGGATTGGTTGATACATATCATTACACTAAAAAAACAAAAGCAAAAACAAAACACACAAAATAAACAGTGTACAGGAATTATCTAGTATTAGGAAATAATCTATAATCTACTATGTTGTTGATTAACTTAGCATTACATGTCATCTATACAATATCGAGATTGGATTCAAATAGTGATTACCTTCCTTCCTCTCTTTGTTCTCTCCAATCCTTCATCTCTATATCCCTTCTACTTCTTTCCTACCTACTCGTCTATCTGCCTAACTACCATAGGAAGCCTGAATCTTAGTGAAACAAATAATGCAATGGGGCACAGACAGAATACAAGTAGAGTATTTAAGTTTCAAATGCTTCTGATATGTCTGTATATCATAGATGCACTGTATTTTTAATGGAATGTGACTATCTATTATTGGATTGATGCTATATTAACAACAATGGAAACACTGTGAAACTTACATAACTTATTTACTTTAATAATGAAAAAAGAGATTTAATGGAAATATACAGACCCCCAAATATATAATTTTAATTAGAAAAACATTTGATATCTTAGTTGGTTCACTACCTCAGCTTTGAGAGAAAAAATATCTACCTAATATGAAATTCTCTTGTTATATTTTTTAAGCACTCAGAAATGTCTATTGAATATCAAAGAAAATATCAAAGTGTAGAAAAGAAAATAACAAGGCTTTTTTTTTAATCTGAAAGGAAGAAAATTGTGAAGATGAGAACATTTTTATAGTGCAGAGTTCAGCAAGATTTACAAACTGCAAAATGAAATGCTTTTCTATATGCAAATTAGTGGTTTGAATGTTCCATATTCAAAAGAATTACTTGAAATGAAGAAATTCTATTGCTTTAAGAACCTTTTTAAATTGACAAATTTGTAAGTAAAATGGAAAATGTAAAGCTGAACCAACCTCTCAAATTCCTGTTCCAGATTACTTACTTTTAAGATTAGTGAACAAGTATAAAAACAATTTAGGGAATATGTTTCTGATTTTGACTATTTCACATAATTCAGAAACAATAAAATAGTATTTCAATTTTCTTGTAAATATTTTAAAAAATCTTAAAGATACTAGTCAAACTGTAAATATGCTTATTTATTTCACTACATCTACAATATTCTAGATTAACTTCCACAATTTATATTAGTCCTAAATTAGCATACATATATTTCTAAACTATGTTCACAAAGTATTCTTGTCTAAAATTATTATTTCCTGACTTAAGTATCTTGAACCTAAATGCACAGGAAATTACCTTGCAGAAAGCCCTTGAATCTAAGTGAGCCTCAAGCATCATAGACTGTGAACTGAAACAATATAGACGTGCATGTATGTGAGGAATTAATTTTTCAAGTTGAGTAGTTATTTTTTGTGTTTAATAAAATTTCAATTCATATTTAAGTTTTAATGAATCTATTGTGCTTTTTGGTAATTTATATTTTCTCTATCAGATGCCAAATATCCAAATACTATATTGTGGAGTCCACAGAAGGAAAAAAAAATGTTTATTAGTAAAGGTTCATTTGTATGATTATACATTTAGCTACCTTCTGAAATTTTGCATGTAAAAAGACAAAGGCATTTGAGTAATTCTAAGGGTGAAAAATATACAAGTTTCATTGTTGGCTGATGCAATATATTTTTAGAACTTTCTGTGTATCCAGAGATTGTTCTAGTGCAATCCATAAAGATATTTCATAATCATCCAATTGAGGAGAAATTTAGTAAACTATTGGTTGACCTGCTGTAGATGTACTCCATTTGAGAATGAAACATTTTCTTTTAAATTAAAACCAACTAGTATTCCAAGTATATTTTCTGGTGAAAGAGAGTGAGGAAAGGCCTTGCTGACATCCCATATTGTGCTATTTAATTTTGCTTTACACAGAAACCCTGGAAACCCACAGTGGTAGTTAAGAGGATGAGGTGACATTGACCAATAAACTTCAAAATGGAATTTGTAGTGACAGAGTTTTAGAGCATTTATTTATACTGAACTTTGTCATTAAAGAAAATTACAACATATTATTGAATAGGTAGGTTTATTAAAAAGTGCCATTTCTTCTGCGAAGAATGTTTTATTTTCTATTGATACGGAAGTACTACAAATTTTAGAGTAAAAAAGTCAGAGTTCAAAATCTTCTGTAAAACACGTGATATTCTCTAAGTTTGGAATCTTCAAATAAGTACACTAATGTCTATCTTGTGGGGTTCTCATAGGATTATATGAACCATCATGTACAGACTGTGTATATGTCATAGTGTGCAAATAAAAGCTGTTTTTTTCATAATTTTTTTGTAATGATAGACATTATCTGAGCCAGCTTATGGGTAAATTATTCAAGATTAAAAGGTCTTATTTGTGTTCACTGAAGATGTTTTAAAATTTTAAATAATTGTCTCTTGACCTCTCCTACAGAGTTTATAGCTGAATTTTCAACAAAAGATAAGATTTGCTAGGGATAGAAGTCCTTGTAGTCTTTCTCCTCATGTTTTGAAAAAGGAAAAATACTTTCTGACAACATGACTTAATATAGTTTTTAGGATGTTCCATGGAACTTCCACATAAGAATTAATCATTAAATATTTGTGTAAGGAAAACAGGAAAATAACACAAGTTCCCCTTACTGGTACATTATTTATATGATCAGTAGTCTTCAATTTTGTAGGGTTGGGGTAAGCAGACAAGTGGAAAACTTAACAACTGAATCGTTTTATGTCATTAACGTGCATGAAATGCATTGTTTTTAAATAAGAATGCATCTGCAGGGTCACAATTGTATAATGCCCCATTTTCCTACAAATAACATTTACTTTCTATAAGAGTAGCTCATTGCTCCAAAGGAAAGGATTCATTTTTTTAATCACGGAAGTAGTTCATCCATGTCTGTTCTCTAACTCAATGACTCTAAACCAAGTGCTCTCATTGAGGAAAATATCCATTCTGTATTCTGTAATTGAATCCCATACAATTCTATGCTTTGAAGAACAGTTTCTCTTAAAACTTGACTTTTGTCAGACATGTTTTAAAATATTTTATCATATGTTGTATCTAATTCCTCACCACCCTTTTTTAAAATCTTCTAATCTTGACTTATTTTATTAAGTGCTTTTAAAAACAAACTGAGGCAATGTAATGACTTTAATTATAAACTGTTTATTATTTAACTAATAAAGTAGTTTTTATTTATGTTAAAGATAGGTTTTTTTTTTTAATTTCAGGATTTCAAAAAAGTTCTACAAAAAAATGTTGTGGCTTATATTAGCCTCCACAGCCCCATAAGGGGCAACTCAAGTCTACATCCTGTAGCATCGCCATCTGTTCAGCAGCTGGTAGTAGAGGTAAGATGATATTTTGGAATAGATTGTGCAAAATTGTCTTATTCTGTATAATTTTGCTTTTCTTGAGTTTTAAAAAACTTTTAACGTTGTCATAAAGTGATCTACAAATTTATCAAGGGATGACCTATTGGTGTGTTTCCTTGATTTTTGGCTTCCTTCCTTCCTTCCTTCCTTCCTTCCTTCCTTCCTTCCTTCCTT
>JAJEJO010049576.1:780348-855984 GCA_020662805.1 Glaucomys volans
CTTCCTTCCTTCCTTCCTTCCTTCCTTCCTTCCTTCCTTCCTTCCTTCCTTCCTTTCTTCCTTTCCTTCCTTCCTCCCTTCTTCCCTTCCTCCCTCCCTCCCTCTCTCCCTCCCTTCCTTTTTCTCTTTCTTTTAGCCAGTATCCTTTAAATTAATTTTTTCATAGTCCAGAGTTCTTTATCTATTACTTTATGACTTTAGTTCTAAGAAGTTATACTATTAGGGAGAGGGGATATAAAAATGTGAATTTATTTTTGCCATATTGAATTTAGCACTCAAGCTGCCAATTCTGCAGTCATGACATTTTGGCAAACTTGGTTACTTTAGATTTTTTTCCCTATGATTCATGTTTTGATTAAACTTGGGACCTGTTCTATCTTTTCAGCTATGTCATGAGCACACTGGGAGCAAGAATATAGTGATCAATAAGTTTAACTTATTTAGAAAATATTTTTAAAAATAATTATGGAAAAGGAAAGCATGTATTTTTTCAGCAAATTAAAAAAAAACCTGTAGTTTGTGATATTTCACTGGAGTTATTTAGTTTTTAATTTAGCCACGTCTCACCTGTTTCAAATTTATCAAAACATTTTTCTTCATAGTAGAGTTCACACTTTTATTTCTGCATTCTTTTTATGATCTTTAATACAGATAAAATGATAGGTGTTATTTTTCTGTATTAAAACAGTCATCTTGCCACTGGGGGGTAGTTTCCTCCAGTCCCTGTTTCTACTGGTGACATTGAAAAGCACCTTTCAGATGCCCACAGGGTTTCTAGGGAGTATCATGGGAACTGAACTAGAGAGATAATGAACAGTGCTTTGAATTAACTGTAATTCTTGATTGAAATGTAATGCAAACCAACATTTTATGACTTTCATTAAGTATTTTTTAGTTTAATAGTTTTCATTGACATTTCCATATGCAGTACAATAAAGAAGACATTATGAAAGATGAAATGGATAAATCTGTACATTTAAGATCAGTCAGATCCCAATGTGCATGCCCTAAATTATATTCAGTTCTGTAAGATAATTTCTCCTATTCTGCATACTGTTTTGAATTTGCTCTCCTTTACCAACATGGAAAACACTCAAGGAAGCATCAGCTGCACATGTCTCCCCTAAGAAGTTATTTCTGAATAGGTACATGATCAGGAAGAAAAGCTCAAGTATCCAGAAAATAAGTAAGATTGCTTTAAATATGTGTCTTCTCCTTTTCATGCATTATAATTTTTCTATTTTGAGAATCTTGCTAGATATGTAATTACCAAAATTCATGGGTAAATAAAAAGAGCAAACTATTAAAAGAATATCAGATCTATAGAATATCATTTCTGAGAATATGACATAATTTAAAATAGCTTTGCACATCTTATAACAGGGAACTGTTGAATATTTTATTATATATCTGTTTATGAGGCTGAAGTTATAGCTCAGCAGTAGAGCACTTGCCTAACATGTGAAACTGTTGGTTTGATTCCCAGCAGAAACACAAAGCAAAACAAAAAAACTAAAACAAAATTAAACAAAACAAAAGACACTCTCTGTGAGGGTAGAGAATGATTTCTCAGTAATGAATGTTGACAGGGTAAGATGCTTCTTCCCATTTGTTTGGGAGATGAACATTCTGTTCTATAGTTGAATGTGTTAAATCTACCTTAAATCTAAAAATGAACAGAAATTTGTGTTGAAAGTATATTTCTTTCAGGTGTGTGTGTGTGTGTGTGTGTGTGTGTGTGTGCGCTTGGTGTGTGGTATGCATTTCATAGAATAATTCAGAAGGATAGGAATACTGCAAGTCCAGACAGAGTACTATTATGTAATCTTTTTTTTTTTAATTTAATTTTGATTCATTGAACACAAATGGAGTACAGCTATTGTTTCTCTGGTTGTACACAAAGTAGAGTCACACCATCTGTGCATTCATACATCTACACAGGGCAATGATGTCTTTCACACATTCTGTTATTATTACCCCCCCACCCCGACCCCACCCCTCTCGTCCCTCTATGCAATCTATCCTTTCTCCATTCTTGCCACCCTTCTACCCCACATTATGCATCATCATTCACTTATCAGAAAGGACATTCGGCCTTTGAATTTTGGGGATTGGCTAATCTCACTTAACATAACACTCTCCAACATCATCCATTTACCTGCAAATGCCATAATTTTATTCTTCTTTATGGCTGAGTAATATTCCATTGCGGATATATACCACAGTTTCTTTATCCATTCATCTATTGAAGGGCATCTAGGTTGGTTCCACAATCTAGCTATTGTGAATTGGGCAGCTATGAACATTGATGTGGTGCATCACTGTAGTAATCTATTATGTAATCTTAAAAGATGAAGATTACTTATTTATACATATTAAATTTTATGGAAAATATCTGTGACATTTTAAGATGTATTTGGTATAAAAGTTAAATATTATGTATTTTTTTCTTTAAAATACATAAACAGCCTTTAAAATAGAAAAGTTTACAGAACCAAACAAATCTTATAGTAATTACCACCAGTGACCTTACAAGAAATTTTGAAATTGTTTGAATTTGAATTTTGAAAATGTTTCTTTAAAAAATTAATTCAAATTGTTAACTCAGAATACCTGACACTTCCCTTACAAAGGTATTTTATCAGTTTTGATCTTGTCACCATATACAGATAACATGATCCACATAATCCTGTATAGAACTAAAATAAACAAATTCACAATGATTTTTTATCACAGAACACAAATTTTCTAGAAAGAAAGCATGCTGACCAATTGATGGATCACACAAAATTGTATGGAATACCTGATACTCCAGTATAGCAAAATACAGATTCCAAAAGATCTTGCCAAGTTCATGTGGAAGATTTAAATATAGGAGATAGGATCTGAAAACTTTTAATATGCAAATACTGAATTTGATTTAAACAACCTAGGCACACAAAATATCCTAATAGATTGCAAGTTTGTTCTGAAACCAAAATATGAAATAGTTTTCCTAAATCAAATACTAGTTTTAACTGCATTAGTAGTATGTTATTCCATTGGGGAAGATGGCAGTCCCATTGCATTTAGTCCATCAGACTGCCTCTTGATAGGTTAGTATTTAAGTTGAATGCATTAGATGTATTAAGACATAATTCGTTCACAGTAGAATTCTCCATTCTTGGTGTGCAGCTTGATGGATTTTGATAAGCACATGCAGTCATGTAAACAGTACCACAATCACAATAAATACAGCATTTCTGTCAAACACACCAGTCTCATCATTCTCAGTTTCAGTCTCTTCCCTTTATCCCTACTTCCTGGCAATCATTGGTGTATATTTCTTCTCTGTAGTTTTGCTTTTCAGGCTGTTAAAAAGAAAAATTGAATCATACAGTAGTAGCCTTTACTTAGCATAAGACGTTAAAGATTTATCCACGTAACATGTGTCAGTAGTTCTAAAACATCTATCTAGGTCACTGAGAAAATAATCAAGACAGGGACTAATAAGTAAAATTCCTTTGGAGCTCTCTCATCCAGTTTAATATTCTAACTATGATTTTTAAATAGAGAAAATTTAAATAACCGAAATTGAGAAATCATTTCCTGAGGGCAGTCCACCAAATTTGAACAACATCACTAAGCAGAAAGGATGGAATCTTTTGAAGATCAAGAAATACTTAATGAATCTGAATCCAATGTCAAAGCTTATAGGTCTTACTTAAGATGCATGAAATACTGACCAACAATACCCTGAAGAACAGAGAAAAGATTACCAGTGTTGGGCAATAGGCAAATCATGGTTCATTATACTCTTCTTTCTTTTGAGTATCTTGTTTGTCTTCTGAAAGTGGCAATAATCTATTAATGATTTACACACTGAGTTGGAATTATGGGGCAAGAACTAAGGTTTTTTTCATTTTTTCCATAGCTTTATTGAGGTAAATTGAAATACAATAAGATGCATGTATTTGAAGTATGCAATTTGATCAGTTTTTACATGTATGTAACCAATACAATCAATATAAAAAGTATTTCCATTACTTTTTAAAATTTTTAATCATGTAGACTGTGCTTCCTTCATGATTTATTACATTAGAAATCAATCACCTTAAGATATATAGAACCCCACTCCCACATGTCAACTATTTAACTTTAAATGGCATACTTAGAAATATCTGAGAGGTCAAGGAAGAAAGCACAAAAGAAGCAAATAAAAAGTGCTTTGAACTAAGTGATAATAAAAGCTTAAAATACCAGGATCTCTGATATGAAACAGTACTAAGATGAACATTTATAACTTAAAGTACTTGTATCAGAAAGAAGTGAGAATAACAATCAAATTATTTTCAAATTATGTGGTAGGAAGGAAAAAATAAGACTAGGAGCAGAAATATATGCAATAGAGAAGAAATGATACAGCTAAAATTTGATAAAAATCAAATGAGTCTAATCAAGAAAAAAGTAAGAAAAGAAAAATTAATATCAATGGAAAGGGATCTATCAAAATAACCCTACAGATGCTAAAAATATAATAATGTAATATTACAGTTGTATGCCAATATGTATAATAGCTTACATAACATGGTCTATATTAGAGAAGGATCTGTGTGCTGCTGAAAAGAAAGTGTATTCAGTCAATGATGGATGAAATAGTCTATATATGTCTGTTAAGTATAAATTATTGATTGTATTATTTAGTTCAAATTTTCTTTGTTTAGTTTTTGTTTGGGAGATCTATCCAGTAGTGAGAGAGGTATGTTAAAGTCACCCAGTATTATTGTGTTGTGGTCTATTTGATTCTTAAAGTTGAGAAGGGTTTGTTTGATGTATGTAGATGCTCTATTGTTTGGGGCATAAATATTTATGATTGTTATGTCCTGCTGATGTATAATTCCCTTAAGCAGTTCGAAATGTCCTTCTTTGTCTCTTCTGTGATGTCTTTGTTTATGAAGTGAGTCTCTAGGAGACAGCATATTGTTGAGTCTTTTAATACAGTCTGCTATTCTATGTCTTTTGATTGATGAGTTTAGGCCAATAATGTTCAAGATTATTATTAAAATGTGATTTGTGTTCCTGTCATTTTGGTTTATTTTCATTTCATATTCATGGAATATTTTGTTGAGAATATTCTGAAGTGCAGAATCTCCTAGCTTTGAGGGTTTGGGTAAAGAAATCAGCTGAGTTTGGTATTGGTTTCCCACAATAAGTAATCTGGTATTTTTCTCCCTCAGCCTTTAAACTTCTATTGTTATTCTATATGTTATACATTTTCATTATAATATGTCTTGATGTGGATCTGTTGGAATATTGCACATTTAGGGTCCTGTAAGTCTCCTGCATTTGATTTTCCATTTCATTCTTTAGATTTAGGAAATTTTCTGATATTATTTCATTGAAAAAATTGTGCATTACTTTGATTTGAATCTCTGCACCTTCATCTTTGGACTTCTCATGTTATCCCATAGTTCTTGAAAGTTCTGTTCATGGTTTCTTAATATCTTCTCTCCATAGTCAACTCTATTTTCAAGATTATATATTTTGTCTTCATTGCCTTGGATTCTGTCTTCCAAGTGGTCTACTTTGTTGGTGATGCTTTCTATTGAATTTTTAATTTGGTCTATTGTTCCTTCATTTCAAGATTTCTGTTTTTTTTTTTTATTTTTTCCGAATTTCTCTCTATTTATTGAAGTGCTTTTTGCTCCCTGTATTTGCTCTCTTGCATCATCCTTTACTTTGCAGATTAGTTTAACTACGTATATTCTAAAGTCCTTCTCTAACATTTCACCACTGTGGTGTCAATGGATTATGTTTTGGAGTATCTTGGTTGCTTGGGGTGATTTGTTCTCTTGCTTTTTCATATTGTTTGTGTGTCTTCCTATCTGAGGCAGTAGAGTTTCTACCCTGTGGACTTATAGTGTCTCTGAAGGTTTCCAGTACCTTACTATTTAGGGGACGACAAATAAGAACAATAGCCAATATAAACAATTTGCAGCCTTAAACCAAATAGTTCCTACTATGATATCTACAATGTTAATTATCACAATAAACAGAAATAATATGATCAGTTTTTGTGTATAATAAAAACAGCAAGTATGCAAAATGTTTTACATTTTCAAATGGTAGAGAGAAAACAGAAGTGATATAGGATATGACAGTTTTAAGAGAGAAGAAGAGAAGACACAAATAAAAGATTAAAGGAAAATGAAAGAGAGAACAATAGAGATTGGCTGTTAGCAGAAGAAATGAGAAAAGGGAAACAGTAGAAGAAAAAAAATATATATAAAGAAAAATTTTCAAAAAAATTAAAAATAAAAATAAGAGAATATAAAACAAAACTAAAATATACTGGTCAAACATCCTAGCTCACAAAAAACTAATCCATGTAAAATAACTGGCCTCAAAAATGTTAGAGATAAAAAGAAAAAAAAAATAGGAAACTGTATAAATGCCCACGTACCATTAAGGTCACAATTAAACAGTGAAAAAGAATTAGGAAGAAAAGAAAAGTAAAATCTTACTGATAAGTTAAAGAATTATTTCCAATATAGTTCAAAATATTCTAAGCTTCTCTTCTCAGCAGTTTTAGGTGGGGTCTTCTGGAGTGTGATGCTCTGCCCTCTGGATTGGTAGAGTGAGAGTGGTAATCCCATTGGCAGAGTTCTGGAGGCAGGGTTTAGGTTTAGGAGGGCTACAAGCTCTTCACTGAGCACGGATTGATCTGGAGATTTTAAATCAGTGCACCTCCAGCCACTGATTGGTCTGGAGATTTTAAATCAGTGCACCTCCAGCACCCGGTACTTGCTGGTCCATGCTGGAAGACTTTATCCCAGGGATCTCCCCTGGGTTCTACTTGTGTGGTGGGGGAGCCAACTGTGAGTCTCCTGAGTCACCTGCAGACTCCATGTTTCCTGGTCTGGTGTTCAATTTCCATACAACTCTCCCATCCCTGCCCTTCTGATTTCCCAGCCAGATGTGTCTCTCCCAGACAGTCCTGCAAGCAGTTGGATTGGAGGGGGAGAGATAAAGCCAGGTGGGTTTCCATGACCAGTTGTCCCCTGTGCAAATCTGTCTCCACATTTGATTTTAACCTGGTCACTTAAGTGCACTCTGTGTCATGCAGCATGTGTTTACTGGGCCTGTATTTTGGGCTAAACTTGAGTTTGCCATGATTGGCTTCCTCCATTGCTGGACCTCGAGCCAAAACTGCAAAATTGTTCCTTTCTTTATCCTCTGCACACAGCCTGGAGAGATGGCAACTTCTTTTCCCACACAAGTACATCATACAGCAAGTCCTTCAGGTTTGTTGGGCAATGTCCTTGCTCTAAATGCTGTACCCAGACATGCCTCCAGCCTCCCAAAAATGCAATTCCTTTTATGCTCTGGACCACTCTGACTGGAGTTTCTGGTCCAGCTGTGGCTGCAGCTATGGTGCTGGGGATTTTTTCCTTATTTTATTATATCCATGCTCCTGTGTCCCCAGTCTGCTTTGAATGTCCATTTTTAGGTTCTAGAAAGTCCACCCCCCCTCTTTTGTTCACCCACGTTGTGGAGAAGCTGCCTGTCTTCTTTCTTGGTTTCATACTAAAAGGCAGCCAAGAACATGACCTCCTCCATTCCACTATCTTGCATCTCAAGAAGTAAGGTTTTTATACATTTGATTCTTCTGATACTTCTGTTAATATATTGAATGTACTATTTTGCTCCATTTGTTTTACCCAATATTTTTAGAAATAAAAAAATAGCTCATTGAGCATTAGGTTATCAGTTTTAGCACTTAAAAAAATTCTACTCCGAAGCAAAATAAAATTAAAAATATGTTTGAATCCCCAAATATTTAAGAAAATAATACATATTTTCAAACCTTAATTTTCTTCTGCTTTCTTGTGAAAATATTTTTTATTTGTTCTTTTTAGATATACATGACAGTAGATATTTTTATTTGTTCTTTTTAGATATACATGACAGTATTATACTGGAGTATAACTTCCAATTCTTGTTGGACATGATGTAGAGTTACACTGGTTGTATATTCATATATGAATGTAGGAAAATTATGTTCAATTTTTTCTGCTCTTTCCTAATCCAATCCCTTCATTCTCCTTTATCTAATCCAATGAACTTCTATTCCATCCCACCCCCGACTTATTGTGTGTTGGCACATGCATATCGGAGACAACGTTGTGCATTTGGTTTTTTGGGGAAGGACTTTTTCACTTAACACGATACTCTCCAGTTCCATCCATTTACTGGCAAATACCATAATTTCATTCTTCTTTATGGCTGAGCAATATTCCATTGTGTATATGTAACATTTTCCTAGGCTGATTTAATATTTATGCTATTGTGAATTGAGCTGCTATAAATGTTGATGTGGCTGCATCACTATAGCATAGTATAGTTAAGTCCTTCGGGTATATGCTAAGGAGTGGTATAACTGGGTCAAATGGTGGTTCCATTCCAAGTTTTCTTAGGAATCTCCAGAAGGCTTTACAGAGGATTGCACCGATTTGTAGTCCCACCAGCAATGTATGAGTGTACCTTTTCCCCCACATCCTCACTAACATTTATTGTTACATATGTTCTTGATAATTGCAGTTCTGACTTGAGTGAGATGAAATCTCAATCTAGTTTTAATTTGCATTTCTCTAATAACTAGAGATGTTGAACATTTTTTCACATATTTGTTGACTGATGGTACTTCTTCTGTGAAGTGCTTGCTTAGTTCCTTTGCCCAGTTATTGATTGGGTTATTTGTTTTTTTTGGTGTTAAGTTTCTTTAGTTCTTCATATATCCTGGAGATTCATGCTCTATCTGAGGTGCATATGGTAACGATTTTTTCCCCATTCTGTAGGCTTTCTCTTCATGTTCATGATTTTTCCTTTGCTGTGAAGAAGTTCTTTAGTTTGATACCATCCTATTTATTGAATCTTGATTTTACTTTTTGTGCTTTAGGAGTCTTGTTGACATATTTAGCTCCTAAGCCAACATGATGGGAAGTTGAGCCTACTTTTCATCTAGTAGGTGACCTGATAGAGGAGAGTGACCTAATGCCTAGGTTTGGAAGGGTTCCCTCCTTTTCTATTTCATGGAATAATTTGATGAGTATTGGAATTAATTCTTCTTTGAAAGTCTGGTAGAACTTGGCTGAGATTATGTCTTGTCCTGGATTTATCTTTGTTGGTAGGCTTTTGATGGCATCTTCAATTTCATTGCTTGGAATTGATCTGTTTAAATTGTCTATGTCTTCCTGATTCATTTAGGGTAGGCTATGTGTCTCTAGAAATTTGTTGATGTCTTCAAGATTTTCTATTTTATTAGAGTCTAAATTTTCAAAATAGTTTCTGAGTAATGTTTATATTTCAGTAGTGTCTATCATGACATTTTCTTTTTCATCTCTTTGTGAAAATATTAACTTCATCCATGTACTTGGCAAAAATATAGTCAAATAATATTTTGCTGTCTTATAATGATACTGGAAATAATACATACCAAAAATATTTGCCAAATAATAATGCATAATAATAATTATTATGACAATTACGTAAAAATAAATTTTGGCAAAATCCATTAAACTATTCAAAAGCTGTTTTTTTGTTAAATAAAAAAACTCTCATCTAGATGGTACCATCAGGAATTCAGGTGTGAATTTCCTAGTTTTTAATGGATGTTTGGTGGTCCTTCAGATTTGGAAGGTTTTTCCTAGCTTTTAGCTGTAATTTAGCCACTCTGCTTATTCATGTAGAATGGGGCAGCAAATTTTCTTGGGTATTTATCTAGAAATTGAATGGCTTTATCATAATGCAGGCAAAAGTTTAACTTTAGCACATATTGCCAAAGAGTTTTGTAGGGTGGTTGTACCAACTACACTCCAGCAGCTAGGTATGAATGCCACACTTGCTCCACCTCAGCTTTAGCGTTTGGCACAGAGGCATCTGGGGAATTTTAACTTGAGTTCCCATAATGACGAATGCTGCTGAGCACCTTCTCCCATCTGCACATCCTCATTAATTGTGGATCTCTCTCTCTTTGAGGGGTTTGTTTAAGTCTTTTGCCCACTTAAGGAAAAAAAAAAAAGAGTTGCCTTTTCCTCATCTATTTTTCAGAATTTTTCATACATGTCAGTGCAAGTCTTTTGTCAGTTGTATGTTTTGACACTCCCTGGCTTCAGTTTTCACTCCCTTAATGGTAACAACACAATTTAGTTATTAATATTTTTATGAAATCTTTTAAAACCACATTTATTATTCTAGTACCTTATTATATAAAACATAGTAAACTTAATTTAACTTATTATTTATATTTAAAGAGTATTATAAATATTTATTATCCATTTTCTCTTTCATAAACATTTAAGTATTATGTATATATGGTACTTAATTATGTACAATTATGTATTAATTACATCTATTATATGTATGTATATAAAGGTCATGTATCTCAGATCAACTGCATTCATTAAAGCAGTGAGTCCAGAATTAGGCTATAGTGGTGATTCTGAATATCTCCAATTATATTTATTGAGCACAATAGGATGTTCTGTAGAGAGTAATGGAGAACCCATTTTCTTAGGTATTTATCTAGAAATTGAATGGTTTTATCATGATATAGGCAAAAGTTTAACTTTAGCAAATATTGCCAAAGAGTGTTGTAGGGTGGTTGAACCAAGTACACTCCAACAGCAAGGTATGAATGTCCCACTTGCCCAGGATCCTGAATGAGTGGAGAATAAAAGATCTTTTCTAAAATCTAAATTCATTTTTTTCTTTCCACATTTTTATTGGTACATTATAGCTGTACATAACAATTTGTCATTACATATTCATACATGCACATAGTATAACAGCATAATTTGGCCAATGTCACTCCCCAGAACTTTCTTCCTCTTTCTTCTCCTCCCACACACGGGTTCCTTTCTTATGAAAATCAAAGGAATATCAGAAAAAATATAGATAATTGAGGGAAAAAAATCCTTTCTTGAAATAATTTCTAATGACTCCTTAAATGTACAATAAAAAATAAATGGGAGAGTGACTTTGTTAATGAAAATATAACTGTCTTCATGCAAAATAACATAAAATTATAAATAAGATCACAACTAATAATTTTAAACATTAGGATGCAACACAAATATATATGTATCTCTATTTCTGGTTTAGTCTTAGTTTTTGAAATCATCTTTCATAGATCATAGAAGGTATTGATTTTGCCTTTAGAAAAACAGAATTTGATCATTCATATATTTTAGCCAGTGCTCTATGAGTCTCAAGTAAACAGTGATCAAATTTCTAAGAGGTTATTTTGGGAAAGCCTGCAGCATTGGTACATATGAAAGTAGTCAATCTAGCCTTATTCTACTTAAGTGTTACATTTGACATACCTGCCAGAAGCTGGCAAATCTGATCAAAGCTAAACAATCACATCAATATTGTAAAACTGTGTAGGTGATAGACAATGTTTTTAACTTTTTAGAACTTGCAGATTTTTTTAGTTTTATAATGTGGGTTTTTTTAAACTTTGTGTTCTGTGTTTTTATAGACCAGGGCTATTCACTAGAAAATATAGGTCATGTATTTCAAATCAACTGCATCCATTAGAGCACTGAGCCCAGAACTAGGCTATGATAATAATTCTGAGTATCTCTAATACTCCAATAGTGCAGAACTCGTGTAACAAGTAAATGAGAAACCATACTGCACAACATTGCCGAAAGTGTTGCAGGAAACACAATAAGCAGATGAAATGCCTCTGTCCAGAACTTAAGATATGCATAAGAAGTTAAACTAAAGGAGTGGGTGTGATATGTGCTATACTTTAATTCACAGAAAAGAGATAATGTGATTGATTTAATTCAGAAACGTGCATTATACAGCAGTGACAAAAAAGATGAATGGATTCAGAATCTGGATGGAATTTAGACCATCTGTCTTTTCAAAGCTCAAATACTTCAATCATGTAAATAGACTCCCATGTTACTGCACCACCAACATTTCTTTTCAGATCAGCTGAACTAGTGTCCATTTCCCTTTTCCTGCTCAGATTAACAGCACTTATGCTTCTGCCCCTTTCCTCTGGTAGCTGTGTCTTCTGCATCACTTGTGCGGCTGCTTCTCTAGCTGCCTTATTGCTATGGTCCTCCTGCCTGACCATGCAACAGTTCTTTAGGGGATAAAAACAAAACATGTGAAACTCTGTAGACCCTGAAGATACTTAGTTCAAATATTTGAGTTTCCAGAACATTGACTTACAAGTAACAAGGAGATTCCTTAATAATTTTTTTATATTTATGTATGCTAGAATAATAAAATAACCACTAAGCTTTGTCTTGATAATATCTAAATTATGATTTGTCACATCCTAGAGTTTTTCAAACAAGCTCTATGATCAATCAATCAATATCTCCTGGAGGCAATATAACTGGGTTACATTTTAAAAATGAGATATGTTCTTTTAAAGCAAGAGCTAAGAGAAGAGATGATGTACAACTTCCTGTGAAAAAGCATCAAAGCCTTCAGAGCCATGCTGAATCTTGACTACTTTGCGAGAACAATGAACAATACACCAAATCTAGAATCCTATGAAATTGCTTGCAACAATGTTGATGTTTCTTGGATTTCCTGAAAGGTGTATGTGTGTATGTGTGTAATCAAGAATTTTTTAGAACATTTGTGTACTGAATTTCTCTTACTGTGACAAAACCACTGAAAAAATCAACTTAGGGAATAAAATATTTATTTTGGCTCATGGTTTCAGAGGTTTCAGTCCAGAGTCACTTGGATCCATTCACTTTGGACCTGTGGTAAGGTAGAACATCATGGTAGGGAACATGTGACAGAGCAGATCTCATGGTGGCTAGGAAGCAGAAAGAAAGCCAGAAAGGATCCAGGGACAAGATATATTCTTTTAGAACATGAATTTAGTGACCTACTTCTTCCAACTAGGGCCCATGTCCTAAGTTTCCATCACTTCCCAATAGTCCATTCAATTATGAACCCATTATTGGATTAATCCCTTGATGAAATCAGACCTCTTATGGTCCAGTCACTTCCCCAAAGCCCTGACTTTGAACATTCTTGCATTGAGAATCAAACTTTCCCAACTTGAGTCTTTAAGGGGGACATGCTACACACAAACTATCACATGGTCTTAATTCTGAAATTCTTTCTAAAACTTTTCAACTTCTCTTTTAGCTGTCAACATAAACACATCATAGCTGGATTTTAGACAGTCAATTAAAATGGAGATATTTAGCATATTAATCTTCCAGAACCTTATAGAACTTATTTTATGTCAAATTGAAAGTCTCAAACTTTTACTTGGAAAATACCTGCATAATTTATTTTATGAAATACTTGACAAGGGCACTGACCAAGTGAATTAAAGTTCTAACCAGAAAATATTTATCACACTTTTCTTTGTTTTTGATTCTTGTTCTCATCTTGTTATATCATTCAAGTGCATGTATGTGTTTATTATTCCATATTTAATAAAATACCTTTTTCTTCTTCTGGATTCTTTTTTTAAAATTTTTACAAACTTCAGTTTGATTCATTGTACACAAATGGGGTACAAATTTTCATTTCTATGGTTGTGCATGATGTACATTCATACGATTCATGTGATCATACATATGCATAGGGTAATGATGTCTGTCTCATTCCACCATTTTTCATACCCCCTCCCCTTTCCCCTCTCATTTCCCTCTTCATAATCTAAGGAATCTAAGTTCCTCCATTCTTCTCTCACCCCCAACTCCCCCAACCCAATTCTATATCATCATCTACTTATCAGGGAAAACATTTGGCCTTTATTCTTTGGGGATTGGCTTATTTCACTGAGCATGATAATCTCCAATTCCATCCATTTATCTGCAAATGCCATAATATTATTCTTCTTTATGGCTGAGTAGTATTCCATTGTGTAGATATACCACAGCTTCTTTATCCATTCATCTGTTGAAGGGCATCTAGGTTGGTTCCACAGTCTAGCTATTGTGAATTGAGCTGCTATAAACATTGATGTGGCTGTGTTACTGTAGTATGCTAATTTTAAGTCCTTTGGGTGTAAACCAAGGAGTGGGATAACTGGGTCAAAAGGTGGGTCCATTCCAAGATTTCTGAGGAATCTCCACACTGCTTTCCAGAGTGACTGTACCAATTTGCAACTCCACTAGCAATGTATGAGTGTGCCTTTTCCCCCACATCCATGCCATTTGTGTTTTTGATAATAGTCATTCTAGTTGGAGTAAGATGAAATCTTAGCGTTGTCTTAATTTGCATTTCTCAATTTACTAGAGATGTTCAAATTCCTCTGGATTCTTTTAACATATTTTCCATGTACCTGTGGTTACAAATTGTTACTAAGAAATGTGGAAAACCATATGAGATGAACAGCCCTATGTTGTGCTTAGTTGGCAGGACACTACTGGTGTACTTGATAGTACTTGATAACATTACAGTGTTATTTTTCTTCATTTTATATTATTTCATTTATGACACAATTCAGATACCTTTCCCCCATTTCTTCCACCTTTGTTACTTCAAGTTAGTTTATTTTTTCACCAGTATTATTGGCAGATTATAGAAGGTATGCTGGTAGAATGATAACAGCTGTCTTTTCATTTTCTTTCTCTACTCTGGACAATTGTAATGCAGAGGAAGAAAGCAAAGCTTAAATTCTGCTTGCTGTAAAGTAGAAAAGTGGCTTTAAAACATTCTTCTATTGACTTTTCTTTCATGAAAAATTCTGTAATTTTTTTTGTTTTGTTTTTTGCTCTGTTCAATTCGTTGTGAGAGAAATTCTCTTCACTTTCTTGATCCCAATGAATTCTAATGCTTCTCACTGGAATCTACCTAATTTATCCCCTTCTTTGTGGCTGCTTGTACTACTTGTCAACTGAAGTAACCATAAAGGCTAATAAACTGATTTAAAACCTTCTTTACACTAATTTACCACTTCAATAAAGTCTTTCATTTGAAATTGCAATTCTATTGGCAAGTTTATCTATCTGCTAGGTTTCATGAGACTGCATCGTGTTAAAACTAAGCAATCCCTCCAGTTCATTACTGCTTTACAAGGTTTTCTGCACAGTATACACTGACAATATGTAAATTCCTTTTTATTTAAATCTGGATATCAAGGATATCTTAGATTCTGGTATGAACTCTGAGTTTCAGAAGGCAGCTGATTTAAATATTTAGATTATTTAGCCAAAGAGAAATGTAAACAACTTGAGGTGTTAACAAGTTTAGCTTGAGCTTTTTCATACAACCATAATTAATTCCTCATGGCTAAAGCAGCGTTAGCGGAGTAACTTTTTGTCTGTGACTTTTGGATTGCCATTCTTCAGGACTCTGGGAATGGCTATTTATGCAGCAGTGGTATTAGTGAATCACCACTGGTTTGGCAGTTTAGATTAAAAACAAATGACCTCCATGGCAACATTAATGTAGTACATGCACTTCCATTAAAAAAAAAATAAAACTTAGAGGTTGTCGTGTGTGTGTGTGTGTGTGTGTGTGTGTATGTGTTTCTTTCTGATCTCAAAGTAAATCAGACTTTACAGGTTTTGGTTTAAAACCTATCATTAATGTTATCAGTTAATTATTTATATAACAACCATAATACTGATGCTTTCCCATTATAACATAGGATATTTTGTATAATAATGAAATGAGTACAAATAAAGTGTAGTTGATTGCTAAAAATGAAGCTACTTTTTAAAGTATATGAGCACTGGTGTAATTTTACTATGTGTTGACATGTAATTATCTTTAAAAGTTGAATAAATTATCCTTTATTAAGTGGTGTCTTGATAATTTTGTATTTGAATGGTTTGCTTGATTTGGTTCTTTAACAAAATAATAATTTGGCTTACTGAAACAAAAGAAAATCAATAACAATGTTAAATAGAGATTTAAACAAAGAAATACACATGCAAATAAACTTTCTTTAAGCCAGTTTTTCCCAGTGTGTGTTAGGAAAGGTATACAAAATAGAATGGTCAATGTATTACCCTTAATCATAAAGATCCATAAGTAAACAGAGCACATGGCCTTCTTCAAACTTTTCTTTTAAATTGGGAGTATTTTTCTTTGGGCATCTTGTAAAAATGGCCACAGAGATACTACTTTAAAAGAACTGTATTTTACCTAAAAGTTGGAATCTTTGCAAGAACTTAAGCCAGGGTTCAATAACTTTACTTTGCAAATAAATTTCTTCAAATGGCATGATCTATAATTTGCATTTCTTAGTGCAAATTCACTTTTTCAGAAACACAACTCAATACATACTGCAGATAAGACTTGAAGGGTCTGATTATTTCTTCACTTTGATCTGGAATTTCACCTGCAAATTTATAGCCTTAAGAGTTCTACTACTTGACATTAATCCCTCCATAGTTACTACTGCTAAGTAAAAAATCTTAGTTGAAAAATTATGATTTTAAAATGAAAATTGAATAGCAAAACAGTAAGTTATTTTAACCCTGAAACAACCATCCTTTTGAGGACCATGATAGCAATTTCCTGTATGTCTTCAAGGTATAGAGAAATAATTTTAGTTCAGCCTAAGGAAGCATTCTTAAATAGGATGGATTACTTTAAGGTGCTCAGAAAGTGTTTGAGGATATGAAGGGAGATTAAACATTTTTATGGATGAATGTTTTAGCCAATGTTTATTTATATAGTAATTAACTCGTGAATTTAAACTTTATTTATCTGAAATTGCTTATTTGTTTGTTTGGCTTTTATAATGCATAAGAAAGCCTGCAATTGGTTTTTAGTTTCTGCTGGCTATAAGGATAGCAACTTTCTTGGTTATTGTTTATTTATATCATACCTTTACAAATTTGGGACTAAATCTACATGTCATATATGATAACAGTTGGTGAAATTCAGGAAACCATGACAATTTTAGGCCAGTATTGATGTTTATGATTCTTTTCTGAGGCCATATAACAAAATAAACATGGTGGGTAGCTGTAGACATTTAGGATAACCATCTCATCCTGAAGCAACTGTACCCCATTTATTTGAGGTAATCAATGATAACAAAAAAAGAGAGAAAAGAATAAGATGATAGTAGCTAAGATTGAAATAGACATTATAAAGAGGGGTTTATGTAGAAAAATCTGATTTAGAATCATAGCATCAAAGTGGTTCCCTTTTCCACAGCACCTTTTTCTTTTCAAGTAATCTAAAATTATTTACTTTAAAATGTTTGAACATTGATGTGGCTACATCACTGTAGTAATCTGATTTTAAGTCCTTTGGGTATAGGCCAAGGAGGGGGATAGCTGAGTCAAATGGTGGATCCATTCCAAGTTTTCTAAGGAATCTCCACACTGCTTTCCAGAGTGGCTGCACCAATTTGCACTCCACCAGCAATGTGTGAATGTACCCTTTTCCCCACATCCTCGCCAACACCTGTTGTTGTCTGTATTCTTAATAAAAGACATTCTAATTGGGGTAAGATGAAATCTTAAGGTGGTTTTGATTTGCATTTCTCTTATAACTAGGAATGTTGAACATTTTTTTCATAAATCTGTTGATTGCTTGAAGATCTTCTTCTGTAAAGTGTTCATTTCTTTGGCCCATTTGTTGATTGAGTTATTAGTGTTCTTGGTGTAAAGATTTTTGAGTGTTTTGTAGATTCTGGAGATTAGTGCTCTATCTGAAGTGTGTGTGGCAAAGATTTTCTCCCACTCTGAAGGCTCTCTCTTCACATTCCTGATTGTTTCCTTTGCTGAGAAAAAGCTTTTTAGTTTGACTCTATCCCAATCATTGATTCCTGCTTTTATTTCTTGCGCTTTGGGAGTGATATTATATATACACAATGGAATATTACTTAGCCATAAAGAAGAATAAAATTATGGCATTTGCAGGTAAATGGATGATGTTGGAGACTCTTATGCTGAGATCAGCCAATCCCAAAAATCCAAGGGCTGAATGGTCTCTCTGATAAGTTAATGATGATGCATAATGCGGGGTGGAAGGGCGGCAAGAATGGAGGAAGGATAGATAGCATAGAGGGAAGGGAGGGCTGGGGTTGGGATCGGGGGGGTAATAATAACAGAATGTGTGACAGACATCATTGCCCTGTGTACATGTATGAATGCACAGATGGTGTGACTCTACTTTGTGTACAACCAGAGAAACAATAGCTGTACTCCATTTGTGTTCAATGAATCAAAATTAAATAAAAATATTTTTGAAACTAAATGAAGGTTATTAATTAGTTATACTTTACATGAAGTACAGTCAACCATGCAATAGAATAATATTTTTTCTGCCTATATATGGACATTCCTCTGAAATTTTAGTCAGGTTTCACTAACATGTAGTGGGTAATCATAGGTTCAGAAAATAATAAGGTATTGCACAATCCCCAAATGAGGTGGGATATTGCTCTTTGGTAAAGATCCTTAAGGGTGATTGGCATTTTCACTTCATCCTAGAAATAGGAATTCAGATAAAAAAAAAACTTTGTATATTGCAAAACTGTTCCCTAAGAACTAAAACAGCTCCTTGCATTATTTTATTGTATTATTTGTAGAAATATCATAAAGTATTTATGAGCAAAAGAAACACATAATTAATCACTTATAATTTTACTATTCAGAGAGATAATTATAGAATATTTTTTGTGTTTTGTAAACAGATATATTATTTAAAAAGAGAAATGTGATCTGCAGTTTTCCCTTTAAATGTACTATAAATAAATTATTTTGAAGAATACACATTTTATTATCACTGATAGACCAGTGAAACTATATGAATTACATATGAGAGTTCATTGTATTATGTATTGACAACTCTTCTGTAGGTTTGAACTATTTTTGAAAATGAAATTGTCTAATGAATGTATATTATTTCATTGTAGAGCTATATCACCTTTATTAATCAATTCCCATTTAGCATTTCGTTTTTTTCCACTGTTTTCAACTAGAAAGCCTCAAATGCTGCTAAACATTCTAATACCTGGTGGGCTCAAAGTCACTGCCATAATTACTGGATTTTGAACCATTCTGCTTCAGCCAGGACACACAGGTGTTGTATCTCCATTACCACAGACAGTGCCACCAAAGAGCTCCATAACAGTCCTATGATAGGAGAAACCACACAGAAGTATAGATGCTCCCTTTCTTTTGCCTTCCTAATCTCATGCAGGTGCATGTACTTGGTAGAAATTCATTCTTCTAGGAGAAAAGAGATATTGCAGCCATAAAAGTGCGACAAGATGAGGAGGGATCTAGCAAAGATGGGTACTGAGCTACCATTGGAGAGGGCAAGGAAGGACAGCTGAGAAAAATTTCTTTGAAGTGCTCAGCATTGAGTTCAGTACAAGACCATGTGCATGCTGGGTTGATGGAGGCAGTGTAATAAGCTGGGAGAAATTTGTCCCAGGTACTCCAAGACCACAGCCGCAGCTGTTGAAGGTTAGGGTAGGGCAACAGGGACAGCAAGAAGTCTTCTCTAGATCAGAAAAATAGACAGAACTGGACAGCAAAGGCCATTCCACATGACAAAAAAATAAAGCAAAATTCATTCAGGTTGTTTAACTAAGAGAGATGGCTCATGGTTTGGAGAGCTGGAAGCTCTGGAGTAACATCAGGAATCAGATCTCACCTTGAAGTTCACCACAAATCACATCGCTAACATAAGCTAGTAGTTTATGATCCAGTTCCTTATGCATACAAAAACATTATTGCCAGGAAGAATTTTCCAAGGGCTCAGAGCTCATTTTGTACAAGTAACCAAGGACTCATCTTGAAAATAGGCCTTTCTTAGAATGTTCAGGGTGGGGTAAGCAAGGACTGTTGAGTAACTCTTTCCTACAAAGAAATAATAAAATGGTTTGTTCATGTTGAAATAAAAAATGATCTTCAGGAAAGAATAGAAGCACATAAAATACAATTACAATGGACCCAAAAGGTAAATATAATGGACATTTAGTGGGCAAAATAATGGATACTTTTATATTATTTGTATATATACCCTAGGATGACAAAATTAAAAGTGCTGTGAATACCATATGTTGGTAAGTATTTAGAATAATTAAATCTTTAAATATTACTGTCACTTAAAAATGATTTAGTGATTTCTTATAAATATCTATCATCCATATTACTCTAAAATACAGTCAAGAGATTTTTCAAGAAGAAATGTAAATATGTCTGTACAAAGACATGCTCAAACATGTCTATGAAAACAGTATTCATTATAGCCCAAACTAGAAACATGTGGAATATCTATGAGCAGGGGAACACAGTAAATTGTGACTTCTTCATATAATGGAATGCTACCTAAAAAGGTAGCATATCATGGATGAATCTCAAAACACTGTAATTTAAAAAGAAGCTGGGCATGGGAGTATATATTATGCTATTTCATTTACATAAAGTCCTAGAGATAATTTACCAAAAAAAATTAGTATTTATCTTTGGATTGGAGTGTCATTAGATACAAACAGTAATACTTTTATACCCAATGTAAATGCTAAAAGATCTTCAAAATATTCCCTATCTTTTTGAGAGACACAAAAACTTCTAATATAATGCTACTGAGGTTAAGCATAAAATACTGTTGGGAAAAAAATCTTAAAAGTTATTCACTTATCAATAAAAAAATTAGAGAAGCTAAAATATACTTATCTAGAGAATACATATTAGCCAACATTACCCAACATCAAGAAAATCTCAGCATGAATGTTAAAATAATCATTAGATTCTAAGTCTGATAAAATTACTATAATTTTATATTCAGTGAATTCTTCAGTTTGCACAGGAGGCTCCTTAAATCTGAATTTTTCAAGAGGCTGCTGTTCAGTATTAAATTTCCAATCACCAAATGTATCTCAAAAGATGAAATCAAAAAAATTGTTAGCTTCCATAGACTGTAGGCAGAGTTTATTTAGCAAAAACCTTTTTAGGGAACTAAGGAAATCTGTGCAGTTGGCAAAGAAGGCCACAATCTATAGTATGGTCTTTTAATCTGTTGGCATCTTTAAAAGCATTTATTATAGCAGTACAACTTTCAGCTCCCTTTGAGAAAATCTTTTCCAGCGCTATGTAAGATGTCATGTGGTTATGTTCAGAAATATCTTCTCCACAGATCTTTTCATCACATTTAAAATTCATGCAGGTTTTTAAAGCAAGTTGTTCTTATAGACCTATTGCTTCATTAAAAATAGTCTATTCATGACCACGTTTTCACTGACTTGTTAGTTTTATTTGAGATTATCAATCCCCTTCAATTTACCAAATAAACTATAAATTTAGGTCAGATTTGTAATTGTCCGGATTTTGTCCTGATATTAGTAAAGAAGTTTTATGTGGAAGAAATAGGGAGAGATTTAACATATTCTTTGGAGTCTGAGACTTGATACTTCACTTTCTGACCCTTTTGTAGTTTCCTTAAAAATCTTACTAGATATAGAGAATTAAATTTTATAGGTTTCTTCAGTGTTCATTCTAATGATATGTTTTGGACAGGGACACATGAATTGGTTGATTCTATAGCATTTACACATTGTTTCTTAAAATAAATATGCCTGAAAATAAATCAGAACTTCACAAATGCACAAAATTATTACTGGATAAAAAATACCTAGGAATACCTAAGGAATGATATTACTTGAACAAAATATTTGTAGATCAAGTTGCTGTGCATATATAGTATGTATTCTCAACCCTGCTGTCCTAATAATTACATCATCAGTAAAATGCACAAAGAAAATTTATGGAGAAATGTTTTAAAAAGATAGCAAATCCATCTTTAGAAACCATCCGTACAGTGAGCTATGTGCATGAAACAGATTTTCTTTAGCCTTCTTTTTCTTTGTTTCTTGTCCCTTTAAACATTTTCTTTCTGGGCTTCCTTATTAATCTTCTTTTCTTCTTTTTCTATTTCATTTTCTTCTTGGAAGGCATTTATTTAACAAGCAAGTGCTTATATCCAATGTGTCTTCTAATCTCTCACTTAAAAATTCCCCCATTTTGATCAGTTTTATTTCATAGTTGCATTTGAATTCAATTCAGCCAGCCTGGGGGCTAGTATTTCATTACTGTTTGCTTTTTACAGTAATCTGGAAGAAATGCATTTGGTGTTTCAGAACTAGTTGCTGAGGGGTATAATTCAAACACAATTGTCCTTTGTTGAGAGCAATAGGTTATTGGTTTGGGTTAGAACTACTGAGTGTGCTTGGGTGATTGGAAGTCTCAGCAATGAGTTCTGAAAACTCTGACTTTTGCTAAAAGGAGTAAAGGAAAATAAATATGTAGTGAGAATTTGTGTGCCAGGTTCTATAGTAAGTTCATGCTTATATAATGTTGGTTATTTCAGAATTAACATGATTTTCTCTAAATTCCAAAAGCTTGCAATTTCAGATAGAAGAAGCTTCATACTCATAGAGTAGGTAGTCCTGAAGGCAAAGGAAAATTATAATCAACTGGATCTCCTAGTCAAATAAATGCACTCAATTCAGCAGCACAAGGACCATTTCCACAGCAAATACTTCACCTGAGCATGAACTGAAATTAAAAGGGAAAAGCCTATACAGATGTGTCTTTTACTATGAATAACACGCAGAAGTACACAAAGAATAAAATGTTTCCTGTTATTTTCAAAGTTCATCTGTCAGGAAAACACATACGTTACATGTATAAAACACATATTTGTGAAAACAGTTTGCAGTTCACTTATTATGGCAACATAATAATCATCAAAAATTTCAGATCAATGAAAATACATACTTTTGAAAGTGTCTCTTAAAAGATATAATTATTTGCAAATATTATGCAAGAAACAAAAATCATGTTTATAAGATATATTTTAATCATGTTGTAAATCTACTGTCATTGTAAACAAAAGATCACTGTATTGACACTGTATGTTCCTAATTAAGCATGCTCTATAGTTAATTGCTATTGCTATTTATTCTAAGAGAAGAACATAAGTCAACTCTCCTTGGTAAAGCTAATTATGTTTTGATAATATCAAAATCATTCTTAAAATACATAGTAGCAATGCATTTTATAATGCATCAAATAAAATAAATTATAAGCAGCATGAGAAATTTTCAAATCTGTATATATGTATACATTTATGTGCATGTATGTGTGTGTGTGTCTGTTTATGTGTGTGTCTGTGTAATTAATTTGATACTGATTAGAACAGATGTTAATGAGGCCAAAGGTTGTAGTAATAGCTGTAGTTAGCAATTACGTTATTTGTAGCAAATTACATTATTTAAATAACCAACATTAAACCTTGGTAGCATTAATAGTTGATCATTTTTTCTTTGTTTATAGTCATGAAAAGAAGAGATAGAAATAAATGTTAGATGGTTCTCTAAGATAACATAACCACTAGTAACTTTTCTTATCAATCTGCTATTTGCTTATGCAGACTAGTGCTAAGTTGAAGCACAGCTGCCAGTTGCTTTAATAATTCCTTGCTCTGCCAACTGTTTTGGTTAAGAATATGAAGCAGTAAGCAACACAGTGATCACAAAATTCATGTAAAACTGTATATCGAGAAAAAGTCATCTGTATTGACAAATTACTGACTTGACTTTATTGTGATATTTAGCCAATTGCTGATCTCTTAGTCTCAGTTTTGTCAATTGTAAAATAGGCATAATAATGCTAATATTGTTCTTATAGATTGATTGTGTCCTCCTAAAATCATATGTTCACACAATGATCTTCGATGTGGTTGTGGTTGAAGGTGGTACCTTTGGAGGTCATTAGGTCTTAAAGGTGAACTCTCATCATGTGAGTTTAAGGAGAGACAAAAAAGGATCTCTCTCTCTCTCTCTCTCTCTCTCTCTCTCTCTCTCTGTTTTCTACCACTTGGTTATACAATGAGGAGAGAGCCATTGTGGACCAGGAAAGTCACTGTCACCAAAAGCAAGAACTGTGAGAAGTAGATGTTTCGTGCTCAACCCCAGCCCACCCCAGTCTATGGTATTGATAGAGAAACTCAAACTGACTTAGACAACTCCTTTACCTATTTCAAGAAGTTATTATGGGAAGCAAAAGTGATTATATCAGAAACAAGTTTTAAAATTGCAAAACATATAAACCATATTTTCCTATGATAAAACCAGAAAATATCCAATTGGAGCACAATCAAAACAGACTCCAATATTCCTAGGCTTCCTGAATCCCTTTCTTCTTGGAAAGGGAAGCCTCTAGAAAAGCTTCTCTGAGAATCCTGGACCTAATCCCTACCATGTGTTCTCTAGTTCTGCATGTCTCGCTCAGGTTCATGTTTCAGTGACATGAAGGACTTGGGCTGCCAACACAGCATCTGTCCTCACTCTTTCAGTTTTATTGGCATCAAGCATGAGAAATTTGATGTTGTTTTCCAAGTCCTAGTTCATACTTCTGACCTTTGTTTTGGGCAGTGTTCAGGTTGTATGTTGAGTTTTCTAACCCTTCATATACTTATTGAATCGGTTCTTAAAGGGGATACCTTACTCACTATAATTCCTTAGAATTAAAACTTAAATGTGGCATAATTTCCTTTGGAGACTGGTTTAAAAATGGTTTGAGTGATTAATGCAGATTATCACAGTCATTTTTTTTTCATGTCATATCACGTGTCTTGGCAGTCCTCAGACATCTTAACTCTCTCAAAGCTGTGTGGTCATGCCTCACTATTCTCTTTTCTTAGACCACTGTACACTTCGTGAGGTAATCCAGTTGACTCTGTCATGTACATGGAGCCAGAATTCAACTGTATCTCACCACCTCCTCTGCCTCCACTCTTGTCCCATCTAAGGTGATTCCAGTAGCCCCCAGGACTCACCCCACACCCAGTCCAGTCTCCCTTATATAGTCTGTTCTCAGAATAGCAGCCAGAGCTGTCCATAAAAACTTAGACCATGTTGATCTCTGATTCTCCTTTCACTCTAGGCGGAAACTAAAGCTCATATATGGCCTAAAAAGCCCTACAATATCTGATCTTCTTACCTGATGAACCCCATCTCCTGCTACTCTTCATTTTGCTCACTCTGTTGTAGTCATAATCTTTCAGTGAGAAAGTCTATTACCCTGTACTATCACAACACTTAGTAGACTCTAAATAATCTAATTGACTATGTTTACTGTTTCCCCACTAGAAGCTTAGGCACAGGAGGACATGTGGGCATACTTGTCTATTTTATTTACTGATGTACTCCTGCAATTTAAATTACTGCCTGGTACTTAGTAGGTTCTGAAGTATGTATTCTATGAATGATTAATTGCTTTTATTATGTCCATCCAGAACATTAGCCATGGAATCAAGAACAGCCTTTGTCTTTTCTACTCCAAGTGCCTCAATTCAAGATTTTTATCTTTAGTTCTCAGCATATCCATAGGGGCCTTCTACCAAAAGAAATTCTGGCAGCCACCTGCCTTCTGTGATGGGCATAGTAGTCTATGGAGACCAAAAAGATCAAGACTCTTTCTGGAATCCAATCCAAATGTTTCTGCTAATTTAAAAAATTATTTTCATGGCCCCTTATTAAATAAATGTAAGCAGTGTTTAAGCAACTTAATCAATCTGAAGATGCATTTTAATAGAAAAGTTTACTTGGGAATGTATGTATATATAGAAGAAAATTTGTCTAATCCAGATGTAACTAATAATTTCTTGGCAAGGTATATAGCATGCTTGACATTTCCAGGATTGTTACAAATATATTGTTTAAAATTATTTCCTTCATTCCCTTTACCATTTATCAAATCATTTTATCAAATAACTCTGTATTCTGGGAAAGACTGTCACCAGTTTAAGTAAGATTGTTAATAGGCCAAACCAAAGCAAACACTGCAGAAATGGAAATGCCAAGGAGAGAAGTGACATGATAAAACTGGTGTTATTGAAGTGGAAAACAGTGTAATGTTTAAAAGCATGAATAGCTGAGATATTCACTTGTCTGAAAAACATTGTTCTTCACTGAAACACTTCCACTTTCGTTTAATTCTACATCAAAGATGTTTCTTTGAAAGTTTGACATAATTAGTGATTTCTTTTATTACTCTTTCAAATGAAATTGAACAAAGATTGTGGACAGGCATAATGTGAATTAGCAAACTGGCATGAATTAATTGGAAGTCCTAGACTTTTATTTATGCTAGTATTTAATTTGGCTATCATATATAGTAAGTAGAAAATGAGGAGCAATAAGAACTCTACTATTTGACTTAAATTTGTGGAATATACTAAATATTTCATAGAAGTAGTTTCCATACCAGGTTTATGATGTGGTTTGTATCCATGCCTTTATCTGTGTGTAAATAAATCTTCAATAAATATAATGATTTTCTATGAATTTAAATTTTAAAAAATTCTCACAAAACCAATAAATTAATAAATAAGCTTTTAAAAATTTTTTCACATGTTCTGATTTTACTTTCAAACAGATCTTAGGTGGTATAAACCAGACCCATTATAAGATTACAAATTTACCCTAGAGATTGTGCTGAAGACCATACTCTTAGTGTAAATTATTGGAAAATATTCAACAAAATATAAATTTTATGAATTTTTTTGTCATAAAACAAGACTCCCTTCTATGATATCCTTAGCTTGTTTATAAAGATCTAGAAAACTTAGTCATGTAAAATAATGTTGCAATTGACTGAAAATTGAATATATAGTGAAGGACCATTCTGCATTGCTAGTGATAAGAGTTATTAGTATAAGAATAAAACAACCAATGGGAGGTTTTAATTATCTTGCTGGGGGTTGACATCCTGTCCCATTCTCAGTCAGATGACTATAGTGAGATTGTGTTTCCCCTCACTTGCTCCTAACTGACTAAACCCAAACATTGCAGACCTTCTCTCTATCAGCAATGGACAGTTCATAGATGGATACATTATGCAGAACCGAAAAGGTAGTGAGATGTTGACTGTCCTTTAAGAAACAGGAGATTATTTTCTTGTCTTTGAAAGATGGGAAGGACCATCTTTCTTTTCCTTGATGGTGTGAGATAAAACAGTGACCTTCATTTTACTGTTACGGTGGGGAAGTCTGGAGCTGTTGAGAAGCAATGGTGTGGAGCATGAGGGGAAGGCCAAAACCTGGAAGAGCAGTCAGAGAGGCAGAGAAGAATTCTGTCCTTAGTTATAAAGTTAAAGCTACTGGATCAGTTCTGATCCATTTTAGACTTTCAGTTAAGAAAGTAGCATGTTCCTCTTATTGTTGTAGTTGAATATTTTTTCCTCTCTTGAAATATAAGTGATTATTTGTATGGAAAGTGTGATTAGAAGTAGATGGTAAAATAACAGAAACTCAACTGAAAATATAATGCAGAATAATTAAGACCCCCTCATCCCCCACCACATAAGGAGGTAGATGATCCTTAATATATCATAGTCAAATAGCTGGGGAAATCAGGGATTCAATCCAAGACTGCAAAGTTGGGTATTGATAGAAAAGCTTTTCACTATGTTGGTATATGATGTCTATATGCTATAGCTTCCAGAAAGTCTATATGTTAGAGATAAAGTCACTTTAAAGCACAATTAGACATAAAAATGGGTAGATACCTGGAAAACAGTTGAATTTCTTGACAACAGTAACATTTAGACCCAACTGTCCAAGAACATTCTAGAGCTACTGCTTCTGGCACTCCTCAGATGCAAAGGTCATTTGTTCCAAAATCTTATCCTCAACCTTCCCACTTATGGGAAATGACAGTCTTCCAGATGTATTCCAATCAATTTCCTTTTGCTTAAATAAGCTGGAATAATTTTCTATTGCATGTAACTTAAGAAACATAAATGATTAGCTGTATCTCACACATTAATTTTTTCCACTAATCTTTGTCAACTTAAATAATTTCAAAAATGTATTTTGAATGTTCTTTCATATGTATTCACTGTCGAATCAGCCCTCACTTTAAAAATAAGAATTACTCAATTTAAATAGTATGTATTCCATGTTGAAAATGCATTATTTTTCCCAAATTTTTTTATTTCATTACCATTATGATAATTTTTACCCTGAACTCATTTCCTTCTTTTGGTTTACTTCTAAAGCCTCCACATGGCCCCCTTGCAATTGGTAGGAACCTTATGATCCATCCATTTCCCCCATTAATAAGGATATTTTAAGGCCTCGAGGGCCTGAAGTCTCACAGTGATTATCATAGACTTCTAGAGGTTTAAAGAACCTGGTGTCTCTACTTGCCCACATGGGAAGGTTAAACACTCTCTGGAGGAAAAAATCACTTCTATGGTATCAATTATTTTCTAGACGAAGGGAGAACTATTGAACAGGCTATGAATTTGGATTTCGTCATCATTTGGTATGTTGAAATCAGAGTTCTTAAAGAGTAGTACATTCACGGGAAAAAATTTAATTTACTTCTGAAAATGTTTCTTTAAAGAAGTAAGTTCATACAAAAGATCAATGAACATGTATTGAAAGCTTAACATACACCAAGTGAATAAGTTGTAGATTTTACTCAGTAATGGTGGTAATGGGTTGATTTTATTTGATATAAATGAAAATTTTAAAAAAATGGAACAAAAATTTTGATTTCTGAGTCTAATTGATCTTTGCTTCTAATTTTCATGTTCTTTCTGAATAGAATCAGAGAGCCTTGTGACTGGATAATAGAAATTTCTCCCTACAATATCAAATTAGTCCTCTTTATCCTAGAAAGGAAGAAGAGGTTAACATTCACCAAGTAGATTCCATTCAGTAGAAACTTTGAAGAGATTGAAAAGAAGAATAATAGTTTCTGTCATTATTTTTGGCTTTTCTATCGCTATCACTGCCTTCTTACCTTTGTAGAGGATGTAGCCCCATGCTCTTTGGTGACATTGGTGAGTCTTTTGAGAAATTGGTCTGTCCTATTGGTTTTTATATGTCTTTTTCCAGTAATGATCCGTGTATAGAAAAATACATAATGCATGCAATTACCCTTTGAACATATTTGTTCTTATCATGAAGAACATGAAAGACTCAGTTCTATGAAATAGTCCTTGGAGAAGATTCTCCCTAGTCAACCATTTATTTCCTGTATATTTAAGATAATAGATACTTAATATAGTCTTGGAAATAAAATAGAGTTCATAATTACCTATTGACTTCTGAGATCATCATTAATCAACAATAAAACAAATTAGCCCTTTGACTAATAATACCATATACCACAATTCGATAAATTCTACACATTTTAACTTAGGTAGTTAATTTTTTGTATTGTCCCACACTTAAGTACATATAGACTTTTGTTACTGTTACACTAATTGTTACATATAAACTAATTTTATGTAGGCTGACGAAAAAAAGGAAAGAGTTTGTACTAATTTCCTCTATGGATTTTTTGGGGGTTTTTTTTAGAACCAGGGATTGAACTCAAGAGCACTCGATCACTGAGCCACATCCCCAGCCCTATTTTTGTATTTTATTTAGAGACAGGGTCTCACTGAGTTTCTTAGCACCTTGCCCTTGCTCAGGCTGACATTGTACTCGCGATCTTCCTGCCTCAGCCTCCCGAGCCACTGGGATTACAGGTGTGTGCCACCACGCCCGAATCCTCTATGGATTTTTTAAAGGCTATATAATTGTGGAGCAGGAATTAGAAAACTTTCTGTGAAAGACCAGATAGCAAATATTTTTGGCTTTCTGGACCATGTTAGGCCGTGTTGCTACTACTCTATGTTTCAGGAAAGTAGTCACAGATAATAATAACAATAATAAGCAAATAGTAATGACTACATTAAGAATAAACAAATTTTATTTACAAAATAATTGAAAACAGGTCAGATTTAGCTTATTGGCAAGAGTTTGCTGACTCCTACCTTGTCATGTGAAGAATTTTTCCTTAAGGTGTCAATTCAGACAAGAGCAGAAATAATAACCAGAGAGTTGACACAGGTTATAGGCATCATTTTGAAATTTCTTTTAAAAAGCCCTCTTTAAATGTTAGAGTTCTTCTTAACACTACATTCAAGAAAATGTGGTCCTCTCTAATCAGGACTTGTGAGCATCTAAAGAAAGCATCTCCTGTTAGCCCCAGACTCCAAATTTCTGTCTGATTGTATTTGTGATTCTTGTCCACCTGCTAGGCAAACGAAGCCCTAAGAAAAGTAATTCTATGTTATGATTCCTTACAAAGGATAAAGAATCCATGATATGCTTGTAATGATCCAGGAAAACAATTGAAGAAAAAATAAAATCAAAAGTATTATGTAGGTCTTTTTGTTTATATCGCCTTCACAAAGCAGAAGGGTCTTTAAACTAGAAATAGAATAATATTATCTCTGACTTAAATGAGGATGCCTGAGAGAGGATGATTCACTGGGAACTTGAAATTTGTCTTGGGGAATAACAGAACTCTTTTCCATAAATTGCTTTAAATGCTTAGAACCTGTTAAGTTACATCGCGTATCATGAAAAAGGCATCAGAGCACTTGATATTTCTGACAAAATGGTGGGAGGAGAAATTCATGCATCAAATGAGAAGTTGATGATTCTGAAAGTCCTATCCTCTTTATGTTTCAGACTTGAAAACATCCTGCTTTTAGACTCCCATATGATGAGGAAATTTCACCCAAGATTCACATTCCAACAACCTATATTCACACAATGTAAACTTTTGTTTTTCATTGGTTCATTTTAATTATACATTACAGTACAACCCATTTTGATATAGTTATACAGCATGGAATAAATCTTTTTTTTTCACAATGTAGATTCACACGATTCATATAATCTTACATATACATAGGGTAATAATGTCTGTCTCTGTCTACTATTTTTCCCTCCCTCTCCCCCTCCCATCCCATTTTCCTCTACACCATGCATACTTCCTCCATTCTTTTCTTAACCCTCCCCATAAACCCCCTCCCCCCATTATGTATCAGCATCCACTGATCAGAGAAAACATTTGGCCTTTGGTTTTGTGGGCTTGGCTTGTTTCACTTAGCATGATATTCTCCAACTCCACCCATTTACCAGCAAATGCCATAGTTTTATTCTTCTTCATGGCCGAGTAATATTCCATCGTGTATATATACCACAGTTCTTTATCCATTCTTCAATTGAAGGGCATCTAAGTTGGTTCCACAATCTAGCTATTGTGAATTGAGCAGCTATGAACATAGATGTGGCTGTATCCTTTTATTTTGCTGATTTTAAGACCATTGGGTATAAACCAAGAAGTGGGATAGCTGGGTCAAATGTTGGTTCCATTCCAAGTTTTTTGAGGAATCTCCATAATGCTTTTCAGAGTGGCTGCACCAATTTGCAACTCCACCAGCAATGTACAAGGGTGCCTTTTTCCCCACATCCATGCCAACACTTATTATTGCTTTTATTCCTGATAATAGCCATTCTAATTGGAGTTAGATGAAATCTTAGCATGGTTTTAATTTGCATTTCTATAATTACTAGAGATGATGAGCACTTTTTCATATATTTGTTGATCACTTGTATATCATCTTCTGTGAAATGTTTGCCCAGTTCCTTAGCCCATTTATTGATTGGGTTCTTTGTATTTTTGGTGTAAAGTTTTGTAAGTTCTTTATAAATTTTGGAGATCAGTGCTCTGTCTGAAGTGTGTGTGGAAAAGATTTTTTCCCACTCTGTAGGCTCTCTTTTCACATTATTTATTGTTTCTTTTGCTGAGAAAATTTAGTTTGAATCCATCCCATTTATTGATTCTTCCTTTTATTTCTTGCACTCTGGTGGTCTTGTTGAGAAAATCTGGTCCTAAGCCAATATGAAGAAGATTCGGGCCTACTATTTCTTCTATTTGGCGAAAAGTCTCAGGTCTAATTCCTAAATCCTTGATCCATTTTGAGTTGAGTTTTGTACAGGGTGAGAGATATGGATTTAATTTCATTTTATTGCATATGGATTTCCAGTTTTGCCAGCACCATTTGTTGAAGAGGCTATCTTTTCTCCGTTGTATGTTTTTGGCACCTTTGTCTAGTTTGAGATAACTGTACTTATGTGGGTTTGTCTCTGTGTCTTCTATTCTGTACCATTGGTCTACCTGTCTATTTTGGTGCCAATACCATACTGTTTTTGTAACTATTACTCTATAGGTCAGGTATTGTGATACTTCCTGCATCATTCTTCCTGCCCAGGATTGTTTTGGCTATTCTGGGTCTTTTGTTCTTCCATATGAATTTCATGATTGCTTTTTCTATTTCTATGAAGAATGTCATTGAAATTTTTATTGGAATTGCATTAAATTTGTATAGCACCTTTGGAAGTATGGCCATTTTGATTATAATAACTTTACCTATCCAAGAACATGGAAGATTTTTCCATCTTCTAAGGTCTTCTTCAATTTCTTTCTTTAATGTTCCATAGTTTTCATTGTAGAGGGTTTTCACCCCTTTTGTTAGATTGATTCCCAAATATTTTATTTTATTTGAGGCTATTTTGAACAGAGTTGTTTTTCTCATTTCACTTTCAGATGATTCACCGCTTATGTAGATAAATGCATTTGATTTTTGTGTGTTTATTTTGTATCCTGTTATTGTGCGGAATTCATTAATTAGATCTAAAAATTTCCTGGTGGAGTTTTTTGAATCCTCTAAATATAGGATCATGCCATCAGCAAATAGTGACAGCTTGAGTTCTTCTTTTCCTATTCATATACCTTTAATTTCTGTGGTCTGTCTAATTGTTCTGACTAGCATTTCCAGCACAATGTTGAATAGAAGTGGTGACAGTGGGCATCCCTGTCTTGTTCCAGTTTTTAAAGGGAATGCTTTCAGTTTTTCTCCATTAGGAATGATGTTGGCAGTGGGCTTAGCATAAACAGCCTTCACAATGTTGAGATATGTTCCTCCCATCCCTATATTTTCTAGAGTTTTGAGAATGAAGGGGTATTGTATTTTGTTAAATGCTTTCTCAGCATCTATCGAAATAATCATATGATTCTTAACCTTAAGTCTATTGATGTGATGAATTACATTTATTGATTTCTGGATGTTGAACCAACCTTGCATCCCTGGGATAAACCCCACTTGATCGGGGTGTACTATCTTCTTAATATGTTTTTGTAAGAGATTTGCCAGAATTTTGTTAAGGATTTTAGCATCTATATTCATCAGGGATATTGACCTAAAGTTTTCTTTTCTAGATGTGTCTTTGTCTGGTTTTGGTATCAGAGTGATGCTACCTTCATAGAATGAATTTGGAAGGGTTCCCTCCTTTTCTATTTCATGAAATACTTTCAGGAGTATTGGTGTAAATTCTTCATTGAAGGTCTTATAGAACTCAGCTGAGAATCCATCTGGTCCCGGGCTTCTCGTGATTGGTAGGCTTTTGATGGCTTCTTCTATTTCATTCCTTGAAATTGATCTGTTTAAATTGTGTATGTCCTCCTGGTTCAGTTTGGGAGGATCATAAGTCTCTAGAAATTTGTCGGTGTCTTCAAGATTTTCTATTTTATTGGAGTATGAGTTTTCAAAGTAGCTTCTAAGTATGTTTTGTATTTCAATGGTATCTGTTGTGATATTTCCTTTTTCATCATGAATTTAGTTATTTGAGTTTTCTCTCTCCTTCTCTTTGTTAGTGTGGCTATTTATCTATTTTGTTTACTTTTTCAAAGAACCAACTTTTTGTTTTGTCAATTTTTTGAATTGTTTCTTTTGTTTCAATTTCATTGATTTCAGCTCTGATTTTAATTATTTCCTGTCTTCTACTACTTTTGGTGTCATTCTGTTCTTCTTTTTCTAGGGCTTTGAGATGTCAAGTTAGGTCATTGAGTTGTTGACTTTTTATTCTTTTCTTGAATGCACTCAATGTAATGAATTTTCCTCTTAGTACTGCTTTCATAGTGTCCCAGAGATTTTGATATGTTGTATCATTATTCTCATTTACCTCTAAGAATATTTTTATCTCTGCCCTGTTGTTTTCTGTTATCCATGCTTCATTCAATAGCACATTATTTAATCTCCAGGTGTTGGAGTAGTTTCTGGTTTTTTTTGTCTTTTATTTCTAATTTCATTCCATTATGATCTGATAGAATACAAGGTAGGATCTCTACTTTTCTGCATTTACTAAGGGCTGCTTTGTGGCATAGCATATGGTCTATTTTAGAGAAGGAGCCGTGTGCTGCTGAGAAGAAAGTGTATTCGCTCATTGATGGATGGAATATTCTATATATGTCTGTTAAGTCTAAGTTATTCATCGTGTTATCGAGTTCTATGGTTTTTTGTTTAGTTTTTGTTTGGTAGATCTGTCCAGTGGTGACCGTGGTGTGTTAAAGTCACCCAGAATTATTGTGTTGTGGTCTATTTGATTCCTGTAATTGAGAAGGATTTGTTTGATGTAAATGGATGGGCCATTGTTTGGGGCATAAATATTTATGATCATTATGTCCTCTTGATTTATGATTCCCTTAAGCAGTATGAAATGTCCTTCTTTATCCCTTCTCACTGACTTTAGCTTGAAGTCCACTTTATCTGATATAAGGATGGAAACCCCCACTTTTTTACTGAGTCTGTGTGTGTGATAGGTTTTTTCCCATCCTTTCACCTTTAGTCTGTGGGTGTCCTTTTCTATGAGATGAGTCTCTTGAAGGCAACATGTTGTTGGGTCTTTCTTTTTAATCCAGTCTGCCAGTATATGTCTTTTGATTGATGAGTTTAGGCCATTAACCTTCAGGGTTATTATTGAGATATGATTTGTATTCCCAGTCATTTTGGCTTAGATTTGGTTTTTAACTTGACTTGGTTTCTCCTTTAATTGACTTTTCTTTTAGGGTAGGTTCTCCCTTTGATGACTTACATTGTTGTTGTTTGTTTCTTCCTCTTGGAATATCTTGCTGAGAATGTTCTGTAGTACAGGCTTTCTATGTGTAAATTCCTTTAACTTTTGTTTGTCATGGAAGGATTTTATTTCATCTTCAAATCTGAAGGTAAGCTTTGTTGGATATAGGATTCTTGGTTGGCAGCCATGTTCTTCAGAGCTTGAAGTATATTGTTCCAGGCCCTTCTAGCTTTTAGGGTCTGGGCTGAGAAATCTGCTGATATCCGTATTGGTTTCCCCCTATATGTAATCTGTTTCTTTCCTCTCACAGCCTTTAAAATCCTATCTTTATTTTGTACATTAGGCATTTTCATTATAATGTGTCTTGGTGTGGATCTGCTGTAATTTTGTGCATTTGGTGTTCTGTAAGCCTCCTGTAGTTGAATTTCCATTTCATTCTTCAGATTTGGGAAATTTTCCGATATTATTTCATTGAATAGGTTGTTCATTCCTTTGGTTTGTATCTTTGTGCCTTCCTCAATCCCGATAATTCTTAAATTTGGTCTTTTCATGATATCCCATAGTTCTTGGAGGTTCCGGTCATGATTTCTTCTTTGTTTGGGCAACTTTATTTTCAAGATTCAATATTTTGTCTTCATTGTCTGAGGTTCTGTCTTCTAAATGATCTAGTCTGTTGGTGATGCTTTCCATCAAGTTTTTAATTTGGTTTATTGTTTCCTTCATTTCAAGGATTTCTGTTTGGTTCTTTTTCAGAATCTCTATCTCTTTGTTGAGGTGATCTTTTGTTTCCTGTAGTTGCTCTTTCAGCAGCTTATTGGAATGGTCAATCATTGCCTGCATTTGCTCTCTTAACTCATCATTTGCTTCTCTGATCATTTTAATCATGTATATTCTGAACTCGTTTTCTGGCATTTCTTCTACTGTGCTCATTGGATTCTATTAGTGTAGAATCTTGGTTTGTTTGGAATACTTTCCTCCCGTGTTTTTTCATGTTGTTCATGTATCTTCCTCTCTAGCAATGCAGATCTAGGGTATTATCGTTTCTGCCCTATAGGCTTATAGTGACCCTATAGTTTTCCAAAACCTTTTCTTTAAGGAGGGGGGGGGATCAATATTAGCAACACCAAGTACAGACAATATGCAGCTCTAAACCAAATAGCCCCTATGAAGACTATTGTTACAGTAGTCTTTTTGTTACAATATTGTCATAATAAACAGAGAGGATGAGTTCAATTATTATCTGCAGTATAATAAACAGATGTGCAATAGGACTGCAGTTTCTAATGGAGGACAAAGAGGATGGGGAGGGGTGTAGGATGTAACTGCTAACCATGTAAGAAAAGAGTTCTAGATCATAGGAAGAGTGAAAGTGTAGTCAAAAGAAGTTGGTTGTTAGCATGAGAAAAGTGAGAAAAAGCCCTTGAGGAAAGAGGTAAACAAAAGGAAAGTAGAGAGCAAGAAAAGTAAAGAAATAAAAATTTAAAAGATTTCACAAAGGAGGAAAAAAATATCTACACTATAACTGTCATATACTATTCAAATCTCCCAGTCTTCAGTAGCCTGAGGCATGAGAGGTACCTGACAATGAGCTTCCAGTCTCCAGGCAGGAGTCTCAGGACGGGATTTGCCCCACTCAATGACAGTTTCCCCTTTGCGGATAATCCAAGATGGCTGCACTGGCTTCCAAATGTGTTGGCAAATGGGGAGATGCAGCACAGGGCGTGGGCACCAAGTCTGTGTGGGGTGCAATCGGTCGGGCTGGGCCCCTGGAGGTGGTGTGCTGTCAGTCAAGCCTGGGGTCCTGGAGGCGGGGTGCTGTCAGTCGGGCTGGCAGTCCGGCAGCTCCTGGCTTTTTTCCCCCCCAAATGGTGGCAGCCTCGTGTAACCAAACCTTTGAGTACTGTGACAGTGAACTTCCAGGCAACAGCAGGCAGCTGGTGATCCACTGATGGTCTGCAGGCTCCACAGGCTACTGGCAGAGGATGAGCAGATGAACCTCAGTTGGTGGGCGATGAGTAGGTGAAAGGCAGGCGATGGGCAGGCCAGAGACAGGCAAACTGGCAAATCACGTATGATAGGTGGCAGTCAGTGAGCAATCTGCACTCAGTTGCAGTGGCTACTCTGGTAGACTGCGGGTGATCGAGATAGACAGATGTGGTAAATAGCAGGGGATCAATGAGGAGTAAAGACTGCTTCACAGAGAAACGAATTTCCCTCTGTTCGAATCCTGAGTTATGGAGCAACAAGGAATGCAGCCTTCCTCTATTCTGCCATCTTGGATCTTCACAATGTGAAGTTTTTACACCAAAATTGCCAACACTTCTGGTAAGAAGTTAGTAAATTTTCTGTTAGAATAATATATATTTTATGTTGTTTTGCTTTTCTTAGTGTTTTAGCTATTATATATTTCACCACGTTGTGAATTTTTTTAAGGGAGAAGACTGACAGAAGTCTCTCATACACCACACACACACACACACACACACACACACAAACACACACACTACCATCAAAATGAAAAGAATAATCTAAAACATGATGTGGGGTCATTTGACAGTTGTATTATTCTTGTTTTGTTATGTGAAGTTGAAAAATATAAAAAAATTTATCAAAAAATTTTTCCTCTGAGTTGAAAGATTAGTCAAGGTAATGTTGGGGGAAGTTACTGATGATCCCATTTTATGGTAGTATTATTTTTATATAGAAACATTATGACAGAACCGAGTATTTAGAAACATTTTAATTAGTCTAAATGTATGTAAATGATTATAAAGGACACCATTAACTCTTTCTGTAGATAATATGAGAAAATTAAGAACAATAAAACTCAGCCTAATGATGAGAAAATACTTTCCTATTCCCTGAGAAATAAAGACTTAATTAGCTAGAATTTGGAGAGATCAGGTGTTCTGGTAATTTAGTTTTCTGAATAATGTAAGGTAAACAGAAAAAATTTTAGTATATACCCATTTCATTGCAGAGCTCCTAAAATAAAAATTATATCTTCTTTAGTAAATATAATTTACTGAAAATAATTTCATTTTATGGTTATTGTAGGTCATTCCAGAAAATTATCTTTCCCTTTTCTAAATTCACTTTATTGGAAACTCTTTCATGGCATTTATCACAATCTGCTTTGTGATGCATGTACTATTTTTTGTACCCATTTATGAATATCTCAAGGCTAGGGATGATGTATTTTCCTTCATTTGGCCCCATAATAAAAAACATAATACCTCATATGTAATACATGCTCAATAAAAATCAAATTGAATCATTATGAATTTCAATTATGACTGTGATATTATATATTCAGAAATTGCCTCTTCTGTATGAACAGAACACGGCAGAAATAGTTATGGTTGATTACAGGACTGCTAATCAAAATCTGATGTTCGATCTGCTTCATTAGGTCATGGACAAACCATAAATTCTCATAAAATTAAAAAATCATGGGTAATATTCAGGAGCATATAAAAATTTCTGCTAATCTGTGATCACATACTGCTTGAGAAGAAAGTGAAAGCTTTTATTTGTTAATTATTTATATTACACGAGAAATGCATGTTTTGAACATATGCTAGGAGCTGAAACAAAATGAAAAAAACTTTTCCACCCAAACTGCCATTAAAATACTAGTATTTAAATTTCCAGATTATTTATTAAGATATCTATATATCTTCACATTTATATCTTTCTATACATATAATACACATTTTCTTACAAAAGAGGAAATTGAAGTGTTAAAATCTTCTGTTTTTAATATTTACGAATACAATTTTTTTTACAAATACCATCTTATATAATCATTTTTAATGAGTGAACATTTTTACCCATATATTATTTAGCCCAATCTTAGTAGTGCACATTTTAATTATATTAAATCTTCATTTTCATAAATATTCTAATATTAAATTACTGTGTATATCATACCCATATCTGTCTACCTACTAAAATTTTTACAAGTGGAATGGTTAAAGGATATGTAGTTATTAAAGATTTTGAAAGATGTTGTCCTCCTGAAAAAGTTCACCTTTTTGTCACTAAAATATGGGTTAAATTTTTCATAGTCTGACATTTAAAAATGAATTTCAATATGTACTTCTGTATTTGGGTTTTATTTATTTATTTATTTTGACATTTGTTTTGCTATTGGTATTGTTTTCCACATTGCAATAATACTGATTAACTGCAGACAAGGCACTATAAACTTATTACTATTAGATTATTTTATTTGTTCTTTTCAGTTAAACTTTACAGTAGAATATATTTTGACATATTATACTTATATAGAGCACAACTTCTCATTCTTCTGGTTGTATGTGATGTGGAATTACATTGGTTGTATATTCATAGATGAACATAGGAAAGAAACATCCAAAACATTTTACCATCTTTACTATTACTATTCCCCCTTCCTCCGTGTCCCTTCATATTCCCCTTTGTCTAATCCAAAGTACTTCTATTCTTCCCTGCCACTACTTATTGTGAGTTATCATCTATACAACAACAACAAAAAAAACATCTGGCCTTTGTTTGGGGGGCTTGGCTTATTTCACTTAGCATGATAGTCTCCAGTTCCAGTCATTTGCCAGCGAATGCCAAATTTTAATTTTTTTAATGGCAGAGTAATATTCCATTGTGTATATATACCACAGTTTCTTTATCCATTCATCTGTTGAAGGGCATCTAGTTTGGTTCCATAGCTTGGCTATTGTGAATTGAGCTGCTATAAACATTGATGTGGCCACATTGCAGTAGTATGCTGATGTTAAGTCCTTTGGGTATAAACTGAGGAAAGAGGTATCTGGATCAAATAGTGATTCCATTCTGAGCTTTCTGAGGAATCTCCATGTTCTTTCCAGAGTGCTTTCAACAATTTGCAGTCCCACCAGCAATGTATGAATGTACCTTTCCCCCCACATTCTCACCAATATTTATTGTTACATGTATTCTTATTAATTGCCATTCTGACTGGAGTTAGTTGAAATCTCAGTGTAGTTTAATTTGCATTTCTTTAACTGTTAAAGATGTTGAACATTTTTTAATATATTTATTAACTGATTGTATTTTTTCTTCTGTGAAGTGCCCATTTAGTTCCTTTGCCCTTTTATTGATTGGGTTATTATTATTATTATTATTATTATTATTATTATTATTTTGGTAAGTTTTTCAGTTCTTTACATATCCTGGAGTTTAATGCTGTATCAGGTAGCAAAGATTATTTCCAATTCTGAAGAACCTCTCTTTACATTCTTGATCATTTCCTTTGCTGTGAATAAGCTCTATAGTTTGATCCCATCCCATTTGTTGATTCCTGATTTTACTTTTTTGTGCTGTAGGAGTCTTGTTGAGGAATTTGGTTATTAAGCCAATATGATGGAGAGTTGGGCCTACTTTTTCTTCTAGTTGGTGCAGGGTCTCTGGTCTAATGCCTAGGTATTTTATCCACTTTGAATGGAGTTTTGTTCAGTATAAAATATAGGGGTTTAATTTCATATTGCTGCATATGGATTTCCAGTTTTCCCAGCACCATTTGTTGAAGAAGTTCCAATGTATGTTTATGGCACCTCTGTCTACTATGAGATGACTGTATTTGTGTGGGTTTGTCTCTGTGTGTTCTATTCTCTACCATTGGTCTTCATGTCTGCTTTGATGCAAATATCATGCAGTTTTTGCTACAATAGCTCTGTAGTATAATTTAAGGTTGGTATCGTCATGCTTCCTGCTTCACTTTTCTCATGGAGTATTGCTTTGGTTATTCTGGGCCTCTTATTTTTCCAAATGCATTTCACAACTGTTTTTTCATAGTTTTACAAAGAATGTCATTGGAATTTTAACAGGAATTGCATTAAATCTGTATAGTGCTTTTGGTAGCATGTTTTGACAGTATTAATTTTACCTGTCCAAGAACATGGGAGATCTTTCCATCTTCTAAGGTTGTCTTCAATTTCTTTCTTTAGGGTTCTGTAGTTTTTATTGTAATGGTTTTTCACCTATACTGGTATTTCTTAATCTCGGGGTTCTTCACTGTTTCTTCAGCTTTCTCCTCACATTTCCACACTTTGACTTGTCAGGGGGTGCCACAGGGATTCCGACACTGCTGCACTTTGCCTATCCTCCAAGGCCCTCTTTTGAAATCTTGGTGGAAGCTTCCATGACCCTCCAAACTTTAACATCCTGCATTCTGGCAGAACCAGCACCATGTGGCTGATGCCAAGGTCTGAGGCCATCTGGAGCAGTAGCCAAGCCTCCAGGGACTCTTGCTACAGTAAACTCTGAGTGTCTGGGTGGCTGTGCATATTGAAGAAACTTCTTAGGCCTCCTTGTGCAAGAAGGTGCCCCACTGGTCTCTTCTCAAGAGAATTTTCACCTTTACTCCCTTGAGCTTGAGATGGGTGTGATTTTGCCAGCTCCTAAAATGCCCTTAAGCCATCTTTCTTATTGTCTTGGGCAAAGTCTAGCATTTCTTGGTGGCAGAAATGCCTTTAACAACCACAACTTCTTTAGCTCTAGTTTTACTCCTGCCTTTCAAGTCCATGTTTTCCAAATCTTTCTGTTGTTTTTCTGCTCCTGTTTATCAAAATTTTGTTGGCTAAATGCTGCCAGCAAGATCCATGCCACCACCTGAATGCTATGCTGTCTAGAAATTTCTTCCACCAGATTTAGAAATTAATTGCTTTTAAAATCAGCCTCACAGAAAGTCTCAGGACACAGGCAAAATGGAGACAACTTCTCAGCCAGAACATAGCACACATGACTTCTAGTCCAAATACCCATAGTGTCCTCCTTTTCCTCTATACCCTCTTGAGCCCTGTCTGCACTATACATGGTCCTAATGGCATTCTGGTCTTCTGAGATCCCACAAGAATCGGCCATTAAGCTCTGTTTACAACAATCTAAGGCATTTCCAGCTTGCACTACTAAACATCTCAAAATTTTTCCAATCAATTCCAGAATGCTCCAAATACTGCATGGTCAGGTTAGTCACAGCAACAACCCCACTTCACAGTATCAATTTCTGTTTGGTCAGGTTTTTGCTGCTGTGATTGAAAGACCTGGACCAGAAAAAATGTAGAGAAAGAAAAGTTCATTCAGCGGCTCGCAGTTTCAGAGGTCTCAATCCATAGACAGCAGGCTAGCGATGAGGCAGAAGAACATCATGGCAGAAGAGTGTGACAGAGGGAGGAAGCCCACATTATCAGAAAGCAGAGAGAGAGATCTACAATTGCCAGATACAAATGTATACCCCAAAGTCGTGCCCCCAATTCCCACTTGCTCTAGCCATACCCTATAACTTCAGTTACCACTCAGTTAATCCCTAACAGGGGATTAATTCACTGATTGGGTTAAGACTTTCACCCAATTATTTCTCCTCTGAACCTTTTCACATTGCCTCACACATGAACTTTTTGGGTACACTTCACATCTAAACTTCATATCTAAACTTTTTGGGTACACTTCACATATAAACACCATATGGTCCTGGGCTTTTCTTGGTTGCTAGGCTTTCAATGTTGTGTTTGATTTCATTGGTTGAAATTGATCTGTTTAAATTGTCTATGTCCTCCTGATTCAGTTTGGGTATTTCATATGTCTCTAGAAATTTGTCCATGTCCATTTCTAAAATATTTTCTGATTATTGTCTGTATTTCAGTAGTTTCCATTGTGATATTTTCCTTTTCATCATAAATTTTGGTAATTTGAGATTTTTTTCCTCTCTATTCATTAGCATGGCTAAGGATTTATCAATTTTATTTATTTTTTTGATGAACTTTTTGTTTTGTTGATATTTTTAATTATTTCTTTTGTTTCAATTTCATTGATTTCAGTTCTGATTTGAACTATTTCCCATCTTATACTGCTTTTGGTGTTGATTTGTTCTTTTTCTAGGACTTTGAGGTGTAATGTTAGGTTATTTATTTGGCCATTTTCTAATCTTTCAATGAATGAGCTCAGTGCAATGAACTTTCCTCTTAGCACTGCCTTCATAGTGTCCCAGAGATTTTGATATGTTGTGTCACTATTTTCATCTACCTCTAAGTACTTTTTATTTCTTCCCTGATTTCTTCTGCTATCCATTGGTCACTCAATAGCTTATTATTCAGTTTACGGGTGTTAGAGCAGCTTTTATTTTGTATTTATCATTTATTTCTAATTTCATTTCATTATGATCTAATAAAAAGCAAGTTATCTCTTTTCTCATGTTTGCTAAGAGTTTTTTTTTTTTTTGGCTTATGATATGGTCTGTTTTAGAGAAGGAGCCATATGCTCCTGAGAAAAAAGTGTATTCAGTCATTGATGAATGAAATACTCTATATGTGTCTGTTAAGTCTTAATTATTCATTCTTTTATTTAGTTTTAGTTTCCTTGTTAAGTTTTCATTTGGAGAATCTACCCAGTGGTGGATATGTTGGAGATATGTGTGTTAAAATCACCCAGTATTATTGTGTTGTGGTCTATTTGATTCTTAAAGTTAAGAAGGGTTTGTTTGATGTATGTAGATGCTCCATTGTTCAAGGCATAAGTATTTATGATTGTTATGTTTTATTGATGAATAATTCCTTTAAGCAATATGAAATGTCCTTCTTTGTCCATTCTGATTAACTTTGGCTTGAAGTGCACTTTATCTGATACAAGGATATTGTATTTGTTTGTTTACAACAAACTGTTTGTTTACAAGACCCGTGTGAATGATGTTTTTTCCCATCCTTTCACGTTCAGTCTGTGAATGTCTTTGCCTATGAGCTGAGACTCTTGGAGACAGCATATTGTTAGTCTTTTTTTAAAAATCCAGCCTACCAGTCTATGTCTTTTGATCGATGAGTTCAGGGCATCACATTCAAAGTATTATTGAGATATGATTTTTATTCCCAGTCATTTTGACTTATTTCTGGTTTTTAATTTTAATTAGTTTCACTTTTGACTATTCTTCTAGTATAGATCCTTCCTTTGTTGCTTTTCACTCTTGTTTTTCATTTCTTCATCATGATACATTGTGTTAGGTATATTTTGTATGGCAAGCTTTGTAATTATAATTTCTTTTAACTTTTGATATTTGTGAGAGTTTTAATTTCATCATTAACTCTGAAGCTTAATTTTGCTGGATATAATATTCTTGGTTGACATTCATTTTCTTTCAGACCTTCATTTATATTGTTCCAAGACTTCCTGGCTTTGAGGGTCTGAGTTGAAAATCTGCTGAGATCTGGATTGGTTTTCCTCTAAATATGATCTAACATTTTTATCTAGTAGCCTTTAAAATTCCATCCTTATTTTGCATATTAGGCCATTTTCATGATAATATGATAATGTGCCTGGTTGTGGGTTTGTTGTAATTTTGCATATTTGGGTCCTGAAAACCTCCTGTGTTTGATATTCAATTTCATTCTTTAGGTTTGGGAAATTGTCTGATATCATTGTTTTGGAAAGATTGTGCATTCCTTGGGTTTATATCTCAATGCCTTCATCTATCCCAATAAATCTTAATTTTAGTCTTTTCATGCTATCCCATATTTTTTGGAAGTTCTGTTCATGGTCCCTTAACATCTTTTTCTATGGTCAACTTTATTTGCAAGATTATATATTTTGTCTTCATCAACTGAAACTGACCTCTAAGTGGTCTAGTCCATTGGTGATGCTTTCCATTGAATATTTAATTTGGTTTAATGATTCCTTCATTTTGAGAATTTCTGCTGGATTCCTTTTCAGAATGTCTATTTCTTAGTTGAAGTGACCTTTTACTTTTGGTATTTTATCTGATTTCACTCCTTACATCATCCTTTAGTCACAGATTAGATAAACTATTTATATTCTAAACTCCTTTTCTGACATTTCTTCCACTGTGGTGTCAATGGATTCTGTTATTAGAGCATCTTGGTTTGTTTGGGGCAAACTGTTCCCTGTTTTTTCATGGTGTTTATTTGTCTCTCCATCTAACAGTATGGATCTGAGGCAGTACAGTTTCTGCCCTGTAGATTTAGAGTGTCCTGAAATTTCCCATAACTTGCCAGACAGAAGGGGACAGAAATAATAACAGGAAAAAATACAAACTATATGCAGCATTAAACCAAATCACTCCTGCTAAGTTGTCTAAAATTTTGTTGCAATAAACAAAAGTGGTATGGTTCAGTTATTGCCTATAATAAAAACAGTCAATTTGCAAAAGGGTTTACAACTTTGAATGGTGGACAAGGAGAGAACAGAAGTGGTATAGAATGTGATGATTATGAGGAAGGATGAACAAAGAAGTAAAAAATTAAAGGAGGAGTGAAGGAGGGAACAATAGAGGTTAGCTCTTAGCAGGAGAAAAGAGATAGAAAGTCAAGGGAAACAGATGAATGAGAAGAAAAATCAAGTTAAAATTTTTTAAATTAAAAATAGAAGGAATAAAGTAAAAATAAAATAATACAAAACAAAATTGAAATATACTAATCAAATATCCTAGTCCTTAGTAAACTGATCCATGAAAAATGATTGGTTTCAAAAATGGTAGAAATGTGAGAAAAAAAAAAATCTTGCTGTAAAAACTTAAAGAATTGTTTATGTTGGAGATCAAAAGATTCTCAGCTTCCCTTCTGTGCAATGTTAGGTCTGGAGTATAATGTTTGCTCCTCCCTCAGGGTGGGGTAACTAGGGTGAGAGGGTTAGTCTGGGAGGCAAAATTCCTGGAGGTGGGTTTTAGGCTTAGGTAGGCTGTAGGCTCTTCCCTGAATGTCCATTGGTCTGGAGATTTAAAATCGTCACACCTCCAGGGCCCAGCAATTGTTATTCCCTGCTGGAGATTATGCCACAGGGACCTCTTTGCATTCCACTTGTGTGGTATAGGAGCCAATTAGTTCACTATGTCACCTGTGGAACACAGGTTCGCTCTCCTAGTCTGGGGTTGTCTTCAAACTCCATCTCTCTCACCTGTGCCCATTTGAGTTCCCATCAGGCGCATCTCTGCCAGTGGGTCCTGAAAGCAGGCTGATTAGAGGGAGAGCGGGAGAGCAAGGGAGGTTTCCAGGACCAGTGGTCTCCTCTGTAAACCTCTTCTCACTTTTGATTTTTCTCCTGGTTACTCAGGCACACTCTCTGCCATGTAATGTTGGTTTGTGAGTCCTGATTTTCAGGCCAGACTTGGGTTTGCCAGCAATTGGCTCCCTCAGCTGCTGGCCCCCACACCACAGCTGCAAAATGGTTCCTTCCTCTCTCCTCTGCATGCAGCACGGAGTGATGTGGTTTCTTTCCCATACAAGGATATTGTGCAGTGCTCCTTTCAGTTTAGGTGGGCAGTATCTTTGATCTCTAAACTCTCTGTACCCAGACATGCTTCAGTTCTCCTAAAATGTGGGTTTCCTTAATCCCTTTATCCCTTTACTCTATTCGTGGAAGGACCATTCTTGCTGTGCCTCTGGGCACTCCTGCAGCTGTGGCGCTGATGATTTCTTTTGTATTTTATTATATCAAATTTCCTGAGTCCCGAATCTGTTTTAAGGGTCCAGTGTTAAATTTCAGTAAAGCCCACCCCCCGCCATTTTTGTTCATTCACTGACCTTGCTGAGAAGCTGTCTATCTGATTTTCTTGATTTCACACCGTGGAGCAAGCAAGAGAGGTGAACCCTCTATTCTGCCATCTTCAAACCCCTCCCCATAAAGATTCTTGTAGGCAAGAATGTCTTGCCTGGTGGACTGTGGCACCCTGTAATGATGTGTATGTAGTCACCTGAGGCCACAGAGAGTCTTCTGCTCTCAGTACCTACAATCTAATCTCCCACTGTGGACATACAAGAACATTTATGGCAATGATCCAAATATTATTTGTTACATGTGCCAAATATTGTTTGGGAATCACCTGTTACAAAAAACAATGATTAGAATAATTTGTAAATGTGAACGGGGGTGTAGTTCAGTGGTAGTGTGCATGCTAAGACTGTGTAAAATGCTGGGTTCAATCTCCAGCACACACACACACACACACACACACACACAGAGTGAGAGAGAGAAAGAGAGAGAGAGAGAGAAGAAAGAAGAATATTGTTGTAAATCTGTCTTTTATCAAAACTTCAGGAATTGTCTTTGATGTCTTCTGTCATGAGCAAGGTTGTCCACTATGTAGAATAGGTGTACTACGAAAGGTTATGGTTGTACTTCTGAATAAAGTTATGTAGGAGTTACAAAAGTACATGTAGTATCAAATTGTTTAATGCTGGCAATATAATTTGGGTTTCTCAAAAGAATTTCCTGGGTAAAATGTTCTTTTTGAGTATTGAGATAAGAAAACACTACCTCTTAATGTGGAATAATACTGTTTATCTCTCATGGTTGAACTCTACATCAAAAGTTTTTTCTTCCACAATTCCTTCAGTTCAGCATGATTGGTCTCAATTGTCATTCATTCTTTAGTGTATGGAGTAGTCAATCAAGCAGCCCTGAAAAGTGCTAAAATGAAACCCTTGAAGTTGAATTTGTAGCTTTGAGAGATGATACATTTGTCTGCATTCCCACTTTTTATCTTTGTCCTTAAAGTATCTTACAAAGAAAAGAAAAACATTAAGACACATGGAGCATAAAATGCTAATCAGGTATGATGGTGAATATCATTCTAAATGAAAGATGAAATCTGCATAGAAGATGATGATTATGAGTGCCTGATAGTTATGCCAACATACTAGTGCCTTTAGCAGAAAGAATACCCTGAGGGAATCATGTTTACCCATTTGTCCACAATAAATTCAAGCATCAAAATAACATTCACATAAATGTGAACATAAATATAAATTGTAAAAGCACATGAATGAATATGCACATATATTCACATATAAATGTAAATTATATATATCTATCCATATTTAAACATCTTTATAGACATATACATGCATGTCATAAGACTGTATAAAATATTATCTCACTACTAGTAAATGATGTCTTTATAAATAACTACTGTATATAGTAAAGAAAACAATAATTCCCATGATTTTCACAATTAAACATCAGTTTTTTCATCTACCTGACTGACATCTAGAACACATGGATCTTTCTTTTATTGGAAATATATTAAAGCTCTTCTTACCATTAAATATATTGTGATGTGCTTTTTTTGCATGGGAAATAAGATTATGATATATTTTAATGTGAAAATACATGTTTTATAACATGTTAAGCTATAATTTATGAGTGTGTATCAAGATATATACAAATGCAGATATATATTTTCATGTTTATATTCATGTAATATTTATATGTATATACACATGTAAATGTTAATAATGAAATGTTGTACAATTTAGATGATAAGTTGGGATTGTAGAATTATTGATGATTTAATTCCTATTTCCACTTTCCCTACCTTCTGAATTAATATATTAGCATATAAATTAGATACTCAGAAAATGATAAATCTATTTCCATTTTAGAAAAGAAAATAAAGATTTACTCTGTCTAGGAAACTCATGTTTGTATTGTTTGGATTCTGCCCTCTTAAAAACAAGATTGAGGTTGTCAGAACTCTAGTAACATAGGGATCATCTAATGCTATCAAAATTTGTTCTCCGTTCAGGGAATTATAATATAGGTAAAGTATTCACCAACGAAATATATTAACTCTTTACTGCTCAAGATCATCCACACTAGGACTGGGGTTGATGCTCAGGGGTAGAGTGCTTGACTAGCATGTGTAAGGCACTGGGTTCGATTCTCAGCACTGCATATAAATAAATAAATAAAAATGAAGGTCTGTGGACAACTAAAAAAAGATCATCTACACTCATTTTCCACATTATACTAATTCACCATAAAGACACACAGGGCCCAATATGTTTAATAGCAACATTATAACAAATGGAATTGTTTCTCAATCTACTAGTAAAGTATTATCATCATGCTGCTTTATATCTCTTTTTCAGAAGTCCAGGACAAATTGTTTTCAAATCTTTTAAATACACACACATGCACACATACACATGCTAGAGACCAAAGTTAAGTACCTTATGCAGCAGGTTAGTTAAGACATGTAGCTTTTATAGGCATAATGTTAAAAAAATTTTTTAAAAAGAAATGCTGCAGATGACAAAGTTAAATAATTGTGGTGAATGAGAGGTCAATTTCTTCACATGGAGGTATTAGCATTGTCTCCAAGTACAGGTCTCAACTCCCAAGAATCCATGCTTTCTTGCTTTGGATATGCCACATTGATTTCTAAGCGTGGAAGAGTAGATTAGGCCCATTCAGTCACACACACATGAGAATCCTCAGGCAGAACTTAGGACCACCTTTAAGTACCAAGCACCTTTCTCCTACTGACTCTGGTGTTCACATATGGTCAACCCTTTTTACATGTATCTGTGGTTTCTTCTCATCTTAGAATTTTTAGGCTTTAAAGTACAATAGACTCTTTTTAGTTGGTCTGCTTTTCCAGGGCAGGAGTTTTTGACATGTGCAACATATTATTTCTGGAAATGTATAATGACTTTTCTGAAGTCTTTATTTGTCAAGTTTGCAGTGTTTTCTCTCCGGAAGGCTCCTGTTGTCCTATTTAGTCTGGAACAATTGCTGCCTAAGTCTGCTACATGGGTGACATCCTGGAATGTCTTATTGCTGCTCTTCTGTGCTGGATCCCCTGTAAAAGCATTTCTGTACCTTTTAAAAATATTTAGCTTATTTCTATGTCATACTGGAGCATGTCTAAGAATAGCTTTCAGATAAAATAGACACGTGTTAAATTTATTGATAAATTTGTTTAGTGTCTAAATTTTTTTATTGACCTGACCTATATTATTAGTTTGATTTGGTGTATTATCCACATTGAAAACTGGCATTCTGTCAAAATTCTGCAGTCATTTCTCCATTATCTTTTAGATTCCAATGTTGCTAGTATAATTCAGGCTGCTTCTGTTAAAACTAAACTTGTTTTTCTTTTGGGGCATTGTAGCTTGGTTATCCCTGCTGTTCTGAAGTTAAATGTGGCTTCCTGAGGATACTTCTGCACATATGGGGTTAGACACTCTGTGTGTCCTTCATTGTTGGTTAATTTCCTTAGGATTTTTCTTTGATATTTTTTCCTCCATATTTGTTTTGTTCTTTTTATATAAAATTCCTCATTGCTGTCTGTGAGAGACCCAGATGGTCTCTCATTATTTTTTTTTTTTCTTATTTCTCATCTCTACACATTGAAAAAAAAAAAAACATTTAAAAACTTTCTGGGAGAAACCTTTCTTCCTCCAAAAGAATTTCTTCCCCCCCAATCCTTTGGAGTTCTTCTCCTTAGACTTCTCAAAGTCTACTCTCTTATCTTCACTTTTTCCCTCTTTTTAAATTAAGACAAAACTGCACTTACGTCTCTCCGAAGATATTTATTTACCTTGATACTTTCTTCTTGTGCAGACATTGTCTTTATAACAATTTCTTTTCCTCCTTTGTTTATGTTGGTATTTCTTTGTCATGTTGAAATTTTTCCCCATAGCTCTCATAATTTTTATTTTCTATTCAAACTGAAAGTAGAGCTCAGCCCACCCTGCACTGTGCCTGGCATCTAATGAGGACCAAGGCATTGCATTGTGTCTTCTTCACTCAAAGAAAAAGCATCCAACTTTCTATCACAAAGATGGGTGCTTCTGCATGAAAGTGGGTCCAAAAGTAAACGGGACATTGATTTTTCCATATATAGTCTTGCAACAAATTTCCGTTTCCCAAGTCATGCCTCATTCTCTTGCTGTATTCTCTAAGCTTATGTGAATTTCTGTTTGGCAAATTGAATCTGCTTGTGCCTTCTACACAAATTTCATTGTTGTTTCCTTTTCCTGGTTAAATACTTTACCATTCAATTCTTGACTTTCTATCTCTTCTTTTGACATCTCTCTTTCTCTCTGTGTATTTGAATCTTTGGCCGTTTTTATTCTTTTTGCTTTAATTTGTGTCTTAGGAGGGAGAAGAGATTCACAAATGTGTTTAATTTGCCACATTTTTTCAGAAAATAGTTTTATGTACATCCAATCACCCAGATTGGTATGCAGTATACAAATGAATAAATGAATCTAGATTTTGCATCTTTCAATTATATGTTTTGTTTTTGTCTCAACTTCTTTAAATGATTTAAACAAATTTATCTCTCTGTTTTTTTCAAGCAACATCAAATATGATGGGACAAAACATGTTAAGCACAAATTTTTGCTTTTGAAAGTCTGTGTCCTGGTTAGTAATATAACACAAATAAATAATAGGTAAATTTAAAAAACAAGGATGCAATTCAATGCAATTAGATAACAAAATAAGTGGATGACAATAAATAATACTGGAATTCAGGGTTTGTCCGAGTCCACAGATTAATGGTCTTTTACATCTACAGCAGGTTGAGGTTTCAACAACTTAAAGACCTGCATTTTAAGTTGTTGTTACTTGTTGATTGTGTCATGTCTTTTAATTTATGTAATTTTGTTACATCAAAAATTAGAATTTTTATTATATTTATCATTTTCTATTTTGATATTTTCTTTACCTATAAGTTCTTCATTAACAAATTAGCTTAATCACCTTGAAAAACAATATGGATTTCGTGTTCTACAATGTCTTTAAGTTAATAGCTACCACTATTGAACCCTTTATATATGCCAGATAGAATGCAAAGTACCTTATGTGAATTATTTTACTTAATTCATTTAAAAATTATCATATAAATATTACCGTAATTTGCTTTACAGATGATAAATTTGATGCTTACTACTAGTTAAAGTATATATAAAAGATTTGCTTCTTTTGTTTTTATTTTCAGTCATTCATATGCATACATACACATACATTCATATACAAATTCATGTCATATACTCTTTAAGGATTTTCGAAATTTTCAAATACTTGTGAAATAGTTTCAGAATAGAAGACGGGTGTTAAATTTTAATTAGAAAATATGGCTGATAATGAGTCATATATCAAAAGGATTCATCTGAATTCTTGAAATTGGCACTCTATTTTTTTCTTTACATTAATTTTGTGGAAATAGACACCCTATAAAAAGAATATTGAATATTGCTCAAATACTATTTTAAGTAGGAAGTTAGTTTTTGAAACCTATGTGCCGTGTAGATATTTGTTGAAAGCATTGGTTCTGGATCAGGATCAGGTCGCCTGAGTATAAATCATCACTAATTTTGAGTTTGTCCCTGTACAAATTAGAGATAAATCGTTTTGTTTCATTATCAAATAAAATACTGTGACTGGAAAGCACTGGTAGGGGACATTTCACAGAGGAAGTATTAAATTAATATTGAAGCAAGTGAAATATTTAGAAAGATGAGCAGAAGTTATTTATTTTTCAAATAACTGATTGACTATTATTTACTCCCTAGTATTTTCTTGAGAATGCTGCTCAAATAATGTAAGATAGATTGCCCGAAACTGGTTCTCTATCCTCGTTGGCACCACTTATAGTAGTTCTGTACCAACACTTTCTTCCAACTAAAAATACTTAATCCTTTTAGGATTCTTTATTTATCATGTTTCAATCATTTCCTAGATACTAGAAACTGACAATAATAAGAATACAAAAATCTACATACTCCTTCCTATTTCAAATCTGTTGGAATTATAACCACCAACCTGGGGTGAACAGCATGATGAAGGACAGGTGTGAGAAATTTTGGTATTTATCATTGACCTTATTTCCTTCAGGTTATATCAGGACCTGAGATAAGTCTCTAACCCTTGGATCTCTCCTTTCCAGAAGAGAAAAAATGGAATGAGTATTCAATGCTTTGGGATCTCTTTGGAACTCCTATTAATTTGTTTTATAAATTTATGTGTAGATTTTCTGGCATTCAGTTTTTAACACCTTTAACATGAGAAAGCTTTTGAGATGATCGTTTCTAAGAATATTTTCTGATTTACATCCTATCACTCATAAATGACCTCTGGTAGGACTATCTGTGCTTTCTGTCTTTAGTATTAATCCAAATCATTTCCAAAATCTCTTACTTCAAGTTCTATGCACCAATAAGTGGCAACTCTAAATATACTATCTTAGGTATAATAATGCATTTTTAAGTCATCTGAACATTCACATTATAGAGATGAAGAAATTAAAATTATCTTTTTTTATACAAATACATTATCAATCATAACAAGTTTGTCTGTGGTTGAAAATAGATGTTATTTTAAAAAAGGAAGAAAACTATCCTGCTACTTTTTCTTCATATGTAAATATTATAAAAATTGTGAGTTGAGGGAAAAAATGGATTCCCTGAACATTATATGTGGAAACAGATTCTTATAAATTCTTAAAATTCAACAAAACCAAGGAATTGAATGCCAAATATAAAATTAAGATTTTTTTAAGTTTAATTTAGTCATATTGAAGTTAAATTTATCCAGATTCTCAGGATTGGAAAAAAATTTTCCAATCCAATTGCTCTGGGGCACTCAACCACTGAGCCACATCCCAGACCTATTTTGTATTTTAGAGAGAGGGTCTCATTGAGTTGCTTAGTGCTGCACCTTTGCTGAGTCAGACTTTGAGCTCAAAATCCTCCTGCCTCAACCTCCCAAGCCACTGGGATTATAGGCGTGTGCCACTGTTCCTGGTGGAAAAAATTTTTTAAGAGTAAAGCTATGATCTAAGAAACTTGAGAGCTCTGAATAAAGAATTCACTTTCATTATTTGAAAATTCTGTGGATACTGTGGTGAATTCACAAAATTGGATTTCTATTAATTACTATTAATTGGAATTAATAGGAGAGAGTTCATACTGAAAGAATTACATCTAAAAATTCTAAAAATGGAATTTCTGATATAGACAATCATACATCATTTTAAGGTCAATTACTTATGATTAGCTTAGCCTGTTTTTAATGGCAAAAATTTCAGTTCTGAAACTAAGATTATAAACATTAGAGCTTTGTTATCCTATTTAAAAATTGATTTAGAAATTCCAAATAGCAGAACGAATGAATGCACTATTTTACATTCTTCACTTTTCTGAATTATCTTTCAATTCTACTAAAAGACTGAAGTTTTTTCTTCTCACTAAATAAGGTCTGTGTATCTCAATTTATACATGCATCAATTTTATTAGATGGGAAACAAAGCTGTGTCCATTTTAACTTATTTGTTGTATAAAAGTTATTTGTGGTTTTGCTATGTATATTAGATTGACACGTGAAATACTCTTCAAAATATAATTTTCTAATATTTAATGTTTAACAACATAGTGTCTTAAATAAATATATAGAAGGAAAAATATACCTCAGGTTAATATAATACAAGCGTTTTTCTTAATCTTCTTAGATTTATTAGGGACTAATTTCTTAAGAAAAATATCAAAGAATTTCCTTAAAATCATTATGATTTCTGCTAATACATTTACTTGGACTCACTGTTAATGAGTTTTTCTATTAATCTTTTTTCATTGTATGGAAATGAATTAGACTCAATTTCAAAACCTCCTTAATTTTTATGATGATAATTATGAAATTTAATCACGTGAAAACTTTATGGATCTTAAGAATAATATTGTTTTTTTAAAGTGAAAATGCTGAATTTATACTGTAATAAAACTCAGGAAGAAAGATTAAGATTGAGATGCAATTTAGCAAAAAATCATTCCTCTGCTTTCTAAGTGTTAACAGGTTTAAGAAATAAAGATAAAAATAAGTAAATACGAGTTTTCAATAAGTTTCCCCTGTGCCATCAGCATCATATGAAAGAAAGGGAAGCACCATTGCTCAAGTGACACTTTATAAAGAAGTGAGGAAATGTTTATTGTGATGTTCCTTGTTTTACTTTGTAGCATTTCCTTCTTAGGAAATCTGCTTTGTCTGGCTCTGGAGTCAGGTGTTCTGTACACATAGGACTTTCCTTTAAAGACAGCCCAAGCACAACCCTGTTACCTTGTGTATCTGGCAAGTGAGAAGCACCTTGCCACTTACTGGGAGAGAAGCAGTTTTGGTTGTCAGCTGCATTATTTTTTACTCTACTGCTGTGAAAAAATCACTTAGTCTCATGAAAGTCTATTTGCTCATCTAAAAGATGTTTTCTAATATCTCCAAGTTATGTTTATTGTAAAGATTTGACTTAACCAGAACAGAGTAGGCCTTCAAACAATTAATTTCCTTTTCCTTTGTCTTGGAATCTAAATAGCAATAATGAAAGCTACTGTATTTTAATTTGATCGCTTTTTGTTTATAGGGCATTTGGCAAATTCCCTTTCAAGAAACCAGTTCCATTTCTTAAATCATTCTCTTAGTCATTGAAATTCTTAATGTTGGTAATGAAATGCAGTGAAATACCCAAATGCTTTTCTATTATCCATTCAATCTGCCCCAGTCAGGTCACATTTAGTCCCCCTCTTATGAACTTTACATATAAGAATTCTAAAAGCCTTGCTACTTTTCTCTCTCTGAATATGATATGGAAAGATATTTATTGCATTGAAATATTATTCAGGTGATGAAAATATTCTGGAACTAGATAGTGATGATGACTGCATAACATTGTGAATGTATCAAATACCGAAGATTTTTGCATTTTAAAATGACTCAAATGATGAAATTTTGTTATGTACATTCTACTACATTAAAACCAAAATCAGCCTATTAAAACAGGCTTTATTGTCTCAACAGTATACCTGGCATAGAGATACTCAGAAGTGGGATTACTACATAATTTTCTGTCCAGCTTAGAACGTCTTCTGATTCAAATGTTTGACTGTGTAGGACACAAGAATTTGACATATAGAATGGAATTTTCTAGGCATAATGAGATGTACATACATCCCACTTGAAAATACCTGAAAATTTATCCTTTTTTACTAACTTTATAGAGGATGAAGCATATTTTAAAAAATTCCTCCCTCTGTCAGAAAGTCATATATTCAAATGATTAGAAACCAAACCATATGAAAGACTTTGGTGAGAAATTTTGTCCCTGCTTCTTCCTTTCTTTCTATTTACACAGGTAATCCCTCTATTAGTATTTTCTGTGTTCTTCCATTTTTAAATGGAAAAACAATTAGATGTATATTATTATTCGCTGACAAAAACTCCTATGTATCATACTTTTTCACTTATCAATAAACTTTAGGGAAGTTTCTCTATCAACACAGAAATAAATTCTTCATTCTTTCTCTCTGCTATATAGTTTTTAACTAGTCTCCTATTGAGCAATTATTTAGCCATTTCAATTTTTTGCTTTTACGAACAATGCCACAAAGAATGCTCTATAATTGCATCATTTCATTCAAGGACAGGCAGGATAAATTTCTAAGATCAGGACTTGCAGGTCACCAGGATTTTGACAGACATGGCCTAATCCTTCCAGAGGAATTGTGCAAATTTGCTGAATAATGTCTAAGCATAAACTGAGAATGTTTTGCTACGGAGGCAAATGATCAAATGGTCTTAATGCTTTTTCCAGGAAAGATTTATGAATGGAAGGGAAAGTTTACTAAGAGTACATTTTTTGACATTTTATAACCTTGCAAAAGAATAATCTAGTGTACTGCTCTAACAAGAAAATTACTATTTTACCTGGTATTATAAATGACAAAAATGAACTCCAAGATTGTTTTTGTATATATAGAATAATCTTGCAATTCATTTATAGTTCAGTGTTGGATGTAAACTTCAGTGTACATTTTGTGCTAGACTCATCTGGGCATTCATATATAATTTTTCATTCCCAAATCTACATTACTGTTGTGAATAGATATACAGAAGGATTTTTTCTTTAAAATAATGAATGAAACTGTGTGCAGTGCACATGTGTATAATGTCAGCAGCTCAGAAGGCAGTAAAATCATGAGTTCAAGGACAGCCTCATCAACAGCATGGAGTTAAGCAACTCAGTGAGACCCTGTCTCTAAATAAAATACAAAATAGGGCTGGGGATGTGGCTCAGTGTTTGAGTGGCTCTAAGTTCAATCCCCAGAACCAAAAAATAAAAACTAAAAATATAAAATAAAATAAATAAATTGATTAAATAATGAATGACATTTTCTTTCCTTCAGCTTTATATCTTGAGAACATTGTAAAGAAGCAAATTTTCATTAATAAAATAAAATGAAATCTTTATGTCATTATCATGGGATTACATTGCCCCAAAGATTCACATATTGAAATCCTAACCCACTCACTGTACCTCCCAATGTGATAATATTCAGAGAGAGGGTCTTTAAAGAGGTAAATAAGTAAAAACAAGTGGGTGGTAGGGAGAAAGCTAGTATAATTATAGTAAAGAGCACCTCGGAGGGTCTAGTCATACTTTTCATTACCTATTTAAGAACTTCCTTTTTGTGATTATACAATTTACATTTACCTATCTAAAAATTTTAAGTTATGTTTGATTTCCAAATATTTTTCAATATAGAGAGAAAACTCTAGTTATAGTGTATTTTCTTCATTCTTCATTATAAAGATATTGCAGATTAAAACCAGATATTAGGGCTATGATTCATCATTGGAAAACCCACACTTCAGTCTGTGATAGATCTATAAGCATTGAAGGAGCCTTAGTGCAATGACAAGAGTATTTTCTACTACCTAATTTCCAATCTGATTACCATTCTCTAATAATTAGCATGCTACTAATACAACTAATAAAATGTGCATATATAGACAATGAGATTCAGCAAGCATTTGAATTTTGATTATAAACTTACACAATTAATATTTTTACCAATAACATAGGAGAGTCTCTTAGTGCTTTAATCACCCTACAAACTGAAGATATAAAAATATAATTATGGCTGGGTATGGTGGTACATGTCTGTATTCCCATCTACTAGAGTGGCTGATGCAGGAGGATCACAAGTTTGAGGCTAGTCAGGTCAACTTAGTGTGAATCTTTCTCAAAAAATATTAAAACAGGACTGAGGATATAGATGTAGAGTGCCTCCAGGTTCATTCCCTAGTACCACACACACAAATATATGTGTGTGTTTGGCTAATTGGTTCATACCCTCTATTAAAATTGGGTACAATATGCCAAATGTATTATTTCACTTTTTTATTTTTATTTTTTTCAGTTAGTGTCTCACTATGTTGTCCAGGACAGTCATGAGCTCCTGGGTTATGTGATCCTCCTGCCTCAGACTCCCAAGTAACTGGGAACCTAATGTACCAAATGCTCTGCTAAATCTGTGAATTGAAATTTCTTTCTGAGTTCTGTTCTTATTTCTATTTATATCTTATTTCTTAGCTCTCATTTATCTGCTTATTTTTTGCACCTAACTGGAGTTAAGTTTATAGTCTTAGAATTGTGGGATTGATGTGACAGGTGCACGACTCAGAACCTACTATGAACCTTACGTGGATATTTTAAGATTTTTTTTTTTTTGGTCTATTTCCATATGGGTAAGGCCCACATATCAATTATGTCTATTTCATCAGTTACTGCCCAAGGATTGCCTCTTACATATCAGCTATATTTTGATTATATTAGTAATCACCTCAAATTAATTTGATTTTCATGTAGTAGGAAGCCTGCTATATCTTTTCTTCACTATAAACAGATAACACCAAGTTTGCAGCTACTGAGTGAAGTCTGAATGCAGTCTGATCAGTTATACCTAAAACCTTTGGCCTATTTGATTCTCTAATAGAGAATCTGGTTCTCTAATATTGTGACATTTATTCTTCATAGTTCAATTAGAGATTCATTATTGGCATACCGTTCTTTATTCATACTAGCAATAAATCTCATTATGTATGCAAGATGGTTATATATCGTAACTAGAAAATGAATACTAAATATCTACTTCATGCAATACCCAGTGTTAGGTACTCTGGCACACTGCAAAGAGAATCCTTCTTCCATCACCTGTAATAATCAACCTTTAAAGAGAAAATAGTGCACAAACACAAATAAGTCTTATGCAAGAAGAAAAATGTAGGTGCCATTAGAGAAATCTAGATAACTCAGGTTTTTTTGTTGTTGTTGTCATTTTTTCTAATTTTTTTTTTCGGTGCTGGGGATTGAACACAGGGCCTTGTGCTTGCAAGGCAAGCACTCTACCAACTGAGCTATATCCCCAGCCCCCGTCATTTTTTCATTCGCTTTTGTTTTTGCAATGGGGTAGATTACATTTGTTTTGACTTGAGGAATCCGATACGATCACCTTAAGAAGGCAGCATTTGAGTAAGGTATTGAAGTATGAAGATTATTTCATATTTAAAGTGGGGAGAAGGAATTTTCTAGACTACAGATATAGAATGCTTAAGGGCACAAAAGTAGAAACACAGTTGTGGGTATTCTTGGGTAGTAGGAGGTTTGTTTGCTTGGGGAGAAGGGAGAAACCAAGGCTGCTGAATTAATTCATTCAGTAAATGGTGGTTTCCCACAAATTGGAATTTGTTAGGCACAAAGATTACAAACAGAAAGGTAAAACATTCCCTTCAATGAAGCAGTTTATTTTCTTTAACACTTACATGTGCCAGGCATACTTACTATGCTTTATGAATATTGATTACTTTAATCCTCATAATGACATCATGAGGTGAGTGCTGTTATCTTCATGGTACAGATGAAGAAAATTATGCATAGAGAAGTTAAGAAACTTGCTCAATGCAAGTGGCTAAGAAGTGGCAGAACCTTAATTTAAACTCAAGAATCTGGTTCCAGGGTTTGTGCTCTTAAGCCCTTCTTTCTGCCACATGAAATACTGGCTTGGGATATAAGTCTTTACAGATAAATACAGAGAGAGTGTGAATGGCCTTGAATGACAAGCAAACAAGTTTGATAAAATCAAAACTGTAATCTAGAAAGAGTGTTCTGGCAACAGTAAATAAGATTGATTGGAAAATGAAGTTGTACAAGTGGGTGGCTATTGCTTTACTCTAGATGACAGGTGATGAAGTTCTGAGTGAGGTGGTAGCTGTGATAATACACAGAAGATGATTTCATAGGGGTAGAATCAACAGGAATTGGATCAGAGAAGAGTCAAATATAAGAAGCAGGGCCTCAGTCAGGATTCTATAGATTACAAGTGACAGGAAGCCAACTCTAACTTGCTTAAACAAAAATGAAAATTTATTGGTTCATATATTTGAAGCAAAACAATCTGTCTCTTACTATTTCTCAGGTCTGCTTCTCCCTTACTGACTTCCTTTTCAGGAAGGCTCTGTATATGTGGTAGTGAAGCAGGCTCCTGACACCCCCAGAATTACATTGTCCTAGAGACTGGAAAATTTCCATCAAAATGGAGCATCTTTTCTATATGCTTCAGATAATATAAGCAGAGTTATTCTCAGTGGCTCAACTTAGGTCACATGCCACACTTGGACCTGGAACTTGGGTGCATCCTGTTTGACTGAGGGACAGGGAAGAATATTTTCACAGAAGGTGGAGCTCTAAGACAGGTAACAAATAGGTAATCACCTCACAAAAGTTTTGAGCCTTAGCAATTGACAGTCTGAAAATGCTTTTATCTGAGATATGCGTATGAGGTAATGAACAATAGCAAGTTTGAGAGTGAAAATTAATAATCTTTCAGAGACTTGGCAATTTTGAACATTTGGGTAGAAATGACTACTGAAGAGTTTGCAATTGTGAAATGAGTTTTAGAAAAAGGGGAATACTAAATATAAAATATTAGAAATCAAGTACATAAAAAGCTGTTTGCTGGAATGATGAACTTTAATGAAATTAAGAAAAATGATAGTCATAGATATTAAAAGAGTTTCCAAGTCAAGTATACAATATGAACTAAGAGATAAGTATTCCAAGAAGACAAGTTAGCTGCTAACATTTAAAACCACATAGAAATTAAGAAAGGGCTGATTAAAGATGTTTAGCTTAGATAAACAGCAGATCAGTGATGACCTTCACGAAAACAACTTCAAGTAAAATAAAACACATTGTGAGGAATTAAAAAGTAAACAAGTGGGAATGGGAATATAGACCCTAAATTTCTAGTCAGTGTACTAAATAACTGGCTATGGTAATCATGCTGGGTAACTGTAGGTTTTGACTTGACAAGGCCACAGCATGCCCAGATATTTGTTTGAATGTCCTTCTGGGCATGTCAGTGAAGGTGTTTTAGATGAATCTGTAATCTCAGTAATGCAGATTGTGCTCTTATCTATGTGTGGCCCTCATCCCATCAGTAGAGGGCCTCAATAGAACATAAGGTCTTACCAAGTCACAAGCAGAAGGAAATTACTCTTGAATGACTGCTTTGACCTGGGATATTGATCTTTTCTGCAGACCCTTCTTGCTTCTCTAGCCCACCATTTTTGGTGATAGAACTTACAGCAACAGCTCTCTTGATCCTCAGGTCTTTGGCCTTGGACTCCAATGATACAGAGACTCCCTGGGATCTCCAGGTTGGTGTCTGCAGATCTTGGGACTTCACAGCCTCCATAATTATATGTCAATTCCTTTCAATGAACAAACCGTTATGCACATGTGCATTCTACTGGTTTTATTTCTCTGGAGAACCCTTATGTATCAGGATATGTCTAATCTCTTACCTATCCCACAGTTGTATTTGAAGGCACATAGGTTCAAACTGGAGAGAAATTTCATTTTAGGATGGGATGAATTGTACCTCAAATATCACTCATATATGATTTGGATAATATTTAGATGACACTTTGGATTAAATTTTGGAGTTGATTCTGGAATGAGTTAATAACTTGGGGATATGGGGTAGAGTGGATGTATTTTGCATATGACAATGATATAAAGTTTTAGGAATCATGGGTAGAATGCTATTGACAGAATAAGGGCTCTCTCAAAATTAATGCTGAAGTCCAGACCTCGAAGGTGACTTTTTTTGGAGACAGAGTCCTTAGGAAGGAATTATGATGAAATGAAGTCATGAGAGTAAAGTCCTAATCTGATAGGATTATGACTTTACAAGAAGAGGAAGACTTCTCTTTCTTTTGGTCTCCTTTCCCACCATGTGAGGATCTGTGGGATGATTCCTTTCTATAGGCCCAAAAGAGATTTCCTCACCAGAACCCAACCATCTTGGACTCCTACCTTCCCAAACTGAAAAAATAACTTTTTGTTTAGTTTACCCAGTTCATAATATTTTGCTGTGGAAGTTCAAGCTAATTAAGAGTCTGACTATAGTCAGGAAACTCAAAACTTCAAAAGTGTTTCTGATTATGTTCAAAATGGAGATAATACTAGTAATATCTGCCTTTTAGACTTGAGATAATGTTCAAAAAGTAGTTGACATAGTGCCTAGCAATTTTCATGGTCTCAGGGAATGTTGACTTTGTGTAGATAACACAGTGAGTAGGAAGGATGTGACAGCAGCAAAAGTCTTGGCTTATTACAAGGATGTTTGCAGTGAAGGAAAGTAAAGAGACATGTAGAAGATTAAAGGTGACTATAGCCAGGCGCGGTGGCGCACACCTGTAATCCCAGCACTTGGGAGGCTGAGGCAGGAGGATCACGAGTTCAAAGCCAGCCTCAGCAACTTAGCGAGGCCCTAAGCAACTCAGTGAGACCCTGTCTCTAAATAAAATACAAAATAGGGCTGGGGATGTGGCTCGGTGGTGGATTGCCCGTGGGTTCAATCCCCAGTACCCAAAAATAAAAAGGTGACTATATATTCCCTGGTATTTTTTCTGCTGAGAGATGAATCCCATGGCTTCTGCATTTTGTGTTTCAGAATGTTTATCCTGGAGAAAACCAGGCATCATGTGAAAAGTACAGTTATACTGATATGACCATTTTATGTGAAAACCCTAGCTAGCCAATGGGAGGTTGAATGCAGAGATGTCACATCAGACGTTTATAAAGATGGTGTCTTATGACTAGAGTTCCTTCTGATACAAACAAAAAACAACCAACAAACAAAAAACTACACAAGAGACCCTGAGTGAAAATTCCTCATTAGAACCCAATCAACCTCATAGAATAATAAGAGGAAATAGTTAAAAATAATTATTTTAACTTAGTATGGTTTGTTTCATGACAAAAGGTAAAAAGAATAGACATTTCTATGGGAATGATGATGTCCAGGAATGATGTTGTTAGCTTTTTTGTTGTTGTTGTGTTTTCATTTGATTTTTTTAGAAAGTAGACCTCAAGATTAAGTAGACTGAGGATTTGTATTTGGTAAAGAAAGAAACTGAACTTATAGGAAAGAATTCCACAAAATGAATGTATCAAGGGCCTGGAAACACAATAGAAAATGAATTTGGGGAGAGGCATTTGTTTTGGCAAGCAGGATGATTACTTCCTCTCTCAGAGGAAGAGTGAATGAGAAAAGGGAGAGCAAGTTGGAGGTGTAGAGTAAAAACTATGAAAGGTGTCTATGTCAGATTAAAAATAAAATCCCATGAAAAGACTCTATTCCTAAAGACTTGCATTATTGGGTTTTTTGAAGTTTGAAGGTTTTCCTAAGGATACTTCCTCCACCTTCTAAATTCTGGTGATTGAAATCCCTCCAAGACAAATCAGAGGACTTGAAAACGCAAAGCCTTAGCAGGCTTCAAGTCATTTACTACCAGTCTTTGACCCAAGAATTCTGACTACTTCTATCATTACTTTCTTCTCTTACCTCAGGGTGCTGAAATTATGAGCTGTAGCACTTAAAGAGCACTTTAACACAGATATTTCATTGCTTTTTGCTCAGGTGAAATGGGAAAAGTCATAGATATGATTTTAACATAGTAGTGCTTTGGCAGATCTGCCAATTTATCTTTTGCAGTATGGGCCATGTAAACACTTCTTTAATGCACTTCACGTGTGTCATCCTTGAATGTTTAGTGTTATTGGTGCAGAAGTAATTTTCGAAGGTTATCTTATAATAGATGAAAACTTGAAGAGTCATGCAATTTATGTTCATTTTAGATAGTATTGTACAACATTTAGGAACTATCAACTTTCATTCTCTAAATGTTTGATCTAATAATTTTAAAGATAAAAATATTTTATCAGTCTTTCAGGAGCATATTTCCTGGTCATGAAAAATTGAATTCAAATATGGACTGAAAATATATAAACTCTCATATTTACTATTCCTTAACAGATTTTAATTCATCTCAGTCACATTTCACTGGACTTAAAATAGTGGAAAAGAGAAAGAAAGAGAGAAAGGGAGAGAGGGGGGTGGTGGAAGAACACTTCTATGAATATAAAGTTATAGGAAAGAAACATTTTAAAATATGATTCTCACTTTTATAGACTATATAAAGTAGAAATGGTTGAATATAATCTCTTGGGTTGCTTAAATATAATTCACATTTATAAGTTAATGTGTAACTATCATGCATTAATATTTTGTTGTAAAAATGCTCTGAACCTTGCTCTTCAAAGATTTGGGGCAAGTGTTATAAGGTGCCCCTGAGACCCTTTAACCCCACTAGCTTCTCTGGTCCACTCCCTCCTCTTTTGGAGGATAGGCATACATGGGACATGTCAGTCAACTGCCATGATTAGTCCAGCAGTTATGACACTATAAGTAGATCTGCAGACTTTCTTCTCCCATCTGTACTCATCCTTTCATCATTAGATCTATTCTATTTGCCTTTAAGGAGACATTATTTTTACCCACTCCCCTTTAAAAAGTACACAAGATAATTTAATGCTGAGAAGTGAGTCTATCTCTCATTGACACTGCTACCATGAATCCAAGGATGATTTTACTGCAGTTACAATTTTGAGAAATTGTTATTCTGAATGCCTGACACCCATTAGACACTCAATAAATATTTGATGGATGCACAAATCCACACACACACACACACATACATACACACAACCACACAAGAAAAGTCAAACAAACCTTTCTTTCACTGTTGCCTCTCTTTGCAGATACTGCCCTGTCATCTCTTCTCCTACAGACACCTAGAAAGGAGTTTCTATTTTACTAACTGGGTTCATTTTTAGGTCTCTAATATGCTGCTCATCACATAGTGATTTGTGCTTTTGCTACTGCATGGAAATTGCTTCTGCATTGGAGATGGTCAACAGGGACATTTTGGCTCCCAGAAGAGTCAATCTATTGACATCTTGGTTCCCACATCCAGGTGTGTCTTCTCAGCTTATAACCATACAGACTGATCTAACTCAGTCTTATCCTTTTGGTTATAGGCATTATTATTAACATCTCTACCTACTTCACCAGTCTCTTGCCATCATCATACTTATATCTTAAATGCCCTGCCCCCCTGCAACACACACACACACTTGTGGTTCATCCACCAAAAAAGTACACGGTTCATCCTCAGATCTTTCCTTTTGTTTTTCTCCACACTCTACCTTTAAGACCTAATGAGCTCCTATGCTGTCAGTAACAGTCAACATCCTGAGCATACATGAACCTCTGTTGTTAGTACCTATTACAGCCTTGAATATTTTCATGTACCTCACTTCCTATTGAACTACTGTCTAACTCTCCTTTCTCACCCCTACATTACTCTTTCTTTTAATGTACTCTATCAGTTAATGAATCATCCATTCACTCAACCCAACAGTAAGAAATCTAGGTATTATGCTATTAGATTAAACCTTATTGTTCACATTCTACCATTTTTACCATTTTGGCATGAATATCACAATTTTCATATGGTTCAATTTAATAGTTTCATTTTTCTTTTTCCTCTTTTTTATCCACCCAGTCACCATCCTTCATAAATTTTAATTCTGAATGCCTCTAACTTAGTCATTCTTTTCCATTTTCAACTTCCATTGCTTTAGTTCTCGTAACTGCTTATCTTGCATTTTGAATGTTTTCTAAATATTGATATTAGTTTGTCCTTAAAAACAGTTCAGTGAGCAGAGCCCCTGTGATTTGCCAGTTTCCACAGTGTAATATTTATTTTTAATAGGACATCTGTGACCTAGTTCTAAATAACTACCACAGTTTCAGTATTAGATGTCCCAAGGTCTCCCACCAGACCTGGTCCTATCCTTCTTCCTACATTCGAACTTGCCTGAGATACTTGCTGGTTCAGGAAGAAAATGTACTTTGCCTTTTAATGCTGTAGACTGGAGTCCAATGTCAATGTCTCCTTTGCTCCTCCCTACTCGGAGATATTTGTCTCTTTCCACAAATGCCACCTGCTCCGTGAGATCTTTCCTGATGTCTTCACTATTCATTCCCCTAATAGCTCCTTTGTGTGGTGCATGTTATAAGGAGCTCTATTATAGTATTAGTCACATTCTATAATTATAGGTCTTCATCTATTTGAATTTCCTGCTATGGTATTAGCTATTTTAGTATCAGGGACAAGGCACTTAAATATTGAATATTTAAATATTAGGTAATTAATAAGTAGTGAATGAATGAATTGGAACATGTGATTCCTTCTATTGCTCAGCTTTATTCATTCCCACATGCATGGAAGATGTTAGTCAGCTTGTCAGGACTAGTCTGACAGTGATGACACTGTTGAATTTATCTGAAAATCTTTCTATAAGAATACCACCACCTGCTGGTTCAGTTGTATCAACCATCTGAAAATGATTAAAATAATAGTAACTAGCATTTATAATGTATTTCACAATTTTAAAAGCCTTTCTTTATATATTAATTCACTTTTGCAGAAACTCTGTAAAATGGGAACTGTTACTGGCAGGCAGCAGGAAATTAAAGGATTTGTTTGAGGACACATAGTCAAAAAGTGACAGAACTATGAAGTCACCAAGGATTACAAGCTATATAGTCCTAGTTTCACTCTGGATTTAGACTGGTTGGGTTTAAATCTTAGTTTCCTCACTTAGTAATCTTTCTTTACTCCCAAATCAGGACTACAGTGACACCTACCTCAGGGGTGAATGGTAAATGAGTTCAATAATCTACAACACTTAACTGAGTTAATATACTTAGTATTCTATAAATGTTAGCTTCTGTGTTAGAGGTTCTCTCAGGAAAAGAGGTACTGAACTGGTTTCATAGCTAGAATCTCTCCTTTTCAACAATTTAAGAATCTAAACTAAAAACAAAAACAAAAACATGAGTTTGGGCAATACCATCAATGATAATAAATAATAAGTTTTGTGGACACATAGTTATAACCTCTGCATTGATGGTCCCTAGGTGAACTCAAATCATTATGTAGTCTATGAAACTCTTGGAGAGATTAAGAGTGTATGTTCATAGTTGAACAGTGTCTTGTCAGAATTCATTTATTGACGTTCTAACCCTAATACCTCAGACTATTTGGAGATAGGCCCTTTAAAGAGGTGAGTAAGTCAAAACGAGGTTGTTAGGGTGGGCTCTAATCCAATGTGACTAGTGTCTTCATAACAAGAGGAATATTGAACTTTAAAAGATATAAAAGATTAAAAGATAGATTATTGTACCCAAGTAAAAAAGGGCCACACAAGGAGACAGCAAGAAAGCAGCCATCAGGAAGCCAAGGAGAGAGGACTCAGGAAAACCCATCTGCCAACACATTCATTTTGGAATCTGACCTCAGTAACTCAGATAAAATAAGTTTCTGTTGGTTACGCCACCCAAACTATGGTATTTGTTATGGCAGCCCTAGCAAACTGAAACCCTTACTCATTATCATCCTACAGTTTAATCAGGTGCAAACTGAGGCATGAAGATACATAATGACCTGCCTAAGATCACTGAAATTCTGCCAGAGCCATGAATGTACAAAATTCTACTTCAGGAATAAAGTTTGTGCTTTTGCATTATATTAATTCAAATATAGTAGGAAATTGCAAATGTCAGCAATCTGTGCAAAGAGTTGGTCCTTTGTTATAATCATGTTTTAACCTAGAATATGTTCAATTTTGTATGGTTTAGCTTCAATCAATGGGCTCCTGTCTACTAATTGGCTTAAGAGGAGTTTCTTTGAGCTTTTGGTAGATTTTCATGAGCAATTAGGCTCTTTCTTAAAGGTTAATGATCCTGGATCAAGTCTGAGGTGGCTATACCAGGGTCACTGATATCACCAACTTATTGAAGAGAATAACTGAACTTTTCGTAATTATAATTATTAGTATCTTGCATTCATGTACCATTGTTCACTTCCCCAAAGCTCTGTCACTTCTCCTATTTAAGATTTTATGAGGAAAAGCCAATTATTGAAAATGAATGTTGAACCCAACATTTTTAGTAATTTATTTAGAGAAAACTGAAAACTTCAGTGATAACAAATGTACTTTTCTAAAATTATTTTTATCTTATGAAAGACAGAGACAGAAGATAAAGCAAGAATTGATAGTGGTGTCAGTGCAGCGAAAAAAAGTATTCTTGAATAGGGATTGAACTACTGTACAGTTTTCTTGAGAGGACCAGCAGTTTTCCAAATGAGATATTATGTGTTGTCACATCTATGAAAAATATAGCATCTGCTTCTGCATGGTTCTACTCCTTTAAACAATTTCCTGGGTAAATCTTGAGCTGCTGACCAGCAATGGCCAACAATTTGCCTTTGTTTTCTTGGATCAGCTGCCCCTGAACTCACGTTCCTTCAAATTCAAAGTCAAAGAGCTATTGTCTAGTTTGCAGGGTTCATCATTGTTCAGCCTTTCCAGTTTGCATTGTAGAATGAAAAGGACATATTCTGAGGCATCTTTACAAGAAGCTACTCTAAAATATACATGTGGTTATTACTTATTGAACACACTGTTCTGAACTCAATGCTCTATCGCAGTTTCCATGTGCTTATTATTTCAGTGTTCCTGGAGTTAAAATCTACTCTCACAGTGCATAAATATAATTCACTCACTAATTTAACAAACATATTAATGAAACATGTTTAATATGTGGAAATAAAAAAGAAGATAAAAAATATCATAGTCTATTCCTGAACTCTTCAATAGTACAGACACTAGTCACATGAGGATATTTAAGTATAAGCTTAAATAAATAGTGAAATAAAATGAAGAAGTAAGTTCTTTGGTCATACTTCTCACTTTTTGAAGTGCTCAATAACCCTATGTGTCAGTGGCTATTGTACAGGATAGTGCAGAAAAACATTTTCATCATTGCCAAAAGTTCTTTTCTGGTCTAGAGGTTACTGTATTTCAGTGGTTTCCATATTCTGATAAACCATAGTTTATTTCTCTTTATGCTGGGCAAATCCAACCTATTTTAGCCATGGTGAAGGAAAAGGGGAAAAGGGTGACTGATTAAGATATGTAAAAGCTACCTTTTACATATATGAGACATGTTAAATAATATATGTAAAAGATCTTTTATTAATATTGCTCCTTTCTATTGTGGGAAATATGATTTACAGTGAGCACCTGAAGGTTGCAGTTTAATGTAAACAGCAGCGTGGTATTCTTTCTCCTTAGGGTTTTAGAAAGATGGACATTAGTGGTCTACACCTTGAAAAAATGGATTTTGCAAGGTCAAGAGTCCTATAAGGGTTGGCCAATAAATCTGTAATAGGTGTTCATTTACATAAAGGTCTTCCTTCCCAAAGGGTGAGAGGATAAAACATGCAAATTTTGGGAGACAAAACAGCTTATAAAACAGGTGAGAGCACTAAATCTACCATAGGACCAGATGAATTTCATTGAACTGATAGTTTGCTGCTTCTTCCAAATATATTGATCATGAGACTTTACAAGTGGCCTCCATGGCACTGTTTTCCAGAAACAAGATGAGTAACTTTGGGTTGGGTGGTTTCATGGTTAAGATGAATGTGGATCTGCATCATAATGATTGAATGCTTCTAGGACATTTGTAATTCAATTAATTTCTCAATAAAAACTGTACTTAGTTGCCTCTCTCCTACTCTTCAGATTGCATACCTATGTATTCCTTATTAAGGATTTAAATGGTAAGTTATGTTGCTTGGACAATGACTGAACATCATCACCATTGTTGGAAGATGTACAGGTTTATTAGCATTCATAAGCTTTTAACTGTAACATAATGAAAGACAACATGATTATAATCACTCTGAGGATGTAAGAGCATTCACCATTTTATTCACATTTTTTTCTCTTCCTTATGAATACAAAGCCATATCAAACAATATACATGGTAATTTCTGCATTAAACACTTCCGTGATATTCTGCCAACTCTCATGAGGTACTGAATTTTAATTTTTTTGAGGGAGGTGGGACAGGGGATTGAACCCAGGCACGTTCAACCACTGAGCCATATCCCCAGACCTTTTTTATATTTTATTTAGAGACAGGGTCTCACTGAGTTGCTTAGGGGCCTTTCTAAGTTGCTGAGGCTGGTTTTGAACTTGGGATCCTCCTGCCTCAGCCTCCCAAGCCACTGGGATTACAGGGAATTTTAAGTTTTGATCTTATTCCTTTAAATGTTGGTTCTGTGCAATCCTCTCTTCTGGTGTGCCTGCATGGACAGCACTGATGGGGGCAGTAGATGCAGAAAAGTGCAGAAGCAGATTTCTCATGTTGGCAGTCACGAATGCATTGTCTTTGAGAAGACACGTCTAGTAAAGGGGAAAATAAAAGCACACACTGTAGTCTGTGGCAATTACTGAGAGGCAAGAACAGGGACAAATGAAAGAACAAAGGAGCAGATAGAAATGAGAGGAAGAGTTAGTGGTAAAAGGAGTAAAAAAATGTCGAAAATGTTTGTTCTGTGTATACAGACAGATAATAGCAACTAGGCTTTTGATATTTTCTGAACAGGTTTTGGTTTTATAGTCTCTATGAAATAATTGTTCTTCAGTAGGGATAAATATTTAAATTACCTGTGGAATTTAATAGAAATAAAGATCTCTAAACCCTATCTCCAAAAGGTTCTAATGTGGTAGCTGCCATCCTGTTCATCCTGTTCAGGTCTGTAGATGGTCTCTGTTTGAAAGCACAGGCTTTTTTTTTTCCCTCCCTTGGAATTAAATTCAGAGGCATTCAACCACTGAGCTGCATCCCCAGCCCTATTTTGTATTTTATTACAAGACAGGGTCTCTGAGTTGCTCAGCATCTCGCTGTTGCTGAGGCTGGCTTTGAACTAGCAATCCTCCTGCCTCAGCCTACACAGCCACTTGCTTCCACAGCGCTTAGCGAGCACAGGCTTCTTTGCCTAACTTTGTCTTTTTCTTCATAGTTCTGCATATAATACAATAGTATGTGACCTATTTTCTCTTTTTCATATCACGTGAGCTTATTTTCTCTCTTTATGGATTTGTAAAAAGCTAAGGTATCATTGCTAATGACTCATTACATTAAAAAGAGTGTCAATCAAAGTGGGAAAGCACTTTCACAACAAGAATGGCTAGTTTTGAACAGAGACAGGAATCTGCAGGTATGTTCCTCAACAGAGAGGCCCCCCACTGTTTGTCACTTATCTGCAATCATGGAGAAGCTAGCATCCTGCCTTTCAGTTCATCTAGGACAGGAAACTTAGAGGCTGGAGATTTCAGGATGAGCCTTACCAGTTTGGACCCTGAAGTGATTCTCTATTTTCATCAGTTCAAGGTTATCTGTGGAATTGAAAGGAGGAGCGCTGTATCACACATGGTCTTGATTACAAGCAACAAAGAGTGATTCTCCTAATTTAAACAAACAAAGAGAATATACTAGATAAATACAACTGCTCAGAGAATCTGTTGACAGGTTGGAGGACCCAATCCTGCAATGGGCAGAAACAAAGGAAAGTTGGACATCAAATAAGTATAAAAATGAAATCTGCTGAAGCAGTCTGGCTATTCTGTCATTGGCACCAGTACCCTGGGTCTTTCCATTGCTGCTATGAATGATTCCCCAGCTGTTCCTGCAATTTTGTTCTCTCCCTTGTGACACATAGTCCCATATGGGTACTTCTGATGACTCATTCCAAGTCATGCCTATGCACAACAGGAAGAGCAAGGAGTACCTAGTCACTTCAGTCTGGAACTGAAAAATGAGGCTTGGATGAACATCTTCCTCATCATAGTTATGTTAAAATAAAAGGCTGTTCAGAAGTATAGCCTTTGAGAAAATGTTTATGATAGACTCCTGATGCCTTGCTATTAATTCATTGGATAAACTGAGCATGTGATAGAGTTGCTCTTTTGACAGTAAGGAAACTAAGTTTTAAATGTGAAGTGCTTACTTTGGTCACTAGTACCATTAATTGTTATCACTAATACACATAGAATTGAGATTAAAGAAATACGAGAAACAGAAGATCTCTGCAATGAGGTATCACTAGTATTGATCTTTTGATTAAATATTGGTCCATATTTCCTCATGGCAAGAGACAAGGCTGTTTGCCTTATTGCATAGGCAAGGTGAAGGTATTTTCTTCAGGATATAGGGGAGCTAATATCAAACTTAGCAGTGTGTGTGTGTGTGCGCGCGCACACACACGTGTGTGTGTATGTACACATGTGTGTGAGAGATAAATGTTTGTGATACATTATGCAAAGCATTGTAAGATACTAACATGATTCAAGTATATAACCTTAGCTGTGAATTTCTAATTTTGGGATCTGGGATTATATGATCAAATCTTCCTGAGATAGTGCCATGAACCCAAAATTCTCAAATAATGGAGGAAAATGTTTCATGAGTGACTAATTTGTGACTTATTGTTTTGAAAACCAGTTAGAAGAAGGAAAAAGACCTTGAAGAATATCTTCATACTCTTGTATGAAATAATGATCATTTTTATGATATCATGCATGAGTCTGAATAGTCTTCAGTATACACAGGAGCTAAATGAAAAAGATCCAAAATATATTTTTCTTTTTTTATTCACATCAATTTATGGAACACTTTTCTGTCATATTTCTGATGTCATACAGAAAATTGCAGAATTAAAACTGGAAAATTTGACACATAGCAATTCTTCATATAAATATCTTCCAAAATGAATTTTTAATTTATGTTATTTTCTCTGAATCTAAATTTGAAGATCGCTGAAAGTAGTTTTGAATTATAATATAGAAAATTAGTTACTTTCCTGCAATTAGAGTTGATAACGGTACAGCTAAGAATTGCACTTTTGAGCTCCATCCTCTTTCCTGAATTGTCAGTCAATTAAGCCACATGGCCTTCATTGCAGTGAGACCGAGAGCAAATAATCAGAGGAAAGGGAAAAGTGCCCTTAATACTTTGCATTTTCCTTACTTTTATAGAATGCGATTCATTTTAGACACACAAATATGTATTTGTAAGCACAAATGTGTGCACACAAATGCACATAAAAGCACATCCAATTGCAAGATAGAAGCCAGAAACATATAAGGCACTGAATACATACCATTGACTTATAAATAGATACATTTGGATCTATCGATTTAAATGTACAAACCAAATTTGTTTATCTGTTATGATGTTGAAATCTAAATAGAAAATCAAATAAAAATGAGTTCACCAAATTCCAATTTAAAAAATGAAAGATGAAATTTATTACTAGAATACCTTAAAAAGAAGGCTACTACACAAACTTTAAAATTCCAAAATTATAAAATATTAAAATGCAATGTTTTGGTCATTATCAATATAATTATCCATATTATACTCATGATTTTCTCTTATCTCACGATTCTTACCTACATTTGAGCATTTCACTAGGGTATGAAATTAAAAACATAAAATCCCAAATCGATCTGTTTTTATACTTTTAGTGACTGCAGGTGTTTAGTTGTTGAATGAATTTACATTAGTGGAGAAAATGTAACTGAGGCATCATTTATGGATTTTAATTATTCCCAGTTCCAATTATGATAGATAAATAGGGGAACCATGTCTTAGTCATAACATGTATGGAAAAGCTCTAGAGATTTGGCAGCAAGCTAAATAGGAATCAGCTGTGTTACATAACTATTAGATGCTAACTTTACCTTAAATCACATTAACAAACTTCATAGAAAGGAATGAAATGGTAGTAATTCTACTTTTCATTATACTTGTCATACCATCCCTGAAAGATTTGGGTTCCAAAGACTGCAATTAAAAAGGACATATGTCCATAATAAAGTGAGGAAGACAATAAATGCATCTGCAATTTCATTACATGAGATGTAACAACTAATTATGCTGTTAAGCTTAGGAAAGGAAGGACTTAGGTTAGAAAACATAACTGTCCTCACTGTGGCAAGGGTATTAGATATCTTCCTAAAACTCAGGAGGCACAAGGACCAATGGAAGATGTTTGAAGACAGTGTTGATTAATTGTCTAAGAAGAATGAAGAACTCTGCCACTTACATCTATCTGTTCAAGAAAACAACAACCCGCTTGGTATGGTTTGGCCATGAAGTGTTCCATCAAAACTTCATGTGCTAATGCATGACTGTTCAGAGGTGAAAAGATTAAATTATGAGAGCTGTGATCTATTTAGCAGATTCATCAGTTTGATGGGTTAATAATTTGAATGGATTACTGGGTGGTAGGTGTAGGTAGGTAGAGCATGGCTGGAGGAAGTAAGTCACTAGGGACATGTCTTTTAGGAGTACATATTGTCCCTGACTCCTTTCTCTCTGTCTCTCTGTCTCTGGCTGGCTCTCTCTCTCTCTCTCTCTCTCTCTCTTTTACTCTCTCTCTTTCTCTCTCTCCCTTTCTCCCTTTCTCCTTCTCCTTCCTGGTTTCCATGAATTGAGCAGCTTTCCTCCACCATACTCTTATACCATGATGTTCTGCCTTGCTTTGGGCCCAGAACAATGAAGTCCCCTAGATATGGGCTGAGACCTCTAAACTCTGTGATCCAAAATAAACTCTTCCTCTTCTCACTTGTTCTTATCAGGTATTTTGGTCAGAATGATGAAAAGTTGACAAATTACTCCAATGTGTCCTTGTTTTGGAGGTGAAATGAGAATCAAGAGAATCTAAAATTCCATGGCAACAATTGGCAATTTGGGGGAGAAAAATGATGTTTGTCTATCACATAAAATTTTAATGATGTCTCCCATCAGCTCTAGGTTACACAGATTTAGAAGGCATCTAAATAATAAAATATAAATATATCAGTCTTAGAATATTGACAATATAAAAAATTTGTAAATGTTATAAATTAAGAGCTAATACAAGGGGCTGGGGATATAGCTCAGTTGGTAGAGAACTTGCCTTGCAAGGCATAAGGCCATGGGTTCAATCCCCAGGACCACAAAAAAAAAAAAAAAAGAAAAGAAAGAAAAACAAGAGCTAATATATCCAGAGAGATGTATGGAACTATGATAAAAATGTTTAAAATAGCTTTATTTTTCTCAAGAATTATGGATTTCCCCTTTTTAATACTTTACTGAACCTAAGTGAATATTATTTTATAATACAAACAAAATAGCAATTTTAAAAAAGCAATGCCATCATATCTCTGAAATAGTTATTAAAATATTAGTCTACATATTTCTACAGTTCTCAAAATAAATAGATTTTGTTATTCACAGCACACTCAATTTGTTTTACTTCTATTTTTTAGTAAGAAAGCATTGTGTTCTATTTTCAGTACTGAATGGTTATCCTTCTTTTAAAGATAGTGTGGATTGAATTGTGTCCCCAGGAAAGATATGTTCAAGTTCTAATTTCCAGTACTGTTGAATGTGACTTTATTTGAAAGTAAGATCTTTGCAGATGTAGTCAAGTTAAATGAGGTCATACTGGATAAGAGTGGGCACTGATCCAATGACTGATGTTCTTATAAGTAGAGAGAATTTGAACACAGTCACAGGGAAAAGGCCTGTGTACACAGAGGCAGAAATTGGAATTATGAATCTACAAGCTATAGAATGCAAAGGACAACAGGCACTACCAGATGACAGGAAGAGGGAAGGAAGGATTCTTGCCTAAAGCTTTCAGAGAGAAATTTTTGCCTTCTGGACTCTAGAACTTGATACAATAAATTGATGCTTGCTTTAGTCAGGTTTTTCACTGCCATGACCAAAAGACCTGACAAGAACAATTTTAGAGGAGGAAAAAGTTTATTTAGGGCCCATGGTTTCAGAGGTCTCAGTCCATAGAGAGATAGCTCCATTACTCTATGCCTGAGATAAGGCAGAACATCTTGGTGGAAGGGTGTGAAGGCGGATAATAGGAGCTCAGGATGACAACCAGGAAGGAAGGAGAGAGAGAGAGAGAGAGAGAGAGAGAGAGAGAGAGAGAGAGAGAGAG